>JAJPUD010001764.1:198522-233248 GCA_023553655.1 Myrmecobius fasciatus
TAGGTCTCTCTGTATGTGTATGTGTATGTGTATCTCTGTGTGTCTCTCTGCCTCTCTGTATAGATAAATAAATAGATAGATAAATATATATATATATATCTTCTAAGTATATGGATATAGTGACAGATAATTTTATCTCTAGTTATCTCTAGATGTATCACTCTACTTAGCCTAATTCTAAATCATATGTCGTGATACAAGGAAGAAAGGACTGGCTTTGGAAGTCCATGGCTTGGTTTCAAAGCCTGGCTCTGCTGTTCATGACCTGTGGACCCCTGGGCCAGTTACCAAAACTAGCTGAGCCCTAGTTTCCTCTCTTCACTTTTGAAATATATAGATCTCGATGTATAAATATAGGTGGAAAGGGCCTACATATTGTGTGTGCGTGTGTGTGTGTGTGTGTGTGAGGGACGTGTTGCATAATTAGGGGGATCAAGCTCCTCCTGTCATTTCTAGCACACCTCTTAGGAAGAACAGTAGACCTTCGTTAGAATGCATGTTGCTGAGCTTGCCACTCTCTCCTGTTTCACAATCCATCCTTTCTCCTCCTCCCCCGATATAAAACTGCTAGCTTGGCTTCTAGTCCCGTTTCTTGGCCTAGAAACCCGAACCCAAGAGTCACTGGCGTTCCAGCTGGGCCCACACACCCTCACTCCCACCCCATGCAAAGTTACAGCCTGGGCTGAGCTCAGAGAGACATGCTATTTTTACAGCCAGGGAGTGGACTTCCCAGGTCTCCTTCTAAGGGTTGGATTTACAAGCCCATTAAAGGTCTCAAAAGCAAAACTAGTCCTAGTACCCCAATGGCCATCCTGACAGAACCTCGTCCTTAAAATCCATGGTACCTGCCATATATCACTCTAGAACAGGGGTCACCGTTCTAGAGTAAGAAGGAACAACAGAGGTCTTATTCTTCATGCCATCGATGGGGAGACTGAAACAGAGAGGAAGGTCACCCAGCCAGGCAGTAGCAGAATGAAGCCCAAAAGACTTGGGTGAGAAGCTGGGTTCTAGCATCCCTTCTCCCAATTACCAGTCTGGCAGGTGCGAACCACAATTCCTCTATACCTCAATATTCTTATTTGTAAAATAATCCCTATGCTACAAGGTTGTGTGACTCTAGGCAAGTCACTCTCTGTCTCTCTTGCTTAGTCTCTGTTTCCTCATTTGTGAAAGGAGTGTTCAACTCCATTGCCCTACTGGTGTCCTTCCAGTCTGAATCTGTGTCCGATCCTAAGCTCCTGAGTCAGCAAATCCAGCCAATGTACTTAGCATCTCTGAGACTGGGTTCTTTCAGTTTATGATAATACCAGCATTCACCCACCCTAGATTGTTGGGGGCGGAGAAATCTGCAATTCCTTAAGTGCTCTATGAGCTATCAATCTGCTATTATTATCACTAAACTGGGAAGAAATATAAGATCTCAATATTATTCATGAGCAGTAGCTAGATGTAGACATAAAGACTACAGATGGGAGGTATAATTGAGGAATAATTGGGGACAACCATTAGATAGATTGAAGATACAGCTCTTGTCATCGGGAGGGCGATAATCAAGCAGATAAAACGTACAATGAGGTCATTTGGAGGGAAAAAACCATTTAAGATGCTGGCACTCAAAAGGAAATGTCCACCGGGGTGACCCAGGACTATCACTGAGCCCTGGCTCACGCAACTTCTGCCTCCTGGACTGTCTTGGGATTTGTTTGGATTCTAGGTGACCAAGGGATGAGAGGCACTGGATGTGACGGTTCCATTTCCCACCATGATATGCCATTTCCTCAATAATCAGAGCTGACTGTATCCCGTCCCAGATCAAAATCTTTCATAGAATGAACTCCAAATTTCAGAGGGAGAAGAAAGCTAGTCTTCATCTAGACCAGCTAGCAGCTCTTTACAATGCACCCATCAGCCTTTCCCTGGAGTCTCTCAATGAGGCTCCAAGGACACCCATTTCCCTTGGAATCATTTAACTTCCTGGGAATCTTTTTCTAACATCAAACCTTAAATCTGTCTCATTAGAACTTTTACCCACTGTGAGTGTGGTTCACAATATAGCATTCTGACTCTTTACGTTGTTGTTTCCTTGCATTTTATTTTCTTCATCATTTCCTTTTCTGGCTTGATTTGATTTTTCTTACACAGCAAGATAATTGTATAAATGTGTATGTATATATTGGATTTGACATATATTTCTACCATGTTTAACGTATACTTGCCATCTAGGGGAGGGAGATGGGAGGAAAAATTGGGACTCAAGGTTTTCAAGGACTAATGTTGCAGAATTATCCATGCATATGTTTTATAAAATAAAAATCTTCAATAAAAAAAAGAACTTTCACCCACTGCTCCTGGTTCTGCCTACAAAAGTCAAACTGGAGCCCTCTTCCACATAACAGCCTCCAAATACTTGAAGACAGCTATCGCACGCCTCCCCTTTTCTCCCAAATCTCTTTTTCAGCCTAACAACATGGAGAGTCTCCAGACTCCTCACCACTTGGCTCCCTCTAATCTGGATGTTTCCAATTTGTCCATCACCTTCCTGATGACACGGTCCTCTGAAAACAAAAGACAAACAACATCAATAATGTCCTTCCAATAAAGCAGCATGGTAGGGGCTATAGATGTGGGGGGACTAGGACCACCCACATTGCAAATGATCACATCCACATCTTCCTACCAATAGTTTCTTTCCCTTCTAACCCGTACACCAAGTCTAATCTTTGTATATATTAGAATATATATATATACATTCTAGTTATATTATATTATACTAGAATTATATTATTAGAACATTACTAATATATACAATTCTAATATATAATTAGAATTATTCTACTCCATTCTAATATATAATTAGAATTATTAGAACATTACATGTTCTAATAATATAATTCTAGTATAATATAATATAACTAGAATTAGAACATTACATGTTCTAATAATTCTAATTATATATTAGAATGGAGTAGAATAATTCTAATTATATATTAGAATATTAGAAATGTATATATATATTCTAACATACACTAGAATGTATAAACATAAAATAGAATGTATCTATCCATCAAACAGCAAGCAACTTTATTTATGTAACAGGTATCATGCTCACTATTGTGCCTATAAAGACAGAAATGAAACAGTTCCTGCCTTCAAGGGTCTTACATTCTACTGGAGGAAATAACCTGAATGCATATTACAGGCTATGGAGAGAAAGTGATTTTGAAGGGAAGGCATAAATCACTGTGGGCATCAGGAAAAGTCTCCTTGGGTAAGATTTGAACTGGGTCTTGAAGGAGACCCAATTGTGAAGGGCTTTGAATGACAACAGAGGAATTGAAAATTGATCCTAAAAGTAATAAAAAATCACCAGATTTTCCTTAGTAGAAAAGTGAAATGATCAGATTAGGAGTGAGGAAAATCACTCTGGCAGCTCTGTGGAAAACAGAATGGTAGAGAAAGAGACTTGAGGGGGAAAGCTGTCAATCTGATCCTCCTGAATGGTATTCTCCCCTACTCCCCAAGAAGATTCTGTGGTTTCCCATTATCTTTAAGATAAAACTCAAAATCCTTTGTTATCTCCTGGCTATTTTTCCAAGTTGATTACCCATTATTCATCCATACTATACTTTAAGGTCCAGCCAAACTGGTCTTCAAGCCACTGGCTATATACATCTTGCATACAGATTAGAGGCATGGGAACGGGTTGGAACTCCCAGGGCTGCAGACCTGTACCTCTCTTTTTATTCTGTAACCCAGATGTCTGGGGCTCATTTCTAGTCTTTCAGGATAGATCCAAGGAGAGGGAAGAACAACCTGACTTCTCAACATGGAATTGGCTCATTACTCTGGTCATAGCATTCTGGGGAAAGTTACTAATTAAGTAATAGTGAGAATTAGGACTCAAAGTCTAAGGGGTTTCCCAGTAAAGGGGAAAATAAGAGATACCCAAAGTATAAATATGAATCAAACAGGAAATAACTAATTTATTCTAACTCAGAAAAGGATATTCAAAGCCTTAAGAAAAAATCATGGTGTCCATTACAGAATGATTAGAGCAGAATTCAGCAGCCCACTTATAAGTACTGCTGTGACCTGCTAGAACATTGTTACTTAGATAAGCCTCTTCAAAGGATCACACAGTTTAGCAGGTCTGCCAATTAGTCACTTCACATCTTACCTGGACATTGTCTAAGGGGGTTCTGTATTCTGGTGGCCTCTTTCCTGGTGGGGGTCACACTGTTCAATCCAGGCACTCCCCCCTGCTGTCAACCAATACTCCCCGACTGCACACACCATAGCTACCACCTTGCCAGTAAGTGATAACAATGCTGCAATTTTTCTAGACTTTTGATTCAAAAGGTTGATGCCAAAGGAAGGAAACATGAGGGCCAAAGGCAGTCAAGGACCTCACTGGAAACCCGGACCGTGAACTTCTGGCTCTATATGGGGAATGACTTTCTTTATATCAGGAAAGAGAAAAGCCTTCCTTCTCCACTCCTTCACAAGAGCACATCTGGCTCATCTAAGAGGGAGCAGACATCTAGAATCTGCCTTTTCTTCCAATGGGTATGGCCCGCCACATCAACAGACAATTAGGAAACTCAGCAAATGAGTTCCAGCATTCAGTAAGCACTTATTAAATACTTCATTATTTCCCTTTCCCAACTCCCACCAAAGAATGAGCCAATGGATAGTCCAAGCAAATGGTGTTTGTTCCATAAGAGATCAGGAAGCTTAGAATACAATGGTGCCTAATAAATGCTTTTCCATTCCATGCCATTGCAATGCCTGATGTCTGATTGGTATATTAAGTAGCTTTTCTAGTCTGAGGACTACCTCAGCTTAAAAAGGCCAACGCCTCCCATTGCCAAGGGGGCCATCTCCAGGCATCCTGATCTAGAACCTACCATTGGACCCAGATGGCTCTGGAGGAGAAAGTGAGGCCTGTGACTTTGCACAGCCCTCCCTTACTTAAATCCAATTAATTCACAAGTCATGGCATCAGATTGCTGAAGTCATGGACCCTCTTTGAGGATGAAAGGCAAGCAGTAACAACAGGTTTTCTAGAATGGACCCTTCTTTTCAGAGGAGGGCCTAGAAATTAGTCACTTAGCTTTGTTTAAGAGATGTTCTCAAAATGCATAATAAGCCATAGAGCCTGTGGGAGGGTATTTGGAGTCTAACTTCCTCTTTTTCTCCAACATCGAACACAGATCCACTGGAACCAAGAGCCAAAGTTCCTTTTCTATGAATTATACATATATGTCATCTGCCCCAGCTATGTTTTAAGCTCCTTAAAAGACTTCTTTGTCCTTGAATCCTCGATGTCCAGCACAATGCCTGACATACTGTAGGTGCTTATTAAATACTTACTGGATTGAATTATAATTCAAGTGTGTTCTTTCATTTAAAGTACTTAAAGATGTCATTTCTATCTTCCCAGGGCACTGACCTAGAGTCTTGGGTTCCAATGAGATTCCAGAATAATGTCAAAGGCCTGAACCTGGGGCTGAATATCCACTCAAGGATAACAACATTTGGGCACAATCTGAAGATTCTGTGGTTTTCATTTAGCACTGATTAAGAGTGGTTGAGACCCTAAAAGTTGAGACCCATCCTGAGGGATCAGGCCAGCCAAGAGTTTCCTTTACATCTGACTCTCCCACACTCATGGAGGCCCAGCCACATTGACCTTCAAGCTCATCAGAGCTAAATTGCTTGCTTCTGTATTTTCTGGGCTGGTGGTGATGTTCCATGGTCACATGGACGAAAGCTGACAGTGACACTTACCCTGAGTCAGTTTCCCTCTGACAGAAACCCCAGGAGAGCCAGAACATGTCTCATATACTGTCAGATCCCTCAGCCACAAGATGAGGGCAGAATCAATCAGTCTCAAATGTCTCCAGCCCTTCGGATCATCGGTGCTCACAGTCACCCCCCTCTACCACCATTGTTTATACCTTCCCCCAACATGACTCACCCCCTGTGGCCACAGATCCCCACTTTTATGGAGGACAATTGTGTATTAATAGACAAATTGACATGGATTTGGTAACATCTTCTGGAAGAAAACAGCTGAAGCAATTACCAAGGGGAGATGAAGCAAACAATTTAGAGATTCGAATAATCAAAACCAGGGATGATTGATTATTCTAAGAAGATGGGAAAAAATAAATTCTGCTTGTTTCACAGAATTAGGCAAAAAAATGCAGCATCTTTAGTTTTTGCTAACCATACAGAATGAACTAAAATAGTGATCATAGACTTAGAGTGAAAAGTGATTTTGGAAACCCTGGTTTTATAAATGAAGAAACTGAGGCACAGAGAGAGAAGGAAAGGAGAAAGGAGGGAAGGAAGGAAAACAGGTAGGCAGGAAAATGAGATATAAGGGAAGGGAAGAGAGACAGAGACAGAAAGAGACAAGAGAGAGATAAAGACAGAGACAGAGACAGAGAGAGGGAGAGAGAAAGCATTAAGTTCTATGTGATATACCACTGTAGGAAGAGCTGATGACATAAATAAAAATAACCAAAAAGAAAGATAATCCTTACCCTTCAGGAGCTTACATTCTAATGGAGGAATACAGTCATGAAAGGCAAAAGGAGGAGAAGAGGACAAAGAAAGTACCCATTAGAGCAAGGTTCAGAAGTTGAAGCAGATATTGAAGTTAAATGACTTGTCTAGAACCACACAGCTAGTGTCCAAGATAGGATTTGAACTCAACTTTGTTGCCAAATTTACCATACTACTAAGTACCTTGACTGTAACATCTCCAAGATTCTCATCCATATTCAATGAGAATGGATTGTGTGCTTTATGGGACAGACCCTTGGGATACAAAGATGCATCAGGGGGTCACACTATGACAACCAAGTCTTAGTTTTGGCTCTCCTCATAAAGCCAATTGCAAAAGAGACAGAGAGGAAAGGAACAGGTGGAACATGGATGCTGCCAGACTGAAACCAAAAAGTTCAAACTCAAGAGAGCCTCATCAGTGCCAAAAGGGCCTCATTCCATGTGTCTCCTGCCCTCAACTATGACCGACTCTTCATTATTGATGACCAAGCAAGGAGGAGTGGGCAGGTATAACTCAATTAGTAAACAGCCCCATATGGTTGAGAAGAAAGGACAAAACTGGAGGGAAGGGAAGCACCAGCATTCAGAGCAGCTGGGGGTCTCTGCCCATTCCCTATTCCCAATCAGGATTGGGGAACTCCCTTGACTAGCTGGTGGGAGCTAAGGACAACTGAGAGAATAAAGTTCTATATCCTTCTAAGAACTCCTAACTTCTGTGTCTATAGACTGATTGATGACTGCCTAATTCTGGAGAAAATTATGGGTCTGTTCACTTCATTATACAAATGTATTTCTATTTTTCCTTGATTCCATGCATAAAATTTTAAAATAAGAATACTCTCTCTAGCAAGCACATTTGGGTAGGAATACCATCAGGGCATTAGGTGATAACAGCCAATCTTCACATAGTGCAACCAGCTTCTCAAAGCTTTCCATTTCATTGGATCCTCATAATAATCCTGTTGAATGAGTGCTATTATTATCTCTATTTGGCAGGTGAGCAACATGAATGATGTGCCAAGGGTCATTCAATTTGCATGTGCCCAAAGCAGAACTTAAACTCCTTGTTTAAGTGCCAGCTTAGGCACTCTACCCACTTACCCCTAGCTGCCCAGCTGATCATGTCAAATACTGCTGACTCAGGGAGGAAATGAGAATTTGCTAGGGGCAACAGGGCATAGAGTTATGTAAATTTTGATAAATCTAGCCTGTTAATAAACCATGCTAATGAACTATGAAGACACACACACACACACACACACACACACACACAGACACACACACTCTGACTGAACAAATTAATTCTGCCATTATTGCCAGAACTGATGTGTCCATCTATGATCTACGCCTATGGTTCCAAATCTCCATCTATGTAGTTTTCTGGACCAAAGTGGAGCCCACCCCCACAACTACTTACTTGTTTTTCCCATTTGAATGTGTGTGTAGCTAGGTGGCACAGTGGATAGGGCATTAGGACTGAAGTCACAAACACTGGATTAAAAAAAATCCAGCTTCAGACATTTACGAGCTGGTATCAGTTCTTTAAATATTGACAAAAACATAGAATTTGAAAACTGGAAGGAACTCAGTGACCCATACACCAAAGGAATCCCCAGTATATCATACCTGACAAGTGGTCACCCAACCTCTGATTGAAGACTCTATGGAAAGAGCCCCAACTCTTCTTCCACATAACAACAGGGCAAATTGATTTTCTTTTTAATTTTTTTATTAATTTATTAAATTATTATTTTTATTTATTTTTTTTACTTTTACCTTCCATATCAATCCTGAATTGATTTTTTTTATCAACATCCATTACTCTCAACACTCTCAGGACAAACTGAACAAAACTAATCATCCTCCAGTGATAGTCCTTCAAATATTTGAAGAGATCTCCCATTGTCCCTGATTAGTCTTCTCTTCTCCATCTCCATTTCTTTCAACCTATCCTCCTATGACCTGTACAAAAAGTTCCTTCACCATCCTTGTTTAACTCCTCAGGATCTGGACCAGCTTATCAATAACCACCTTAAATAGTGTTGCCCAGAACTTATTCATGGAAGTAACGTCTCTTTTAATGCAGCCCAAATGTGCATTATTAGCCTTTTGGGCTACCCAGAACTAACATACTAACTAATGTTGAGCATACAGTCCATTAAAACTCAGATGTTTTTTGACAAAATATTTTATCTAAGCTTGCCTCTCCCATCTTATGCTGATGCAGTTGTGATTTCTTGTGCCCAAATGCAGCACTTAACATTTATCCTTATTGAATTTCATCTTATTAGATTAAGTCCTATGTGTGAGCCCATCGAGATTTTTGAATCCTGACTCTAATCTGATGTGTTAGATAACTCTCCAAGTTTGAGGTCATCTCTAAATTTATTTTTTTACAGGATTGTGTCATGCTTTTATGTTTGTTCTTTATTAATTAACCTTACTCTCATCTCATGTACATTTCCTCTATAAATTTAGATTGGTTGGTAAGTTTCCTGCCCATTCACATTTCATCTCTTCAAACAAATCTAACCTTTATTACTCAGTGAAATTTTTCTTTTTTACATCTTCAGAATTAGATTTTCCAGTCTCTCCAAACCTTGCTTTTCCTAGAGAATTTTGATAGAGCTCATCTATCTTTCCTCCGGAGGTTTTTAAATCTGCGTTCCCCAAATCTAGAACATATAAAAGACTGTGCCTCATTTTCTCTCTACTGTCACAGGCAAAATTCATCATCTATAATCTCATCCCTATGCTGCTAATTCGAGCCTTGATTAATATCAATTCCCACAGTCTCCTCTCCCCTCTGAGTGGAGGGCTGGAAAATGCAAACTCTTCTCAATGCCTTTCTTTATAGGGGACAGAAACTGAACTCCTTCAACTCAATCCACTCTACATCTCTTGGGGAGCTTACAATGTAACAGAAGAGAGAAAACACAAAAGGATACAAGAAAAAATGTGTCTGTCTTCCTGCTTTTTATTAATTGTACCCTCCCATGCTTAGCACCATATCTGACACATAGTAGGTACTTAATCAATGTTTATTGGATTGAACTGGAAGAATCATTCCCCACTCCCACCTTCAACAAAGGGTCATTCCCTTTGGTCTGATTTTTATTAATGGGTGTTATATAAATGCTAGTTATAATTATAATCATAATAAATGTAATGATATATTTTGCTCCTATTTTATAGAAGAGAAAACTGAGACCATTGGTGAAAATCAGAACCAGAAGAGAATGTCCCTTTCTTGGTTCTTCCAACTTTTGAAAGATGAAATTATCACTAAGGAAAATTAAGTAGTTACTAGCTTCTCAACTTTTGACAAAGAAAGATAGCTGAATAATTGCAAAATCCCTTCCCTACTATATGATTCCTCTGTACCAGCCACATGATCTGCTTTCCAAATTCATTACGTTCTCTCTTTCTTTCCAAGTGGTCTGTTATATACTCCAGTGCTTCATTTTCTCATTCCAAATGAGTATTCATCCAAATACTCTCCAGCATGCTTCTTTTCCATTGTAGTATCTGGGCATTTTCATGAGTCCATCTTTTTAATATATAATGCTACTCCAACCACCTCCCTCTCTGATTATTTTATATATGATATACCAATTCAGAATTCTGGTCCTAGACTAGAAACCTAGTCACAGGTTTCATCTCAATGATATCTGGGAGGTCAGTTTTGTCTCTCTGTGTTAGAACTTCTAATTTGTTGCCTAAACTTTTAGCTTTGTGTACAGATATTTTTTTTACTCATTCCTTCCTTGGGTTTTTTCTTCTGTAAACTTTCAAGTGTCTCAGCTGCCATCTTTGTTTTTTATCACAGCTTCTCTTGACAACACTTCATTTGGGAAATATACATAAGCAGTCTTTTCCTTCTCCCAACCTTTTTGGTTTAAAGCCCTTTTGCTTGGATCCATAACACATCTAGAAAATCCATTCTCACCACCCTCTCACTCATCCATCTATGGCCAAGGATGTCCTCTCCTTACAAATTCTTCAAGTCCCTCATGCATTGCCAGACTTCTCTGATCCAACTTTTAATACATTTATTCATCTTACCTATTTTGTATAACTCCCAATTTATTGTCATCCGTCTTCTTCATACAATCTTCTTTTGATTTTGTTTTTTCAGAGATTATGAAAAGGTTTTGGACTATGCAGTTTATTCAAAGAAATTTGCACTCATCAATTGGACTAAGTCACTCTTATGACCAGAAAACCATAAAAGAATGTTGGGATTGGGCAGCCGAGATATTAGCTTATGTCTTCAACAAGACTCTTGAGTAAAATATGAAAAGATCTGGGCCAGCTAATAGGATAATTAGGGACATTTAGAACTAGTTGAAGGACAAACCTAAAGATGAGACATCAGTTTGGAAGCTTTCCAGGAGAGTGTAACACAATGGTTGACTGATCTTACCCTGGTTATCATTTTTATCATCAAAATGGATAAAGTCTTATCCTATAATAACTCAAAGATGACCCAAACCAAGGAGGAATAGTTGACACATTGGATTACATAATTAGGGTTCAAGAATACCTAGTCAGGCTGAAATGATGAGAGGAATTTAATCAGATGAAATTTAAGAGAGGTAAATGTAGAGTTTTCCCCTTGGGTTAAAAAATAAATTCAAAATCCCAAGAGCAGGATGAGGAGACTTACAGCAGTTTATTTGAAAAAAGATAGAGGGGCCTTAGTATATTAAAAGACAAAAAGGTGTCAACACTATGATATGGCTGCCATGAGACTCACATTAATAAGGACATGTTTGGACTTTTGCTATTGAACTTGCTAGTCAGTCATTTTTCAGTTGCATCTTCATGGTATCATTTAGGGTTTTCTTGGATACTGGAGTGATCTGCCATTTCCTTCTCCAGCTCATTTTAAAATAAGGAAACTGAGGCAAACAGGGTTAAGTAACTTTCCCAGGATCACACAGCTAGTAAGTATCTAGAACTGTATTTGAACTCACAAAAATGAGTCTTTTTGACTCCAAGATCAGTTTTATCCAGTGCGCCACTCACATAATAAGGAGATATTAACATGTCCGTATTCTGTCCTGTGCAAACAACACTGGGTTATTGTGTTCAAGTTGTAGAACTATATTACAGGAAAGATAATGAACATAGTAAACACTTAATAAGTAAGTGTTTGTTCTCTAATGAGCTAGAGAATTTCCGGAGGAGGGTAATTAGATAGTGAAGGGGCTCATGTTTATTCCATGGAAGGACTAGTTGAAGGAACTGAAGCATCTAATTTGGAGAAGAGAAGTTTTAGAGAGTACAGTAAGAGAGATCAGAATTATTCTGCTTACCTGCAGAACCAGGAGGTCCTGGTAGAAGAGCAATTTCACTTTGTAAAAGAGGCAAATTTATGTTGATTCCAGGAAGAGCTTCCTAACAATGAAAGCTGTGTCAAAATGAGAGGGGCTGTCTTGGGAATTAGTGAGTTCTCTATCTTGGGAAGTCTTCAGGAAAAGTCTAGATATGTTGGGCTGCAGTTTTTTATTCATATTTCTTGTTTCATTCTCGATGCTTGCAAATAGTGGACACCATAAAAATGTGTTGGTTGATTGATGTATAGATTGTATGAGATTGTCACTGATATCCCTTCTAACTCGGATCTGTTGATTCTAAATGTCATTAGAAATTGACATTGGCAAATATGACTTGAGGGCAGACATAGTATCATACTTCTGTCTCCCTTATGGGTCTTCTGTAGTGTCTTAAACTAAGTTAAGCACTCAAGAGATCAGGTGAGATGATATGGACTAAAAACTGAAAACTTTAAAAAATAGAAGAGCCAGCTATTATAATTCCAATGACAAATTAATCTGTTAAGGGATTGACTTGAATTGAATAGCAGATATGGAATAGGATGGGAGGAAGGAGCCAGACAAAGTTCTGGACTACATAACCCAGCTACAGTGAGCCAGACAGATTGAATGCTTCAGTCCCATCTTCTACTGTCTTCCTAGAGACACAGGGATTTGAATGGAATATCTCTCAATCTTTGACCTCAATCATGAGGTTGAAAGCATGCATTTGTGCTTTTCTCATTTCTAGGCTCAGTGTTTCTAAACAAATATGAAGGCCTAACCCTAACTCTAACCTTAACCCTTACCTAACCCTAACCCAAAACTCTAATATTGCTCTTTGGGTTCATTTTACTCTTCCATGAATATCTGGAAGGATCCAAATAATCCCAAATTTCACCCCAAAGGCCATCGTCTTTGGGCTGATGAGGTGAGAGGGGGAGAAAATGAAGAGAAACCGAGGTCTCTAAACGCTCCACCTCTATGGCTTATTCAAAGAAACCTTCCATGGGAACAAAAACCCTCAGATGGAGCCATGAGGAATGTTGGTTTCCAATGACCGGATATGGCCTTTGCTTTCCAGTAAGAGCTCTTTCCTTTCTTCACTTCTTTGTTTTTCTTTCTGGTTTCCCCACAGTTTCATCAAGGACCTGGATGTCCTGACTAATACCATCTTTCTTCCATTATTATCATCAAGTATCATTATTATTGGCATCCTGGAGCGAGGCTGATCCAAGGGATTTACAGTCATTACACTATTCAACCTCCAAATCGGAAAGATTGGGCTCCGTGGTAATCCTTCATTAGATGCAGCTCTAAAGCCCAAATGGTCAATCATTAGTGTCATGTGTCCTCAGAACTTTGTCTGGCTCCTTCCTCCCATCCTATTCCATATCTGCTATTCAATTCAAGTCAATCCCTTAACAGATTAATTTGTCATCGGAATTATAATAGCTGGCTCTTCTATGGTCTTTTAAGGTTTTCAGTCTTTAGTCCATATCATCTCACCTGATCTCTTCAGTGCTTAACTTAGTTTAAGGCCCTACACAAGACCCATAAGGGAGCCAGAAGTATGATACTATGTCTGCCCTCAATGTGAGATGAGGGGATAAATAATACACTTCCCTGAAGTAAAAGGTAAAAAATTTTAATCCTCTATTTTTAAGCTTTGAGGTTAAAGAAATATGATGATCCGATTCAATTTAATTTGGCCAACATTCATCAAGCCTCTACTATCTGCCTATATATTCTGTACTAGATCATGGGAATACAAAGACAAAAACAAAAACAAAACCCATCTTGCCCTCAAGGAGTTTATATTCTACAAAATTATATTATTCAGTGCATCCACATCCTCAACTAGGAGAATGGGATCCCAGTTTTGATGGCTCTCCCACATAAGATTCCCCAGATAAAATTTTATTCACTTATTTCATCCATTGATCTGCCACTAAATTGCAAAACTCTTATGAAAGGTTAATTAATGAATGAATGAATGCTCAAATCATGAGGCATCACTTTGTATGGGATAAGGGTGCTCACTGCTCTTGTTCTTACAGGATATCTACTATCAGATTGGCAAGGTCTAAGGCTGAGTAAAAATCTCACAGAATTGAGGGATTTCCAAATTGGAAGAGAATTCTGAAGTCATCACATTCAGCCCCCACTTAACCCTTTTTCTTCCTGTGACAACCCAGATGAACAGTTCCAACTTCCACCTCAAACTCTTCAGCATTGATAAACTCACTGCTATTTAGGGCAGCCCATCATACTATAAGTGAAATTAATTAGATGTCCTAAAGCAAAGAAAGAAATTGGACTTCACTGAGCTCCTCCGAATCTGCTAGGTAAGGATTCGTGCCTAAAAGATGTCTCTGGAAAACCATACCTTTGTGGAAGGAATATAGATGGGGGAATATATTGTTGGAGTGTACCACAGATTACCTGGACTAAAGAGAATGGACAAGGAATGGGAAGCACAACACAAACCTGGCATGGGGAAACAGAGGATAGAACTCTGCCAAAATCAGAGGTCTGGTATCATCTCCTTCATAAAGTTTTCTCTACTATCCCTATTCCCAGAATCATTTATGTACACGTGTACACACACATATACATGCATACAAAAAGAAATGTAAAAAATGAAACTATATTCCCTATTCTTTCAAACTTCCAGAAAATGGCCTGGATCCCTCCCTTTGCCTCCATCACCCCTATCCTGTATTTTGCTGTAGTGAGAGGAGTAAATCAGGAGACCCTTGATCACCTATTTTTCCTCAAAACAGGTGAACAAATTACAGGACATCAAGGAAGAGTAGAGAGTAGCTGCATTTTATCACCACTTTGTGAAACTCATGAGTCAAATTTGATGGAATCGGAGAGTTAGCCATTGATTGGCTGTAGGACCTACAAGGCTCCTAAGAGGTGATTTACAAAAATAAAAAACAAAACCTTTCAAGGGCAGTTATCTCCAAATTCAGGGCTGGAACCACTTGGGATGTTATGGTCTCACCCCATAGGGGTATATGTGGTCAGCTAATCAAAAGTGGAAAAATGGGTCACATTACCCACTGTCCCTTAGATGGACTTATCCCCATATCATCTACACCTCCTATGATCCCAGAACACTTTTTTATTGCACCCTCTTCTTCCACTGCACAAGTTCCCAATTCTCCCTTTCTGTACTACTTGTAGTTCCTCAAGGAGATTATAACTTACCAAGCACTTACAACAGCAATTGCCCAGGATACCACTGAGAAAATACCACCCATTTCCCCCAACCCCATCCTCTGATCACCATTTAGCTATGTCAGGCATTGTTCTGGCTTCAGAAAAATGACTAGTAAAAAAAAGCTGCCTTTTCTGTGGGTGGCACAAAGTAAGCCACTCAGGATGGGTTGCAATATACACTGTAGATCTTATATTATCTCTAAATAATGTTATATAAATCTTTTATCTTTACATAAAATAATTTTGTGGTTGTTGAATCATTTCAGTCATGTCCAACTCTCCATGACTCCCAGTTGGGAATTTTTTTGAAAAGATACTAGAGTAGTTTGCCATTTCCTTCTCTAGCTCATTTTACAGATGAGGAAACTGAGGGAAACAGTATTAAGTGACTTGCTCAGGGCCATAGACCTACAAGATAATATAATGAATAAATATACTCTTCTTCCGAACTGCCTTATTTTTTATCAAGACCACCCCCATCCTCCTTCCTATCACAGGTTTACAATCTCAGAGTCATCAACTCCTCAATCTTCCTTATCCCACATATCTAATTCAAAGCCAAATTGTAGCATTTCTAATTCTACAACACGTTTTGTAACTGTTCCTTTCTCTATACTTACATGGCCACCAACTCTAGTTATATCTCTGTTCTTTTTTGCCTGAGTCATTGTGGTAGTATCCAAATTAGTCTTTCAATTCCAATAGCCTCTTCAAAGTTGTTGATGTTGTTTTCCTTAATCATCATTCTGATGATGTCAATTTTCTACTCAATCAATTCCAGTTTATCCTCAATAAGTCTAGAAAGGATGAATCATTATCTCAACCTTCTAAAATTTCTACTTGTGTAAATTTTGTAGTGAATATAATTATTATTACATAAGAGTATATACATATGTAATTTGTAAATATATCTACCATTTTTAGAGGCACACACTCAAAAAAATTTTATTGATGGAGTATGTGATTAAAAAAAAAAAAGTGTGAAGACCACTGATCCAAAGAATAATTAAGACAGGAAACTCCTGAAAAGTTTTAGCTCAGTGACTTTAAAAAAAAAAGTTTTTTGAAAAGGAAATAGAAGGAAATGGATCCTTACTATTTAGTGTTGGGAAGAGAGGGAATTCTCTTTCCTCTTACCCATGGCATCCAGGGACAGAGCTATGATAGGAAACATCATACCCAAAAGGGAATGGGCCCAATTAAACAAAAGAAGACAAGGAGAACTTCGAGAGCAACCCTCCCCCTGGTCAGAGGGAATGGAAGCAATGAAAGGACTGGGGATCCTAGCTGAGTAATGTACTCCCCAACCCAGACCTGTACCCTCAAGGAGAAACATGAGAGCAACTTGGAAAGAGAAAGGAGGTATGAATGAGTTGCCTAAGAATGCACTCCTCCAACATGGGCCTTCCTCCTAGTGAATTCTATGTGTGGTTCCTCTCTTCCCACTAATGCTTAGTGTATTGTGGGGAAAGATGCCTCAGGTCTGTGGTGGGCAAGGGGACAGCTTGCTTACTATTGTTTTTACTATGTCATTATAGTAAATGCCTTATTTATGTCAACTGACAACGAAAAGCTAAATGTGCAAGTCTGAGTTCATGGACCCTGAACATGGAAGAGCCAATTGTTTGGGGCTCAATTTATGAATTGGGTGAGGATATATGAGGATATAGAGGGAAAACTTCAAAACTTAATAGAATGTAATCTGGAGGTCATGGACTTATCCCCTGCTTTTTAATAAACTTTCTGGTGTAAATATTTTCCCTTTTTTAATCCATTTTAACAGTTAAGCTACTTGAGGGAATTTTTTGTATTCTTGTAATTTTTTTTTAATTGTCTTTGTGTCTTTAGTACAGATCATAGTCTTTGGCATGGGAGTAGTATGGTATAGTGAAAAGGTCCTGGTTTTGACCTGAGTTCAAATCTGGTCAATGACTTACTACTTGTGTAACCTTGGAAAATTTAATTAAATTCATTAGGTCTCAATTTCCCTATCTTTAAATGGAAGGGTTAGATTAGTCTCTAAAGCCCTTTCCATATCTAGAGCTATGAGGCCATAGAAGCTCAGAAGATATCTAATAAACTGAATATACTAAATAAAACAAGAGGCATTTTCCCCAAGGCACCATAATGACTTCAAAGGATTGGGATGAGAAAGATGCTTTTTTTAAGGGAAGCATTTTTCACTCCTCCATATTCTACCATGAAAAGCTGCACTGGGTAAATGGTTCCAGTATAATTTTAAGTCAAATCCTTAAAAGGAAAAGTTCAGGTCAAGAAAACTGTTTATTTAAAGTTATTTGTTCTAAATTAGATGGAGTATACCTATAATCCTTGGAATTAGGGAAGCTGAGGTTGGTAGAGATCTCTTGAGTTCAGAGCTTCAGAAGTAGTTCCCCAGAATTAGTCCCCACTAATTCTGGCACCAAGTTTAAATCCCCTCAAATAAAATAAGGGGCAAAAGGCTGCCTAAGGAGAGGCAAATTAGCCCAGTTTGAAAGTACAGCAGGTCAAGCTTCTTATCCCCATCAGTCCAGAGAATGGTTGCTGCCCCTCCCACCAAAGGAGACTCAGTTTAAAAAAATAAAAATTAAAAAGTTATTCACGTAACTATCTCCTATTTCAACAAAGAAATGAAGGAGATTTGAGATAAAATAGATCCTTCTCTCCAGTTATCTGTTTTCTTCTAGCTTTAGGCTATTTCTCTTCCTAATTCCCCTTCAAATAACCTCCCCTTTTATTTTTGCATTGAAGACATCTTGTCCTAATCCTATCTTTCCTTCATTTTTGGATGATCAGACTATTGAATAAAGATCCTAAAAGTACAATTTTTGCCTTTATAGCAGGGTCAGCAGAAATAGATCTGAGACCAAAGGCCTAGTGTAACATGACAACCAATTAGAGGTACCTGGGAGGAGTAATCCATAATTGTTCCTGGATCTTATCATGAGACCAAGAATCGAGTCTAATGAATCCAGGGAAAATGTACCAATGAATCTGGCTTCAGATGTGTAAATATTTTGTGGAAACCAATTCTCCTCCCTCTGGTGTGGAGACTGGATTATCAATGGGTCCCCCTTTCCAAAGCATTGCTGCTAGATGGTAGGAGAAAGGGGCAGGTGTCAATATTCCCATTCCCGCCCAATTCAGCTTTGTAAAACTTAAAATCTTTATGCAAATATGAGTTGTCCATTAGTAGAGGTGCCATTTTCTCTGCTAGGAATGATCAAAGACAGGAAGCCTCTGATATCCCAAGATAGAAATATCTAGATCTGTACACTGAGCCCAGAGCAATGTGACCAATCCAATGACCTCATATACTTACACACTTAGATCTTTCCTTCTTACTGAGCTTTACTCATCTTCTCTGAAAAGCCAATTCAAAAGTCTTGGCAGTCTCCCCCTTCTTGGGGCCCCGTGACAGAACCTGGTCAGCTTTGGCCAAAAAACTACCCAAGGGAAGCATTTTGGATGGAAAAAAACTGTTTACAATAAGAGCAGATAAAACTCCACGACTCATTTTTATGTGTAGATCATTTTCTTTATTGGAATTACAGAACACAACCAAGAATTTGACGACAGCAGTCATATAGCGAGAGTACATCCTTTGCCATCTAAAATTACCCTGGTGCAGAATAACAGGCTTTAGCTCTGCGGATTTGGACAGACACATATTAAGAGAAGTCGCGCCTATGCTATTAGCAATAATTGGCCAGGCTTGTATGCACACAAAATGCTCAGGTTACTGCAGCCCTGTGGATGTTGTATCCACCACAGAGTGTTCCCACATGACGGGGTCTTGAGTTCCCAACTTGCTTGCCAAGTTCCTTATAGTTTCCAGCTTTCAATTTAAAACAGAGATGTAAAATATATGCTAATTGTCACCCTAATGGAAACAATATGCGGTTCACAACTAGGATATCCCAAAAGCCCACATCCCTCCCACTGAGCAAAAGCATCCTGAATGAACGGACCATCTCTAATTTTTTTTTCCATACGTATGGTTTAGCTAACCTGGATGCTTCGGAACAAAGAACAATAGTTGGGACTACAGCTGACTGCCATCTGTCTCACGTTTTGTCACCAGGGTTCTAAAAAGACAATAGTGTTTGCTGAAAAACACTTATGAAAAAGCAGGGTTTTGGTCAAAGAAGGGATTTCATCCAATCTCCCATGTAGAATCACTTATAAAATTCAATCCACATTTAGTAAGTGCCTACAATACGCCAGCATTGTGTGAGATGCTAGGAACACGATGTCCTGAGGAGGGAGAGGACATATACACAGAAAAGTACCTACTTGGTCATTTGAGAAGAGAGAGCTCAAACATCTAGTCCAGGATCACAAATGGTGTCATATAGAACATCTCATCTAGGACTTAGCTTGAGAGCTGAGTCTGGAAAGAAGCTAAGGAGTATAAGAGGTGGAGGTGAGGAAAAAGTGGACTGGAGGCATGGGGGATGGCCTTCAAAAAGTCACAGAGGCAGGAGGGAGAATGCCAACTTGGGAAAGGGCAAATAGGGCAGTTGAGCTGGAGATAGATTGGGAAGAGATTTTAATACCAAGCTTAGGGATTTATATTTTTGAACGTCATGGTCTCTCCTATTCTTTACAAAGAATACTTAGCCAATATCGTAAAGTACTGAAGAGAGGAGAGACCAGAAATTAGAAACCAAATGAGGAAACAAGAGTCCAGGCCACAGGTAATGAGAGCCTGGACCAGGGCAGTGGCTATGGGAGCAGAGAGAAGGGGACAAACAGACAGAGGTCGAATCCACAAGATTTGGCAACTGATTCAAAATGGGGACGGGGATGGGAGGAGGGAGAAATTGTCCATGACCCTAAGACCCTAAGCTTATGAACCTGGGGACTGGGAATATAGTGCCACCCTTTGCTGAAAGAGACTAGTTGGAAGAAGTTTAGAGTTGAGCTTGCGATGCTGATGAGTCAGAAGTTCTGAAGTCTTCCTTGGAAGACAAGTTCATTCTCTGATTTGGCTGGAGTCACAGACGCACCAGATTTCAGAGTTGGCATGGGCTTTGGTGGCCAGCTCACCCAACCCTTACTTATACAGGAGACCCCCCTCTATTTCATCCCCACCAAGTGCTCCTCCAGCCTTCAAAACCTCAAGTGAAGAAGAACTTACTGTCCCTTTGGACCAGCCCATTGAGGGCATGGATTGCCTCAAGTCAAGCTCCAACCTGTTAGCATTTACCAAGTTCCTCCTGTGTGCCCATTATTGTGCTGAGGGCTCAGGAGGTTACAGAAGCAGCAGAAGCAATGGCGCTTGCTTTTGAGAAGCTAGCAGTCTACAAAGGCAAACAAGACACCCACAAATACAAAACATGAAACACTTAGGATACATTCTAGAAGCACGCGATCATGTGAGATATCCTGTCCATGCTGGAGAGAACCCAAAGGCAGAAAAGTTCACTGAGAGGCAGATTCAGGGGAAAAAAGCTTCTCGGAAGCAACGTCTTGAGTTAGGTCTTGAGGGCAACGCAGACCTTAGCTTGACAAAGAGACAAATAAAGGGCAGAAAATGCCCTGTTCTTATAAAAGTGTTTCTGCCCAACTGATATCTCAAGTTAAAGATGATTCTTCAGCTTTTTTCACTTCTAAGTGAATTTCTTTTCAGTCTTTTTAGCCTTCATCAGTGCCAGGAAGGGAGCGAAAATGACAAAATCTTGAAGAAGAGAATTGAGAGATCCCCAAAATCCAAACTTTTAAATCCTCCACAATTTAATCTGAACAGTCCAGACAATTACAGCGATTCCGACATTTTGTTTCTGTATTTTTTTTCTTCCATCCAATGGCTAGAACGTGACCACAAACCTTGAGTTGCTTTTAGTCCATAAAACAGGTAGGATTAAGCATCTCCATTCCATTTCCAGGAGGTGCCGATTCAAGGGACCGGTAGGAGTCCAAATTGGCGCATGCTGAGAGCGTGGTGTTGGCTGGCATTTCAATAACGTCTGAGGGTTCCCAAAGTCCTTGGTCTCTGTCCTCATTGGACCCTCACAACAACCCTGTGAGGTAGGTAGTGCAAGTATGGAGGGTTGATCAAAGGCATTCCCTGGTCAAGGTCACGGGCAAAGCTATCTCCCTAGGAAAGGGAGTCATGGGTCCTGTTTAAGGATCATGGATCCTTAAACAGGAGATGTCCTCGATATTCTCAAAGGGAAGCCAGTAGACAACTCGATCAAATTCACAAGGGAATTCCCCTGATCAACCCACCATACAAGTGTGAATATCCCTATCCGGCAACACAAACAAACACTCTTAAAGGTTTGTCCAAGCTCACTCAGTCAGCAAGAGTCAGAGACCAAACTCAGGCCATAAAAAGCAAAGGAGCAAGGACACCGACCATCAAGAACATGAGCCACTGAAGATACTGCCAAACAGTCAAGGGATGGTGCTAGTAGCCATACAAGGTTGGGAAAAGCATGCCTTAAATGTGGGGGAAATGAGAAAGGAGGATCATTTACCAATCAATCTATTTAATAATCAGAATTCTTGGTCACCAAAAGTAATAAGAATTGGCATTTCCATAGCACTTTAAATGTGCAAAGTGCTTTGCAAACATTATCTCATTTCAAGCTCACTACTACCCTGGGAGGTAGATACCCGAGACTATGCATTTTTGCAAGGGAGGATACTGAGATTCAAAGAAGGTAACTGACCTTCCCAGGGTCCCTCAACCAGATTATGTCGGAGGTGGGATTTGAGTTCTGGCTCCAATTCCAGCATTCTGGCCACTACTTCCTTCTCCCTCTACCATGAAAACCCCAAAGACATGAAAGCCAAAGGCAGAGATTGTCGCTAGTCCCAGAATCACCATCTCCACTCTTTTGGCTTGCCCAACCTTATCACGTGGATATTGTTGAATGAATCGATGAACGAATGAATGAATGATTGAATGGATGAATGAATGAGTAGCTTTTTGACATATTCAGAGTTTTTAAAAAGGACTGCCATTAACAAGGAATCTTTGTGCACATTTCAAGGCAATTCTTGGGTTTAGCCTCATTCAGGAGGGAAAGGTTTCTCCTGAGAAGCTAATGGGTGATGTCTTTTCTAGCCCTAAAGTTCTCTAAGTTTAGGAAGGAACAGAGAAAAGTCACCAAGGAATTGCATGCGTGTATGGTGAAGTCTCAGCTAATATATTCTCTAGACACAAAGCAGGCTGGGGAAAGTCAGCAAGAGATTGGAAATAGGAGGAGTGGAGGAGGAGACAAAGGCCCCTGAGGGAGATGGACTCAACTCCTGCACTTCCTGAGAGCCAAGTCGGGGATGGAGGTTCATAGATCAGAGGCTGGCAGGGACCTCAGAGACCATCCAGGCTAACCTCATTCATTGTATGGATGAGGAAACTGAGACCAAAATGGTTAAGTCACTTGCCCAAAGTCAAGCATGTGATCTTGTCAGAGTCGGGATCTGAACCCACATGTGTTCAGCCACAGACTGTAACAAGAGTGTCTAGAGGAGAGAAGTAAGGGCTGAGGAGTCCATGTATTTTCTAGTTCTAGGGGAGAAGTTTCTGAGAATAAGGCATGATGCTCATGGAATACAACTTTCTCGTAGCTTGAGGAAACCCTTTCACTGAGAGCTCTTTCACCCCCACCTCTCGTTCCAGTTGGTAGTACAGGAAGGAGAGGTGTTCAAAGGACATTTTGTTTGCCACACACAGTTTATCCCTCCATGTCTCCCCCAAGATCTTTCCCTCTGCTCTAGGAACCAGCTCACCAGATGAATGATGGATGAGGTCAGAGAGCAAGTCTGGATACAGACCTAGAGGAGGAGGCAAGAATGCAGGTTTCTGGAGGGGACACCACTTCCGGCCACAAAACACTTGGTCTTTCGGTGGGGGCAAGTTTGAGGGAGGAAGGGAGGTTCCTGTGGCCAAGGAATTAGACTCGCTCTACCTGGCATCGAAGACCAGAGTAGGATCAACAGTTGGAAACTCCAGCAAAGCAAATCTTGGCTCAGGATAAAGAAAAACCTCAGAACAAATAGAGCCCTTTGGAGGCACAATTGGCTCTCTCAAGATGTAGTGAGCTTCCCATCCCTGGGGGGCTTTAAACAGAGAGTAGATGACCGACCACTTTTCAAAAGTGTTACACCTAAGACTTGGACTAAACAGCTTCTGAGGTCTCTATGCCCAGACACATCTATATCACTTCCAGACTCTCCAGGACAGGACTTGGGGAGAGCTGAGACTGTGAGACTCCCTTCACTCCTATAAGCCATTTTCCCAAGGGATGTTCAGTTTCCTCTTTGCTCTCCGGAAGGACATGATGCCGTCACACCAATCCTAGGCACAATTTGTCTTTTGTTTCCATTCTGAATCTGTCCTACCACCTAACACTCTCGAATAGTCCCTTCTTAGATCCTATGAAATAATCCAGAATCCGCAAACTTAAGTCTACAGTTGAAAAGGACCTCCAAGACCAACTAACTACCCAAACAGCCTTCTTTTTCGAGGAAGGAAACTGAGATTTGTGCGATGTATGAGGGGAGAGGGAGAGTCCCCCCTCTGCCAAACTGCCAGGACTCTACCAAAGATTTAGACAAACCCACTCTCCTGGGGCTCCATGGGTTACAAGGATCAAAAAGAGTCTTCGGAGAGACTTTTCAACCCAAGATTACCAGGTTACCCCACCTAGTCCTTATTCCCTTCTGGTTTCCAGAAACAATCTCCCAACCCCAACTCCTAGAGTCCTTCAAATTCCAACATCAGCTCCCACTTTCTTTCTTTGTTCTCGTCGAGTCTGGACCGTGATTCGCCAGGTGACCTGAACCCTCGCTTACTGCTCAACATGGCTGGCCTTAGAACTCCAAGCTGAGAAGTCCATCTCCAAGCCCGGTCCCACCCTGGGTGAAGCCCACCTAAACGAGAGGTTCGCCTTTACAGAAGAAGGCAGGAGCTGAGGAAACAATGCAATGAGCAAAGTTAACTTCTCCCACCTCACCAAACTCAGGTCCTAGAAACTCCTTCAAGGCTCGTTACCTATGAATCAATCAATCATCAACCATTTATGAAGTTTCCACTATGTGCCAGATATTGAGAATACAAAAACAAACCAAAAAATGAAACAATCTCTAGTTGCAAGGAGCTTGCAGTCTGAGGGAGACAACACACACACACACACACACACACACACACACTCACACACACACATATGTACATATACATATATATAAGTATATACAGAATAACTATAGAGAATAAATATGAATAAATACAAAGTGTTACATATAAGATCATCTGGGTAGAAGGATTCTAGAATGAGGGGGGTAGATCATGGGGTGCCTATGTTGCTATGGAGACAAGAGACTTAAACAGATGTTGTCCCAGAATTCAACTGAACTTGGGCTTCTGCCTTTGTTAGGGGGGTATTTTTTTGGAAGGAAAATCAGCAGGGAGGGTTGATCCCTTTTGTCCATCCACTCAGGCATCAGCTCTTGGAGTGAGCTTCTAGCCCTGAGTCCTATTGTCGAGAAGCCAACCTCAAAACTCCCTTGTGGTTGACTCAAAGCAGGCAGGGAGTATCTGCACATGCTCAGTATGATCCAAGTTACACTTATGTATAAAAAGGGAAAAGAGGAAAAGGAAAAAGCTCATTATTTTCTATATCCTATATGACTGCCCCAGCCAAACAGCAGCCTCAGTAGTCTGAGTTGCTTTTATTTTTCTTAGATTATCATTATATACAATGAACCAAAGAGCAATATCTATTTTAAAGTGGCCACAGTCTGATTATTAAAACTCTCTACATCACAGCCTTTTATAAGGAGGTAGGAGCTGCCAGGAAGGAGATAGTGACAATGTCTGTTTTCTTCCTCATTTAATTTTAGTATCTAACTAGTCAGGCTTAGACACATCTTGGCCATTTACTTAAAAATAAATAAAATTTACTCTTTGGTGTGGGGGTCCTCTTCCCTTATGTTGAAAGTACATTATCTT
This sequence comes from Myrmecobius fasciatus, assembly GCA_023553655.1. Classification (NCBI taxonomy): domain Eukaryota; kingdom Metazoa; phylum Chordata; class Mammalia; order Dasyuromorphia; family Myrmecobiidae; genus Myrmecobius; species Myrmecobius fasciatus. The sequence continues at coordinate 223,618 of JAJPUD010001764.1, forward strand.
CATTTTTTAAAAAATGTATTCACTTTTTACAATGCAGGATAATACAAGGTATGGTGGTGAGGGTTCGAGAGCTGGAGTCCAAGGCCCTGCATCCAATCCTGGCTTTGCCACTCATCATCTGTCTGACTTCAAGGCAGGTCATTTAATTTCTCCAGGTGCCAATTTTCCTCACTAGTCAAATGAGGGGAATGAATGAGATGAGCTCTAAGGTCCCTACCAACTCTAAATCTTTGATTTTCTCCTGAAATAAAATGGGGAAACACCCATTAGCCATGTGACCAAGGGCAACAGTGTCCCTTGGCACTCAGAGCACATAAATTCCAGATAAATTGCTAATAAACTGCAAACAAAATAGTGCTTGGAGTTTCCACACTTGGGATTTCTCTACCCGAACTCACAGGTTAGAATCAAATAAAAGAATAACAGATGGAGCCCAAAAGGGTGAAATGTAATCAACCTATCGATGGACTTTCCTTTCCCATACAACTCTCTTCCTCTTTACAAAGCTCTTTTCTGTATGAGAAGGTAGTCATATAAAAGAGATTATCACAAGGACAAAAACCATAGCATTTTAGAGCTAAATGAGACCCGACTCATGTCATCTTCTAGGTGGAAAATAAATGAAACCCCAGAGGTTAAATGATTTGCCATCACACTACCTGCTACCTAAGAGCAGGATCAGGACAAGGGCTGGGGCTCTGACCTCTCACTCTATTCATGTCATGACGAACCCACCCTGGCTACAGTAGGCTTATTGTGTAATGGACATGCACAATGGAGAAGGAAAGAACTGGAGAAGATTACCTTTCCCATAATGCCCTGGTCCCAAGGCATAGGCACTGATTGGAGAAAAGCAGATTACTAGGAACAAGAAAGAGGAGAGGATGAGCAGATGGAGGAAAAGGAGAAAGAGGAAGAGGAGAAGGAGAAAGAGAAGGAGGAGGAGGAAGAAGGATAGAAAAAGGAGTTAAGAAGCATCCACAATTATGGCAGCAAGCAGAAGCAGTGGCAGAAGCAGCAGCAAAAGCAGCAGCAGAAGCAGAAGCAGAAGCAATAGCAGAAGCAGAAGCAGTGGCAGAAGCAGCGGCAGAAGCAGAAGCAGAGGCAGAAGCAGTGGCAGAAGCAGCAGCAGAAGCAAGCAGGGTGCAAGCTCAGACAGATGTGGGCACACAGAAGTCAATGCAAGGGATGGGGACTACAAGGGAAACAAGGTGAGAGACAGGACTCTAATGCTAAGTTATACATTGGGATTCTCTCAATCCACTCACGTGGCTGAGACTTTCCCAATTGTGCCCAGTGGTTGTTTCTGCAGATTTAAGAGGAAGGGAGACTATTAGCTCCATTAATTTCCTCCTGGAGTTGGAGATAAGTTGCCTTTATCCCCTGATATATTTATAATAAATATGCTTTATGTTACAAATGGCTTTGAGGTATACTGGATGGATAGAGCACCAGCCTTGGAATCAAATTGGGATTCAGTTCCCACATCCATCACATAATCATGATGTGACCTTGAACAAATCTGTTAACCTTTCAGTGACTCCAAGCAAATTTCCAAGACTGGAAGCTATGGAACAGGGACCGGGGACATTAGTAAAGGGAGTTTCCTCATCGGGAATTCTATAAACCAATGAATTCATAGATCTGGTCCCGAAAGTTCAAAATGCCTAAGTTGCCTAGTAGTAAGCTGACTTGAGTACCCCTATGGGGAGAGCAATATATAAGCTAAATTTAAATGTTTAGAGGAAAGCATCAAGAGATCAGGAGTGAGATTGCAAGAATGAGCAAGGACAAGATAGCAAAAAAAAAGTGAATTCAAAGGCGAGTCCAAGATAGTGAGAGAGAGAGAGCCTCTCTGGGTGGGGGCAAAACAAGAATCATATTAATGTTATCTTTCATTACTCTCTTTGCAGCCCCAGGACTTAAGACAATGCTTGGCACATAAAAAGTGTTTCGTAAATTCTAGTTGATTAGTTACTAAAGATCAGGTCCCCAATGTCAATGTGGTTATTCAAAACTTTGATGTGGAATACTTGTGCATTATAACATTTTGTGACACTTATCAATTCTTAGGGAACTGGGGGCTAGAAAACTTCCTAGAAACTTTGGCTACTACCAGGATCTGTTTAATATATTTGTAGTGGTTGCTTAGAGGCATAGATCATCTTCCCTATTATGCAAAACTGCCTTTGAAGCAGGTGCTTATGGGTCTAGGCATGCTTGAGCCTAGAGAACATTACACAGTTCTAGAGTAAGGGGAGTGGCCACTATGACTGTTGAGTTATGAAAGGAATACACTGATTAATATCCTGGGATTAGAGTACCATTGAAGGTACTTTTTCCTAGTAGTCCGGCCTCCTCTTTGTGAGTGTGTGAGTGTGTGTGTGTGTGTGTGTGTGTGTGTGTGTGTGTGTGGTTGTTTCACAATGGGGAAGCTATTCAGAAAAAAAAAGTGTCAACTCTCTGAAACCATAAGACTTTCTCAGGTCAACAAAGAAATATGAGAATAGCTGAACATTGTTACTAAACCCTCCACTTTTGGACAGCCTCCCAATCAAGCCCTACAACCAATGGAGGCCCACAAGGTTCAACTATGGGACATTTGGGATGTGGAAAGAGGAGATACATCTTTATCAGGCAGAGTGGTCTTTGATACCTGGCTAGAACATACCACAGATAGAATGAAGGAATCCCAGGGGACTGCAAGCCAACTAGTGAGCCCTTGCCGTGAGGTAACAGTTTACATTTATGTTCATTGGATAGTCAATATGGCAGCACTGAGGACACAGATGATAACCACATGGAATTTCTCTCTCTCTCTCCCAAGAGTAAGGAGAAGCTTTCTGACTTTGTCCTAAGGGTGGAGAGACTATTGCAGAGTGATGATCAAATGATGGGTGGCTGTAGAGGGCTGAGATCATAGAAAACTGACCCTAGTGGCCAGGGGTCTAGAGGTGAAGGTTGTATTTGTACCTATGGCTACATGAAAGCCAAAGGTCTATGCTTCTATGGCCTCTCCCAAGGTTAGGACACTATAGACAATGTGAGGAGGATTATTTACATAGGAATCATGTCTGTCACTTTGGAGTAGCCAGGAAATTCATGAAGATTAGGGAGAAAGTGAACATTATGACTTCGGTATAACTACACCTACTAAATATACCTGAAATTTAGTGTTGATTTGGTGCAATCTCAAACTCTGTTCAAAGTGCTGATTGCACTCTGTTGGATTGGGACCAGAACACCCTTGTAGGTAGGTTGTTCCTCTTGTGCTGAAGGTAACAAAAGAAGAAAAGCCTGAGCTGATCAAAAGCACTGAGTGTGCCATGACGCCACAGGCTGGGACAGATCTAGAAAAGCCCAAATCCTTAGGCTTAGGGGACACTACGAAGGAACAGAAGAGATTTCTGGGAAAGAAATTCAGGGTTAGGGCACCAGGAGTTTTCCCCACGTGGAGAACAGGATGTGCCTAAGGAACAAAATAAGCAATTCATCTCAACAACTGCCAATATTTGCCAACCTGATCTCAGGGAACTAGAGCTGTAGGACCTTGAGAACTGCATTAAGGAGCTGTTAGTCCAAGGAATCATGGAGTTTCAGAATCCCCATGTCTTGCCCATAGTGTCCATAAGAGTGCAGACAAGAACTGGAAAGATTCAGATGTACACAAACTATTGAAACAGATGAGAGAACTAAGATCCACTTCCAGAATTTCATCCATCCGTCCAGCTACAAGCATTCGTTAAGAACCTATTATGTTCTGGAGACACAACGACAAATGTAAATAGTTCCTGTCTTCAAGAGGTTCACATTCTACAGGGGAAGGAGATACAAACCAATGAGTGAACAAACATTTATGAAGTGCCTACAATATGCCGAGCCTAACGCTAGGCACTGGAGAGGCAAAAATGGAAGACTCTCTGATCTGTGCTGGTTGGATTCCCATGGAGAAGGAAGGTACCCAAAAAAAGTTTGTGTCTTTGGGAAAACACAGCTCTCCAGGGATTTCTGGGGCTCCTGCTACTTTGAGTAGATCGGGGGAAAAGTAGCTGGTGGAATTCCAGCAAAATGGCCGTGTGAGTGATTGTGTCTGATTCCAGCTCCCCCTAATCTTCTCAAAACAGTAAGAAGCACGCCAAACAAAGTAATGCCCAAAAGGGGCAAATCAAAGGACGATATATAAGGACATCGCTACAGACTAAAAAAAAAGGATATCTTCCCATACGGCCCTGTACTAAGGTTGACCACACATTGCTCTGGGCACTGCATACAATATGGTGGGACCTATCATAATTGAAGAAACAGGAGGCATCTGAGTCTCTGAGAAAGGGAAAGCAGCTTACCACCTCAGGCTGTCACCAGCCTGTCCACTATTGACCATTGCCTCCTGGAGTCTTGCTTTCATTTATACTTCCATCCCAGAATGGAGATCCAGAGTTGATTCAGGCCCAGCAAATCCCATGGACAATCCCACGGACAAAAGATGATGAACCATGGTCTGGTAAGATGGTTAATTTCTAGCAAAGATGCCAATGCAAAAGGCCACAGTTAAGTCAAAACTCCCCTAAAAAACTTGCTGGCAAAGATGAAAAAGGGTACCATTGAAACAATACTGGATAAAACCAAAAAGAAACACCCAAAAGCTCTTCAATCCAATCCAAGATTGCACACAAAGCCGGCCGGAAGCCTATTCGGGCTCTACAAGAGGGGAGGCCTAGTGGGGCCTGGAGCCAGGGGGATTTGGAACCCAGCCTGTAGAAGGCACAGCAGGAGGCAAACTAGTAAGAGCACTCCTAGTAAGGGACTGCCCAAGTAGGTGAAAAGGGGGCAGAGGTGCCTAGGCATCTGGCATCTGGAGGCCCTCCTGGAGGCCTGGCATCAGGGCAATCTCCAACATTCAATAGCCATACCTTAGGATCAATTGGGAGTAAAGATGCTACCTAAAATAGAAAGAGAACTTTTAAGGTTTGAAAAGTATATTACATATGTTCTCTCATTTGATTCTCACAAACCACCCTAGGAGAAAGGGGGCATTGCTATCCCCATTTTACAGATGAGAAAACTAAGGTTGAGTGTCTGGGGGAAGATTTGAATCCGATCATCTTAATCTAAGTCCAGCATGCTATCGATTACATACCAAACTGCCTCAAAGGGCCCTTTTGAATGTCTTGAAAGCAGTGCAAGCTCCAATATTTAGTGACCATAAAATAGAATCAAAAAGAAAGAGGCAAAGTAGAGGGTCCAGGAGGTTGTTCGAATGGCCTGGAGCCAGTATGATCTTTCATAGGTGGCCCAGAGCAGTCAGGGCCACAGCAAGGGACAAAGCAAATTCTACATTAGTGATGGCACAAGGAGATAGAGCTGAGACCAGAATCCGTGTTAGGGTACTTGGAGATAGATTAAGAGAAGTCCAAGATGTCAGCTCTCAAGATGGACTACCCAACAAGGTAATTAAGTCTCAGGGGGAAAAAAATGACTTTGGGCCCAAGGACTAAGAGGAGTTGGGAAAAACAAGAAAGAAGCAACCTGAGACTGCTACAACTTCCAAAAATCGTGTAATACAAAATACCAAAAGATGAAAGAAGGTTAACCATCAAGAAGGCTGACTGAGAACTTTGATATGAGCTCATCTCTCAGTCAACTCATCAAAACATCCATAAGTGGGCCAAATAAACATTTTGAAAGGACTAAAAGAGGAGAAAAGTAAGAAATTATCACAAGGAAGCATCCTTGGCTAGGGGTTAGGGAGGGAAGATCAGCAGAGAAACTAAGGAAATGAGCAAATAAAAGCAGCTAATACAAGAAAGAAATAGCGTAGGGGGGGAAATAACCATAGGATAAAACTGCAAATGAAGGGAATAATTTTGTGGTAACTACAACCATAATTCCCTCTGTACTCCACTCTGCATCCTTCCCCCAAAAAAGCATGGAATGACTATAAGAATCTAAGAGAGTTGGATGGCCTAACAAAATAAATGAAAAGAAAGCTAAGGAGTGAAATTAAAGCTTTTAATGAAAAACTAAGGAGAATTGATGGCTTGGGGCAGAGGCTAAAAAAACCTTAACATCAAACTTGTGATTTTGAGGAGTTACAATTTTTTTTGTTTTTTACAAGGTGGGAAGTGGGGAGAAGGTCTAGAAGGTGGGAATGTCATTGTCATTTCTCCCAAAAATTAGAAGCAAGAGAATATTGCTCATAAGAGGAAATATCCACACTATATCTCCCAGAAAGCTGTGTATCACTTAACTCAGACTTGGAGTGAATAAAGAGGTTCTGTAGCCTAGGTCATTCAAAGAGCACTGTGACAGTATCTTTTGAGACTGACTCAGGCATCAGAAACACAGGCAAAAGAGGAAATGAAAATAATTGTGGGGGTGGAGGGGGACTAATGGTGCCTCAAACTCTTAAATTCAAATGATAACTCTGAAAATTGCAGCAAGAAGTGTTCACCCATCATCACCAAAGGAGGCAGAGCTCTATAGTTTTAAGGTGTTTGGGTTTTTTTTTCCATTTGTTTTTTGTTTATTTGTTTTCAGGCTATTGGGGTTAAATGATTTGCCCAAATTTACATAGCTAGTACTTGTCTGGGATCTGATTTGAATTCAGGTCCCCATGACACCAGATTCAGTGCTCTGTCTACTATTCCACCTAGCTGCCCCTAATGTGTTTGTTTCATCTTTGCTTTGTACCTTCTTTGCTTAGCACAAAGTAGATAATAAACAGATACTCGTAGGATTTAATTTATATGCTGAAATTGAAGAGGAAACACGGTAGTTACCTTGGATTTCCAAAGACAAAAGCAGGTGGGAGAGGTGAGAAGGGAACAATCCTAAATCTTTAGACACCGTTCGGATATCATTGGGACAGATGAAAAATATCAGAAGAATTTCAAGGACATTGTCAGCTGCCTCATGAATGCACTGCCAGTGTTGGCTTTTGCAGATTTAAGCAAAATTTTTGTGAATCACACTGATCCCAGTTGTTAGTTATACACTAGAAGAGGGAAAGTCACCAGAATCCTATTGCGTTTTCCAATCAGGGGTTCATAGATAGCAATGCTTATATTATCATATCCAAAAATTGGAGTTCTTGACTTTGAAAAGAGAAGCTATAAGAGTGTGTAGATTTCAATGTTTGACCTAGATTTCAGTATTTGAACAGACGGATTCAAGCGCTAAATTACATGCAGCCTATCAGAGTTACTGCAGAAGATACAAAACCTTATCCAAGTAGTGAACCAGAATGGAGCAAACAAAACTCAATGACTCAAGAAAACAACAAGAAATATCAGAAAAAAGTGAAAAGATTTTAAAAGCATAAAAACCATAAAGTATCTACTTTAGAAAGCAACTAAAAATAAGTCCAGAATAAATTAAGAATCATTGGATTCACTGAAAACTATGACCAAATTAAAATCCTAGGTATCATATTTCAAGAAATCACAAAACTGCCTAGATCTATTAGATCCCTTAGGGAATAGTAACAATTCAGAGTCCACCAGTCATTAATGGAAACCCCCAATTAAAAACAGGCAGAATGTCATAGCCAAAATCTAGAACATTCAGGTCAGTGAAAAAACTACTGCCAGAAATTAAGAGTTCATATATCAAAGAACCATAGTCAGGATCATACAAGACTATGATACAACTTTTTATAAAAGAGAGAAGATTTTTGAAATATGATATTCCAAAGGCAAAAAATAAAGGCTTACAACCAAGAATAACTTACTTTGCAATTCTGAATATAATACTAAAGGGGAAGAGAAACGGACCTTTTGATGGAAAAAAAAAAGGTGAGTAGAAACTTTGGAACATAAACACAGTATCCCAGAGGAACCAAATAGATAAAAACATTCAAGTAATTGGAAGAGACTAAATGCTGCTGAAGGGTTTATATTCTAATAGGGGGAGAAGAACTGTATCCTTTTTGAAACACACCACCTTTAAATATCACAGGAGTTAAGAAAGGCTGACATAATGTTTGAAAGTAGTTTTGTTCTTTTGTTTGTTTTAAGAGAGAAAAGAAAAGAAGGAGGAATTTGAGAAAAAATGAACAGAAACTTACCTTTTCTCATTAAAGAAGGGTACATACATACTTGCGGACATATGGAAAATGTAGAGTACAAATAATTAAAAACAATGTAAAAGGAACATGAAGAGGGAAAATAGAGATGGAGATGAAAAACATACTTCAGCTTTGTAATGCATGGGGAATTAAAAGGAAATCAAACATAAAAATCAGTAATAGTCTAGATGAGAAGAAGGGACAGGAAGTGGGAGCTGACCACTGGTTCCTAGTTAATCAATCATATTCCTTCTCTTTCTTCAACTTCTTTTTTGTAAAGACATCCTAAAACTTAAAAAAAATGAATAGTTTGGAGCCAAGGACTCAAACTACAAACCCCAAAAGACAATCTAATATTGAGAGAGTAGCATAAGTTGGAATTAAAAAATAGAGCACTATCGTCAACAATTAGTGATCCATCACCACAAAGAAAGTTGTTACTAATTGTGGCTATGAAAACCCTCAATAATGGTTTTGGGCAGGTGGGCCAAAAGAGAACTTTGGTGTTGGTACAAATTTGATTCTACTGGCCCAAGATGGAGGGAGATGCATGTAGGATGTATTTTTTTAAATGTGCTCTATGTGTTCATGAATGACTCTTTCTTGTACTGCTTATCTGGAAAATATAAGAACTAGCCAGTCTTTGGAGTTTGTGCGTATAGACATTTTATCTTTGAAAAGAGGTAGGTAGAACAAGAACAACATTCTGGTGGCAGATCATCTTAGTCCCTGTAGACTGAAACATTTATCGACGGAAATGGGGTAGAGTTTCGCTGCCAGGATCCATTCTGAAAAGTCAAGTCTTTGAAAGCAGGTTCATCAAGGAGACGGATCAGTTAACAGAAGCTCATGCATAGCAATGGCCTCAGCTGAGAAATTCTCAAAGGGGAACAAGTAAGAATCTGATGCTTTGAGTTCACTCTCAGTAAATTTAGGAAACGGCTAGAATCCGCTAAGAAATCTTGCTGTCCAGGGAAAACATAAGATAGTAAGTAGACTGACCAAGAGCCACCCTTTCCAAATGCTAGTAAATATGCTATCAACAAAATAGCTCCATAGCACAATGAGAACCCTCTAATAATAATCCACTGTAATTACTGTTGCTCACATGGGAGCCAGCCTGATTATCTGGAAGACAAGAATAATGGAGAGGCTACCAATGACCTTTGAGATGAGCCTATCCAGCAGTTGCAGATCAACACTTGAAGTCAGATGATAACACATAGGGAGAGAACTCTTGGGGCCAATTTAAAAAGCAACTGCATGTTAGTAATCTCTTGAGAGTTTGGGAAGCCTGCCAAAATAAAAGCTTGTCAAGATCAAGGGGAATCTTTGCCTAGCCATGGAGGAAGGCCTGAATCCAGGGGCTGCCCTTTTCCTGCCCAATTTTCCCCCTGAAGAGGCCTTGAGAAGTTATATATTGGGCTCTACAGCCTAAATCACCCAGGAGGTCAAAACTGAGACAGTAGGCCAGGACGTCTTAGAATAAGGGTGTGGAATAGATGGCAGCATGTGCCTGCACACACACACACACACACACACACACACACACACACACACACACAC
>JAJPUD010001764.1:238854-320472 GCA_023553655.1 Myrmecobius fasciatus
ACACACACACACACACACACACACACACACACACACACCCCCAAGATGAGCATTTAAGAAATGTTTTTACTTAAACAGAAACATATACTGAGGTGCAGGGATGGGAGTTTGTCACACAGTAAGGCATTATCTGCCACTAACAACTTACAGTGAATGTTTTTCACAAGTTAGTCACTTATCATCACATCACCAAGAAAATGGTTCCCTTACACAGGATGTCAGTTAACAGTCTGCTGTTCCCAAACTACTGATCTCCAAAGATAGGACTTTCAATAAAATAGCAACCAAACTAAAAAATTATCTAATATTACCAGAAAATATTAAAGGATATAGTTAAGAAAAAGGTATGGTTAAAAATCCTATATGGGGCTAATTTATTTTTCACTCAAAGACAGTAATAACACAAGATGAGATCTATAAATAATGTTGATCTAAAATGAGAGCCTAGCACTTTCATGCATAGAGAAAGACCTCCCCCAGGCAGGTCAAAGCTGCCTCACAGAGGCTCGTGTGAACACTAATGCAACCATCACTGCCCAACAGTCAAGACAAGAATCAACTGGAGACTTCTAATGGTCTAATGGACTTTCTATGCTGGCCATACACTAGCAGTTCCTGAATATGCACTAGTGGATAAAACCCATTGGTAAGACCTGTTACTCTCAAAGCACAGCTCTTTTCTTGTTCTTCATCACAGAGGACACTCCATTTCTGACTCAGTACTCCATGCCTAGAATGCCCATCCCCAAACTACTTCTGCTTCTTAGTATCCTTTATTTCCTCCAAATCTCTACTTAAATATAAAGCTATTTCTAATTACCATCATATACATACATATGTATATGTATACATATATATATATATATATATGTATAAACACATGTGTATCAGGCTTTGAATTTATTTTTTGTGACTTACATGTTGCTTCTTTCCCTCAAATGGAAATTCTTTGAATAAAGGAACTATTTCTTTCAATGAACAATTCCTGAGACATCGGGTACTTAATAAATGCTATGTTGCTGTCTGAATTAGTATGTTTCATTGCCTTGTTATTAAAACAGTGTCGGGACCACAAGATGGTGGAGAGGGGAAAGGAAGGAAAAATAAGACCACAGAAGGGAGAGGACTTGCTTGGGGTGGATGAGATGATGATAACTGATAAAAGTAAGGAGAAACTCTTGAATTCAAATTTGATTTCTGTTTTCCAAGGTTGATGGATCTTTACACAGGAAATAAAAGAACAAAAAAATGATTGATAGGGACTTGAAATTCAAAATAAATGCAGAGCGAATAGAGAAGACTTTGCTGTCCTTGAGAGATGAACTACATCCTCAGGTTCTAAAAGAAATGACACATGGATCAAGAAAAATGAGAAAGGGGGAGATTGACAAAAGGCAAATGGTGTTCCCGTTTTCAAAAAAAAAAAAAGAAAAAGGATAGAATGTGCAAACTACTGGCCACTTAGCTTGATTTCCATTGTTAGGAAAACTCTAGAATGAATCATTAAAGAGATGATTAATTAATCATTAATAAAGAAGTGGTGATTCCACCTGTCAGATTGGCTAAAATGACAGGAAAAGTTAATGATGAATGTTGGAGGGGTTGTGGGAGGGCTGGGACACTGATGCATTGTTGGTGGAGCTGTGAACGGATACAGCCATTCTGGAGAACAATTTGGAGCTATGCTCAAAAAGTTATCAAACTGTGCATACCCTTTGACCCAGCAGCATTTCTATTGGGCTTATATCCCAAAGAAATCATAAAGAAAGGAAAAGGCCCCACATGTGCAAGAATGTTTGTGGCAGCCCTTTTTGTAGTGGCTAGAAACTGGAAATTGAATAGATGCCCTTCAATTGGAGAATGGCTGAATAAATTATGGTATATGAATATTATGGAATATTATTGTTCTGTAAGAAATGACCAGCAAGATGATTTCAGAGAGACCTGGAGAGACTTACATGAACTGATGCTGAGTGAAATGAGCAGAACCAGGAGATCATTATACACGGCAACAACAGTACTATATGACGATTAATTCTGATGGACATGGCTCTCTTCAACAATGATATGTTTCAAACCACCTCCAATTGTTCACTGAAGAAAGCCATATACACCCAGAGAGAGGGATACGAAATGTGGACCACAACATAACATTCTCATACTCCTTGATTGATGTTTGCTTACATTGTGTTTCCTTTATCTGATATATCATTTGTGTAGATAAGATTTTTCTTGCACAACAATGATAAGTTTGGAAATATGTATACATATATTCGATTTGCCAATATTTTAACATAATTAACATGTAGTGGATATCCTGCCATCTAGGGGAGGGGTGAGGAAGTTGGGGGGAAAAATTTCTAACGGAAAGCTATGTAAGTGTTATTGTTGAAGAATTACCCACACATATGTTATGCAAATAAAATAAAATTAAAAAAATAAAGAAAGAAAGAAAGAAAGAAAGAAAGAAAGAAAGAAAGAAGTGGTGATTCCAAAGAGCCAGCCTGGCTTCAAAGTGAAAAACTAACTTCATTTCCTTTTATTGTTTTTCCCCCTGAGGCTTTTGGGGTTAAGTGACTTGCCCAGGGTCACACAGGTAGGAAGTATTAAGTGTCTGAGAACTCAGGTTCTCCTGACTTCAGGTCCAGTCTTCTATCCACTGTGCCATCTAGCTGCCCTTCATTTCCTTTTTTTGACAAGATGAATAAACTAACAAGTGAGGATCATATAAATTGACAAAGATTTTTATCAAGTATCACATTATTTCTGTGGGGAAAATGAAGAAATACAGATTGGATAATACAATCGGATGAATTGGAAGCTTGTTGGATAGCTAAAGTCAAAGAATAGCCATTAATATAACATTAGGGGGAGCAACTAGGTGGTGGAGTGCTGAATGCACTAACAATTAGGAGGACCTGAGTTCAAATTCAGATTCAGACATTTGACACTTACTAGCTATGTAATCCTAGGCAAGTCAAGTAAGCCTGATTGTCTCAACAACAAAAAAAGAGGGGTCGGCAGTCATTGTTGCCATGGCAGGAGGTCTACAGTAGAGCTATGCTCATAAGCTATTTTGTCAATACTTTAAATGAAGCTGTAGGAGACACACTGATCATATTACCTGATGCACCAATTTGGGAGGGCTGCCTAATGCACTAAATGAGAGAGGCAAGATCAAAAAGACTGGCCTGAATCTAATAAGCTGATCTTCAAAAAGGGATAAATGTAAAGTCTTGGGTATTTAAAAAAATTAACTTTTCAAGTATAAGATGCAAGAAACATAGTTATAAAAAAAGTTGTTTTAGAAAAAATAAATCTGGGCATTAAAGTGGACTCCAAGCTTAATGAGTTAGTAATGAGGAAGCAGCCAAGAGAGCTAAAACAAACATGGGATACATTAAAGCAGAAACCTTTTCCAAGAATCAGAAAATAGTTCCAACTGTATTCTGCCTATAGCCTCTAGAATAAAATATGAGCTCTTTTTTTTTGGCTTTTGAAATCCTTTATAACCTATTCCCAAGCTATTTCTCCAGTCTCATCAGACATGGCTTCCTCCCTACATTCTCTGATTCCCAACCCAACTCCTGGGCTCTGGGCTTTTGCAAAGACTTTTTTCCAGGCCTGGAATGACCTATCTTTCTTCAAAAGAAGCCCAAACAGCACCATGTATACTTTCTGATGCCCCCCAAAGACATTTCACTTCATAACTGTTTTTGTGTTTTCTCTGGATTTACTTATATGTTTTCATGTTGTTTTTCAGTATAATATATGAGCTTCTTAAGAGTGGAGCCTGTTTAATTTTTTATATTGGTATCCCCAGAACCTAGCTCAGTGCCTGGCATATAGTAGGCACTTAATATTTACTTAATGATTAAAGATGCCCGTGGTTGCCCCCAAAATATTAGTAATGAAGCAGATAATTTATTTCATGGGGGGTGTAACCCAGTTCTTCAAAATAGAACAACTTAGAAGAAAGGTGTCCAGAAGAAATATTAGTCTGATTGCAAAAGGACTTTTGGCACTTGTGGGAGAATCTGGATGGCTTTACTTGTTTAAAATGCAAACTAATAGATTAGTAATGCCTGGCTCCGATGTCTGGTCAGCTCCTACTCTGGGACTCTCCAGAGGAAGCCTTGAGTTGGAGCCATTTGCCCCTTCTGATGCACTTGAAGTTGGGTTACACCCTGGAATCAGAATGAAGCAGGAAGAAAAAGAAATCTTCAAAATAATAATCTGAGACATACATTCTCTAAGGCCATGTCAGCTCTGACAACCCAAATGGCTTCCTGCTGGACCTTACACCGAAGAACCCAAATCCAAATGACGATTCCAAGTTCAATTTTGAGATCTCTGAAATGACCGGCCTCCTCAACTGTTAACCAGTTCAAAAGATAAAATAGCAGCCAAGAATGCTGAGAGCGCTGTCCAAAGATATGTTTGGATATGCAGAACGCTGGCAATGAGACTGGGGAGTGGACATTTCTTTCAGGGCAAAAACACCCTCCCAAATTCTATTCCTTATCATAACACTGCACATGCTTTATGCCCCCTCCAAACTGGATGGCCTACACTTCCCCAACCACAACCCACATCCCCAGTTCTTAGCTTTGTTCATATGCTTCTTTAAACCTAGAATGCCCTCCCCTAAACCCCTCTCCACTTGATGGAGGTCTGCTGAATCCAAATACCATCCTCCTCTAATTTTTCCAATGGGAAAGCCCGATGGAAGAGAATGATGGGAATCAGGAAGACCAGAGTTCAAATTCTAACTCTTAATAATAAGTAACTTGGTGAGGCAATCAAGCAATCAAGAAGCATTTATTAAGAGCCTTCTGGGACAGCTAAGTGGTGCAGTGCATAAAGCACCAGCCCTGAAGTCAGGAGGACCTGAGTTCAAATCTGGTCTCAGACACTTAACATTCCCTAGCTGTGTGACCCTGGGTAAGTCACTTAACCTCAATTGCCTCAGCAAAAAGAAAAGAGTCTTCTATGTGTAAAGCACTTTTCTAGATTTTTAACTCTCTGAAATAAGGCTTCCCCATCTGCAATATGGGTATGATACCTACAGAACCTACATGAAATGATTGCCATCATTCTCTAATGACGTATGTAAAGCCCTCCAACTATCTTGAAGGGCTTTAGGAGTATTGGCTCTGCCATTTGTAGCTCCCTTCCCTTTCTTTGACCTTGAGCTCATTGCCCCTCCTTTGTTCTTTTATCAAAATCTACCCTGATTCAGAGTTCAATTCAACAAATATTTAATAATTTGTGACTTGTTTTAGCTCTCCCATTAAAGGGTAAATTTAGTCAAGAAAAGTAACTTGTTAGCTTTAAGAAAGCATGGGATTTAGAAGTGGGAGGAACTATGACTTCTATACTGAGATATGGAGCCTAGGAAGTCACTATGCTTCTTGCCGATCAAGTTTCCCTATCTACAAAATGGGGACAGTAATATTATTAGTAGGTGATTCTGATGTTCCAATGAGATAATTCACGTCAAGGATTTTGCAAAGCTAAAATGTTCTAGTGGTATCAATTTTGGAGTCAGAAAATCCTGGCAATTGCACAAAGCAGGCACAATTAAGCAACTGGAGTTGAAATGACTTAAATCAAAGCTCATCTGCATCCTTGGGATCTGAGTGCTATCTTCAAGAGATTCCATTGGTTACAAATATAGAAAAATACAAGGTTTCTTTTGACAAAGTTGACCTCAGAGTTGGTACAAATGAATCCACTTACCATTCCACTTAAGTTGCATCGCTTAAAAGAAAAATGAAATCTCAATGTGTATTAATTGACAAGAAGGTGGTTCAATCCTTGGAGTCAAAAGTCCCAAGTTCGAATCCTGCCTCAGAGACTTACTAGTTCTGTCACCCTAGGCACACAATTGTGTCTCAGTTTTTTAATATATAAAATATGAATAATATTAGCATCTACCTCAGAGATATATTATAAGAATTAAATTAGTCAATACTTTGAAATACTTTGAATACTTTGAAATACTTTGAAATACTTTGAAAACTCTACAAGTGCTCTATGAAAGTGCTGCTATAATAATGATGATGATGATAATATCAATGGTGGCTAATTGTATATTTAATCACTCAAATGGAGCCATAATCTTCTCCATTTAGAAGTTCCCATTGATGATTCAGTTCAATCTAACCCACTTGTCCAACCCCACAAGTGGGGTTGTGGGGTCCTCATCCATATCCTCCCAAAAATTCAACACACAGATCCATTCACTATGCAACCTCAACATCTCAAAGATATGAGTCAATAAGTCTCCTTTAAAAAGTATTACAAAACCATGGAGCCACATTCTCTTATAGTGTGTCTACACTCTATAGTAAGTCAGAAGCTGAATGTGTTAACTGTCAAGCCACATGTCTTTGTCCCATACATACAACGAAGTACATTGGAGTCCTGCAAAAATTCATATGTGAGGAGTCCGTGAGTGTCAAACGGTTTGGACCACGTGTCTCATCCTGAGAGAGAGATAGGAGATAGCATGAAATCACTTCAACTATTACGTCCCTTTGGATGCAAGGATGATTGAGAAAGACCAGGACCCTGAGCCCAAGAACAATAAGCCATGCCCTCCTCCAACCCATACAATCATCTTTGAGAGGAATAACATTTGTCCAGAAATGGACCCACTACCTCCACTTCCACCAACACTGTCCTGTGGTCAACTGCCACAAGGCAGACTGAGAATAGTGGCCACCCCCCAGACTCTTGGCCCCACTTCCAGCCAGACCCTACAGCCATACATCTAACTTTTATGGAGATAGCTGCCTCCTGGAGATGCTGCAGCCCCGCCTTCTTAGCACACAAGTGTGCCTCAGTTTCTTCATATATAAAATAGAAATAATAATAGCATCTACCTCAGAGATTTCTTATGAGGATTAATCAACATATGTAAAATATTTGGAAAACCTGAAGCTCCTGAAGATTCAGAAAAGAAAGACCTGACTCCCCAAATCTTAGACACTATCAGATGACTCAACATCAGAAATGGCTATTGGAAATGACATTTAAAATGAGCTGTTTACCTTGACATTGCACCAAAGCTCAGAAGTTCTTTCCCCCAGCCTTGCAGCTGAAACCCTCCTTGTGTCTCCCTGATTACAATGAGATCTCCTCACTTTTCTATTTGTAACCCCCCCACCCAGGAATTAACCCAGGGCTTAGCACACAGAAGGGCTTAATACTTTTTTCATCCATTCAATACTAATTGAAACCTTTGCTCTCCACTCTCTTTATTTCCCAGGTTTTGAGTTAAAATAAGAAGCCAGAAAGGGCAGAAAACCCCCAAAACCAAAAAAGCATCAGCTATAGCACCTCCACTCCCACCACAGTGGGTGGCATTATCTCAAAGGCTTATGAAGTGATTTAATATTTTCCATCTCAGGGAATACAGAGCCAGGAAAGGCTTGATCATTCCACAGCAACAATTGGTGGTATTTTTCCAAACCATTTACAAGCTAGACATTTTTTAAAAAAAAACAAAAAACTGGGGCTTTTAAGAACAAGAAAGATCAGGAAATCCTAGAGCTCTGTTTTCAGTCTGTTTCTTGTTTTTCATTCATGCTGCCCCATCATCACATGTCAATCACCTACTGGCTTCCTGGAGGGGCTTTATTTGTTTGTCTGTTTTGTTTTTTTCCCTTTCAGTTACTCCTGAATACCCTGATTGTTCACCAGAGAGCCCAGGTCTTTTCTGGGAGAGCCGGGCTTAATCTGGACAATCTCACCCCTCCACCACATTCCCACAAGTCAGCTTCAGTTCCCAGTGGGGACAATGCTGAGAACTGTGTTGAGCCTTGGTTCACTCACATCTAAGTAATTGCTATAATAATGGAAATATTTGATTGACCTTCCCCTTTGGACATAAAGCAGCCTCGGGTCCTAAAACTGTCAAACAGCAAAATTCAGATTGTTTTTGCTAACTAGGCCTTCTTCATCATGTGTCTGACACTCAGATTGAAATATGCTGAGGTCTGATTTCACATCTATAATTGATATCATATTGTTTGCCTTCTGAGCCAGTGGAGGAGGGGCTCAAGGGAGGCAGAGAATTTGGAACTCACAATTTACAAAACAAAGAATGTTTTAAAATTTTTTCTAAATTAAAAAAAAAAAGAGTTTGCTGAAAACTCCCCAGTTTACCTTTATGAATCTTTTTGTTTGTTTTGAAGGGGGAGAATCAGATTTGCAATCTATTCAGGACATGGCTGGATCTGTGGATCATTTCTCTTCCCTGGGGATGGGAGGGGGAGGTGGTCGGCAGAGTGTTTTATTGTGCTGGATAGCACAGCTTGAGGCTGGAAAGAATATTTCCAGGGCCAGGAGCAAAAAGCAAATATTGTCAACGTGACAGTTAGTATTGCTAAACCCCCCTCCCCAATCCATTTTCTTTGTTTCAAGGAAAGACGATGGGCAAGATCTGTAAAGGGACATTGGGGAAATGTGGGTTATCATCCATTTTACAGATGAGGGGTAGCATGTCAGAGGAATGGACACAGAGCCTGGAAACTTCCCTCAGATAGCTGTTAGCTTTGTGAAACTGAGGAAGTGACTTAACCTCTCTGAGGCTAAGTTTTCTCATCTGTAAAATGAGAATAATAATCACATCTATTTAATGGAATCTTTGTGAGGACTAAATTACATGATATAATTATGATGTTATATAAATATTAACTATTATTACAGATGAGAAAACTGAGGCTTAGAAAGATTAAGTCAATTTCCCAAGGTCCCAAAGCTAGCTAATGTCAGAAGGAAGATTTGAATGCAGGTCTTCCTGCCTACAAATAGGATTCCATGTTATCTCCTCAAAAATCCTTCAAAAACTCCTTTCTTCCTACCATATCTAACCTCCTTTCCCTAAAATCCAAGGCTTTCCATAATCTAATACCATTCCCCAGCTTCCTCTCTCCATTCTTGCTCTCATGCAACTCCCCAAGCCTAAAATATTTTTTAGTGACCATCCATCTTAGCTTTGCTTTCAGCTTTAAAGGCCCACTTCTTTCTTGGAGTCTTTCTTGTTTTTCTTAATTCTCTGGGATCTATCCTCTTTCCTCAGAACCCCAGAAACAATTGACAGTCAATTTGCATGCTACAATAAAGGCCTCCTTACCAACCTGTATTGCCTCTGATTTTGTGCATTAAAAGCTCGCCTTCCTAATAGATTGTGAAGTCTTTGAAAGCTTTGCAAAGCCCCCCAGTGTTAGCACTCAGGAGCTCAGCAAGCAAAGTTCCCCATCCCCCTAGTGTTGGGCACTCAGGAGTTCAATGATGTCTGCTGATAGAATGACTCAAATTTAAATAAGACCCCAAAACTTATCATGGCTGTCTGTTTCCTGCTATATTAAACTCAAGATTTCTCTCTTCATTGTCCCTTCCCAGTCTCTCCAAGGTAAAGCATCATATTTCAGCTCTAGTTCAGGAAAGATGTTGATAGGGTCAGACATGTGGAGGAATCAAATTAGATGAAATTCAATAGGGATAAATGTGAAGTCTTCCATTTGGGTACAAAAACAACTTCACAAGTAAAGGATGGAAAGCCTGGTTAGACAATAGAGAATCTGGGAAAGACTTGAGGAGTTAAGTCAATATGAGTCAGCAGGGTGATGGCTCAGTGTCCAAAAAGGGTGATGCAATCTTGGGCTGCATTAAGCTTCTCCTAGTTTTTAGGGCTAAATTGGGGTGGTTTATGGTCTCATTAAACCAAGACTAATAAATGGAACCGGAAATGTTTAATCTGGACATAACAGAATTCAGGAGATAAACGATTTTGATTGTTATCTGTTTTCAAGTACCTAAACTAGAGGAAGAACTAGCTTTGTTCCGCCTTTTGTGCCCAGAGGGCAAAACTCAAAACAATGGGGGAAAGTCTTTAAAGGTCTAATTTACTGAAGGGAAAGTAAAGGTCTCTAACCAGGAGAAAGCATGAAAAGGAGTGAGCAGAATGGTACTCCTGGGAAGTCCAGAAGAGCTGGGGCTCAATGTCACTTGGTAGAGAAATGCTTCCTTTCAGGGGTGGATTATGGGGCTGCTGGGGCCCCTCCCAGCTCAAAGAATTCCTGATTTTGTAAACCAAGGCTCCCAAGACCACACCCTTCTTCCTAGATCTTGACTAGGGGACCATTCAGCACTCCTTCTGTAGTCCCCTTTCTAGAGGAGATCTAGAATGATCTGATCTTTCATCTCTTTCATCAGTCAATGACTTCATGATCCACTCAAAGGAAGGGCTGGGTTTGGAGTCTAAGAATCTGATCTCCAGTGCCCAGGAGCTTCCACTATGGGAAAGAGGACTAAATTTAGACTCAGGACGACTTGTGTTCGGATTCTGCTTCGGACACTAGTTGTAAGGCCCTGAGCAAGTATGTTAACCTCAGGCTTCAGTTTCTGGAATTGTAAAATGTGGCTGTACAGAGTTATCTATTGTGAGAAATCAAATCAAGGCTTCAGGGTAAATAAATGTCAGCTCGGATTGACCTCTGGGCTCCCTGTGATTTGGAATCTCGGCTTCTCCTTCGAAATCCGGGTTCTCCCTTTTCCTAACCCCTCCCAGTCATCCCCCTCCTCCCCTCAGCGTTACCTTGTCAGCGATGCAGCCTTTTGTAAACGGTGCTTTGCGACATCTCAGCTTCCTTTGTCTCCCCTTGCAGATGGCTTCTGCTTCCTAACTGCTCCTGGGTCCCCTCCACTCCACCACCACCCCCCCCCAGTGCATTTTGACTGACTGGCCTGTCACCTGGGTGTTTCCTGCACTGGGGACAATGCATCTGGCTTCTGGCAATGTGCCAGGCTGCTGCAGTCTAACGCCCAGTCCTCCGGTTCGTGTCACTTGAAGCCATCCCAGGAGAATTGCCAGGAGCCCTCCCCGGGGATATAAATAGAAGAGCCAGGGGCAGCGGCTGCCAGGGAGCCTGAAAAGGGCACGGTTTGGGAGTGCTGGCTGCTCTCAAGGAAGCACACCATCCGCCCAGTTTGACAAAGGCGAGGTGCCAGGCGGGGCCATGGGGAGGTGGCCGGGGGAGGAGGGCGTCTGCAGAGCCCAGAATTCCCACCCTAGCAAGCTCCACAGACAATACTGCGCATCCTTTGCAGAGGGAGGGGCGGCTGCCCCACCCATTTGGGGAGATGGCGCAAGCTGGCAGAGAGGACAAAGCTTGTCACCAGAAAAAACCTGAGTCACCAAGAGCCGCAAAGGGGGGGGGGCGAGGAGAGGACAGGTCCCACCCCAACCGAATACATTTCGGTGCACATTTCCGTTTGATTCTCTTCTCTGGCCTTGTCCCGCCTTTCCCCCATCCCCAACCCCACCCCCACCCCGAGTTTAAGCAATCCTTAAACAAATTGGGGGCGAGCCCGGTCCTTTTTCAGTGGGATCTGAAGTGGAAAGGAGGAGGCGGACTCTCCGCATCCCCGAAAAGAAAAACTACGGACAGGCAGGGAAGCCAGTCCAGGTGAAAGGATGTTCCCTCCCCCCCGCCATGCTCTCAGCCTTCCTGCTCCCCACTCCCATCTCGCTCCTCCACAAAGGACCGCGATCCTTCCATTTCCAACCTCTGCAAACCCCACAGTGCTCCCCCCCACTTGCAACGTGCCCCCCTTCACTACAGAGCTCCACCCGCCTTTCTGCCCTGCGCAGTGCATTACTCTGCCTTGCCGCAGTGCGCCCCCACCTCTCCTCTTTGCCGCAGTGCGCCCCCCACCTCCCTTTCTTGCCGCAGTGTGCCCCTCCTCCCGCCTGGCATCGCGGAGCCCCTCCCCCACTCCTCTCTTTGCCGCAGTGCGCCCCTCCCCCACTCCTCTCTTTGCCGCAGTGCGCTCCTACCCCGCCTCCTCTCCCCACCGTGCCTTCACAATGAGCCCCCGCCTCCCTGCCTTGCTGCAGTGCGCCCCCCGCCCCTCTCTTTTCTGAGCTCCTCAATGAGCCCCACCCCCACCTCGCCGCAGTCCCCCCTCCTCTCTTTGCCGCACCCTTCAGAGCCTTCACCCATACCGCAGTGCACCCCCACCTCCCCATTTTGCCGCAGTGCTCCCCCGCCTCCTCTTTGCCGCACCCTTTGAATAGCCCCTTCCCACACCACACTGCACCCCCACCTCCCCGCCTTGCTGCAGTGCGCCCTCCGCCCCTCTCCTTGCCGCGCCCTTCAATGAGCCCCCTTCCACACCGCAGTGCACCCCTCCAACCCCTTGCCTAGCCACAGCGCACCCCCAGTCTTGCCCAGCGAGCCTCGCCTGACCTCAGTCCCCCACCACTGAAGCTTTCTCCCCCAGTCCCCCAACCCCCCATTCTCCCGCCACTTACTTCTTGCACGGGATGAGAGCCTTCTTCTCCTCCAGGAGGCGGACGCGCTTCTGGAGGCCATCGTAGGAGAGCAGGGCCCGGGTGTTGCGGCCGCTGCCGTGGTCGTAGCGCACCTGACGTCCTTCCCACTGCTGCGGAGCTTGGCATGGCGGCCCGGGCTCCCCCACAGCCAGCTCCCAGCTGCAGAGGCCACCCAGGAGCCAAGCCAGCAGGAGCGCACGGAGCATCCCTCTCTGTGCTGCTGGGGACAGCGCAGGTGGCGAGGCGGGGACGGGGCAGGGCAGCGCGGGGCAGCGCGGGGCAGCGAAGGGCAGGGCAGCAAAGGGCAGGGGGAGGAAGCGCAGCAAAGGGCAGTGGCTCTGACTCGCCGTCCCCTCCCTCCCCTAGCCCGTCGGTGCACTTGCCGGGGGAGGGAGGGACGGCAGTCCAGGCGCGTCGGGAGAGGACCTAGACCCGGGTTCCGGCTTCCCCACGCGCAGGGAGCTGGCTGGAGGACACGGCGGGCAGGGAGCTCGCGGCTGGCTCCCTCCCGCTCCGACTCCGGCTGCGACTGCGGCTTCCTTCCCCCCCGCCGACTCTCTGCTGCCAACAGGAAATGCAGAGGCAAACGTGCCCGGCACAGCCCAATGGGCATCCGCAGAGTGGACGTGCGGGCGGGGGAGGAGGGAGAATCGGGCAAATGCGGGAGGACTGCAGTCTCAGCGGGCGGGGCTGCAGCAGTAATGGTGGAGGGAGAACCAGCTGCCAGGAGCTTCCACTCACTCTCCTGCTGCCCCCCAAAATACCCCAGGGGCATCCTGGCATCCCCTGGGCACCAAGTGGGGGGCAGCCCAAGCACGGAGGGAGAGAATTCGCCCTTAGCTTCATTTTAGTTCAAGCTGCTAGTGATCTTGGGCACCTCGTTTTTCAGACAAAGACTGGGGGGGGAGGTTAGGAAAGGGCAAGTAACCTCCAGGAAGGTTGCAGCAGTAGGGCATGGATTTGACCCAGGGACCTGAGTCTTCCCGGGGAAAGTCTTAGCCACCGAGTCAGGAGAGATTTGAATTTGAATCCTGGCTCTGCCTCTTACTAGCTGTTACTTCATTTATCCAAGCCTCAGTTTCCACAGTTTGCTTTGCACAACGTTAAGAGCATTATATCAATAGGAATTGGTAGACTTCAACGTTCAAGAAACATTTATGAAGCTCCTACTGTGTGTCAGACTCTGTATTTAGGTGCTGCATAGAATGACAAAAATGAAACTGTCCCTGGCCCCAAAGGGGATAAAAGTTGTTTGGAGCCTTTTCACTTTCTCAATCAGATCAAACCATTATACCCACCCATTTGTAAAATAAGACTTCAGGCTCCTTCAATTTACTACCTGTGTCACCTTACACAAATCATTTGCCCTCTCTGTACCTCAGTTTCCCCATCTATACAAACAGAGGACTGGACTAATTGACTTCTTAAATTAGATTTATAACTGGAGAGGAGCCCTGAAGCCACCAAAGCTAATCCCCTCATTGGACAGATGAAGACCCAGGTTCGCTGTTCCTCCCACTCTACCCATCATATTTCTGTCTAGCTCCTCATCTAAAATTCTCTGACCTCCAGCTGACAGTTTGTGTGTATGGTCAAGAGTCCAGGGCACTGCGTGTGAGGAACTCAGGACCAAAACAGAAGAATTACACTTGTCCCTTATAACATCAGTAGAAGCCATGGCTTCAGTCAAATACCCTGAGCACCTCCAGTGGGGCTGCCTCCTTATCCTGAAACTGTCACACGGTAGATGATTAATAAATGCTTGTTGACTGACTGCAGCTGCTGACCATGGGTGACTTTGTGCTCCTGGGAACAGTGAAGCAGGAAGAAGAGACTGAACTTAGCAGACTAAAAAAGAAACCTTCACAACTCCCCTAACAGAGCCAGGTGGAGTAGCAACTGCTTAAAAAATATTTGAATCCTGATCTATAAGGAAGGGCCAAGGTGCCAAGAATACACTTTATCTCTTCCACTCATTGTGCAGGAAGTGGCTGATATATTCAGAGGCAAGGCTGGTCTTTAGAGAAAGCAAGTCAGGTCCCAGGCCTGTTAGAGAAGCAATAGAAGTAGGTGAAAGTGGGAGGAAATACTAGATCCTCTAAGCCAATCTTTGTATTCTACAAATAAAGAAACTGAGGTGTTTTACAGATTAAAAATCCTAGAGAGAGTAAATGAATTGTCTATGAAGTGATTTGAGGAGAGCCTAGAAGGGTTCTTCTCCGGTACCCTAGCTCCAACTGTCAGGACAAAAAGAATCTCCATTTCTTCTAGAGAAAGCCAATTGTTAAAATGTCAATATAGCTACATCCCAAAGAGATCTTAGAGGAGGGAAAGGGACCCACATGTGCAGAAATGTTTGGGGCAGCCCTTTTTGTAGTGGCAAGAAATTGGAAACTGAATGGATGCCCATCAATTGGAGGATGGCTGAATAAATTATGATATATGAATGTTATGGGATATTATTATTCTGTAAAAAATGATCAGCAAGATGATTTCAGAGTCCTGGAGAGACTTACAGGAACTGATACTCAGTGAAGTGAGCAAAACCATGAGATCATTATACATGGCAACAACAAGATTATCCGATGATCGATGCTGATGGACATGGCTCTCTTCAACAATGAAATGATTCAAATCATTTCCAATTGTTCAGTGATGAAAAGAGGGCCATCTATACCCAGAGAGAGGATGGTGGACTGCAACATAGCATTTTCACTCCTTCTGTTGTTGTTTGCTTGCATTTTGTTTTCTTTCTGTTTTTTTTTCCTTCTTGAGACTATTTTTCTTGTGTAGCAAGATAACTGTATAACTATGTATACATATATTGTATTTAGCATATATTGTAACATATCTAGCATGAAAAAGTCAATATGGGCATTTATACCTAGATACTGGTAAACACTACAAATGAGAACTTGATTTTATAGTTTTGTTGATTATCTGGACTGAAGAAATTGATATTGATGGGCAAATGTTAATGACATATTAAACTTCAAAGTGCATTCCAAGTACCTAGATGCTTGTGAAAAGATCCCATGCCTCATGTACCACCCTTAGAGAGGCAGTCCTTACTTGAAATTTGCCTTTTTTTTCCTGTTCTTAGTAGAGTATGGCATTGTCTTTCACCTTGAATGTGAATATTCATTCCCCAATGGCTTCCCTCCAGTTGACCCAAGGTAGGGCTAAAGGACTGGGAAGGGGGAGAACAGGAGCATCTAATATCTGAATCATCATGTTGCCCAAGACCCATCCTTTCCCCTCAGCAGGGCTGTTTGCCTGCCCAAAAGCAAACTTTGTAACTGTCCAAGGAAATTCTCTACTTCCTGGAATATAACTGAGTGCTTATGAGGAAACTTCAACCAACTAAACCTGCTCCTTACAGATGAGGAAACAAACCAGAGTAGAGGAAAAGCTCACCTGTCACAAAGGAGTGGTTTGAGGAAGGGTCAAGCATTGTCAAGAGAGGTGGGAAAGAATGGCAGAGAGATCCCTAGAGAACCAAAGGATGAAAGTTAGCCCCTCCAATGCCTCCTCATATTATTCTGTATTTCTTGAAAGGGTAATAACTGGAAGGAATTGTGATGCAATGTGAAAAGGTCTAAATATACAGAGGACCAAGGCTCCAATCCAGCTCTTCTAATTCCTATCTTGGGAAGTCACTTTTACACTCTACGACTCAGTTTTCTCACCTGTAGAATGACAAGAGTTGAACTAGATGGCCTATAACTTCCCCTCCAGTTTTAGATCTAGGATTCTGTGATCTATGTGCCAGTTGTATCATTCTAGGATGTAACCCCCTTGAGGGCAGGGACCATGTCTTTATATCCCTAATACACAGCACAATACCATCACATGATTAATAAGTGCTTGTTGACTGACTGCAGCTGCTGACCATGGGTGACTTTGTGCTCCTGGGAACAGTGAGTCAGGAGGAAGAGATTGAATTTAGCAGACTAAAGAAGAAACACAGGTAGTTAATAGATGTCTGTTGAAATTATTCCCTTTTAAATCCTTTCAATGTAGGCATAAATTGAGAGCTAAGGTACAAGGATTAAATTGTGTTCAAGACCCAAAGACCCAAAGAGAACACAGACTTTGAAATTTTAGGTTTGCTCAATATCCGTTAATCAACAAATATTAATAATCACCTACTATGTGCCAGGCACTGTGCTGGGAATACAAAAGGAACAAAAGATAATCCCATAGTTTAATGAGGGAGACAACATGCAAACAAATATATACAAAAGCTCTAGACAGAATAAATAGGAAGTAATTAATGGCAAGCAAGTACTGGAGTTCCAAGGGACTGCATAGAAGGTGGGATTTTAGGTGAGGCTTAAAGGAAGTCAGAAAAGTCAATAGAGTGACAATGGAAGAGGATCCCAAGCCAGGAAAAATCAACAAAAATGCTCAAAGTAAAGAAATGGAAACCCAAGAGATTAGTGTCACTCAATTCAAGAATAGCTATTGGGGAGTAAGGTGCAAGAAGATTGAAAAGGTAGAAGGGGGCTGGATTAGGAGGGGCTGGAAAGACCAAGGAGAAGATAAGGTTGCAATGTGGGGATAATAAAATTTTTACATGTGTGAAAAAATGAAGGCCAGAAGGCTGTCCTAAGTGAATGGCCTTAGAAACAGCATGGATCTCATATCTAGAGAGCACTGGAAAAAGGAGACTGTTGGAGACAAGGCTTCCCATCTGCTCCTCCCAGGTCTGAAATAGCTGAGGGAAGAAGAAAAATATTTCAATTTCCACTAGCCCTGGCAAGTCTGGTCAGGCCTGAGTATCATCCCTCCTCCATAAATTAAATCCAGGATTACAACTAGGTGTTTTAATTTTCTGTGGAACAGGGCAAGAATCTGGTAGAGTTGTTGATGCACAAGCTCACACTGAAACCCTGGGCTGGACTGGGTACAAAACTCAGCTCCCTCGTCCTTTTGATCTGATGTGACTTTATCCTAACCTAAATTTATCCAGATGTAAGCAGCTAGGTGACACAGGGCAGCTAGATGGATGCAGTAGGAAGATTTGGGCTCAGAGTCAGAATAACGAGTTCAAATGTGACCTCAGACACTTACTAGCTGTGTGACCCTGGGCAAGTCACATAACCCTATTTGCCTTAATTTCTTCATCTGTAAAATAAGCTGGAGAAGGAAATGGCAAACAACTCCAATTTTTCTGCCAAGAAAATCCCAAATGGGATCACGAACAGAATCGGGCACCACTGAGCAATGACAAAACTCAATTAAGTAATGTTTATTAAGCACTGACTACAAGTAAAATTCCAAGCTAGGACCAGAAATACAGAAAGTGAACAGTCCCTTTCCTCAGGGTACTTATATTTCTTACAGAAATGTAAACAAGTAAACAAAATATAGAAGATATATGAAATAATTTGAAAAGCTAATGGGGGGGGGGGGAGTTAGAAATCAAAGAAGACCTGAAGAAGGAAGCACCATCTGCTCTGTGCTGTGAAGGAAGCTAAGTATTCTACCAGACTGGGAGAGGAAAGAGCATTTCAGACTCTTAGATCCTTAAGGCAAAAGCATACATGGGCTGAATTTGAGGGAAATTGGGGGAAATAGTTATTATTCTCCCTTTGTTTCTGTCGAGGTCAGCCTTTCATTAGCAGAGAAGGTAGGGTAGTATTCCACTCAGAATCAGGAAGATCTGGGTGAAAAATCTGACTCACATTTACTTATTGCATGACCCTGGGAAGATCACTTGTATCTCTCTGTATCTGTTTCCTCATCTGAATTTGATGGTCTTTGAGATCCCTCCCAGCTCTAAATACAATTCATGGTTTTCTTGTGATTTTCCTATAACAAAGTTTGTTGTTGTTGTTGTTTTTACTTTTTTGTGTGTGTCATGGACCTCTACGGCATTCTGGTGAAACTCTTGAACTCCTCAGAAGTGTTGTTAAATAATTGAAGGAAATGCCAAATTTCAGTTAGAATTTAAAGATGTCATTTGCCTCCTGGGCATCCTGAAACTTACCCATGGGCCCCTTTGGGTTCTGTGCACCCCAGATTAGTAAATCCCTATTCCATATAGAGAGAAAATACACTAGGTCACCTCCTAAAGTCCTTTCTAGTCCCATGATCATACTAAAAAAAAAATTCAGGGAAAACAGTCCTTACTTGATGTTCTACTGAGAAAGTCATCAACAGGAAACATGATTGCTATGGAGCTTTTCACTAAAAAAAAAAAAAAAAAAAAAAAAAACACTTTGCTGTCTGGGGATCATCAGGCCCAATTCTTCCTAACAAGACCTGAAAAGCCAGGAGTGAAAAGCAGATTTATGAAATTCAATCTCACAAGCATGGAAGTGCCTCCTGGGCTGGGAACACATAGCCAAAGAGAGGGGACCCTGCTCTCAGAGTGCTGCCCTAAAGGTGGTTACACAGACTCACATTTCACCCCTATATAGCCTTATTCAAATCCAACCCCCCATACTCACAGCAGGGATTTTAAAGGGCTACTTGGGGACCAGAGAAGAACTGATAGTGTGGCCATTAGTAATTCTATCAGTGGTTCGGAAACTTTTGGAAAAAAGCAGAGAATGAAGGAAAACTAACAGGAAAACGTAAAGGAAAAAGAGATTTCTCCAACCTGCGAACTTCAAAAGAGTACTGGGAGCACACTACCTTCACCCAGGAAAGTTTTAAGCCTGAAAAACCTCAGGAAGTAGCTAGTCTGCGCGGCTGGGGGACAGACAGTTGCACTTGCTCCAAAGCACAGAGTATTTAGTGGTTAAGAACTGGCCTAAAAATCCCGCCTCCTGTGGTTCAGGGTGGAGAACTTCGCTTTCGGAGTTCCAACTTGAGTTCTAGCTCTAGATCTAGAAGACAGCCGCACAGACTAACAATCCTGGTTCTTCCTCCTAAAGATAAGGGAAATTCCCTTGTTCAAGGTCACACAGACAGATTGGAACCCAAGGTCCCTGACTCCAGAGCTCATGGCTGCTTGGATTGTACCACCCAGTATCCAGTACGAACTCGGGCATTTGCTGTGTGACCTTCCTGAGTTACTTTGCTGAGTTACTTCCCCCCTCTGATCCTTGTCTCCTCAGTCTATAACACGCCAGCTAGATGTGAAGGTGATGACTTACTTCCGAGATGATTCCCAGCCCATTTAACCCGCCCAGAGCTTGTCTGCGCCAGATAAAGTTTGCATGGGTGTCCCGGATGGAACGTGAGCTCTGGGAGAGCCTTTCTTTGTGTCCCCGGCGCTTAGTCCAATACCTGGAGAAGGCTGGCTTCCCGACCTGCAGCCGAGGGCTCTCTCCACCAACTCAGGGCGACAATGCAGTGACCCCAGCTCCCGTGGGAATAAAGCAAAATGATGAGATTGTCCCTAAAAGAAAATAAACAAACGCTTCATTGTAGAAGGGTTTTTTTTTTTCCTTTCTTACCCCTTTCTTTGGGGACCCCGGCAAAAGAGCTTCTGAGCCCCCTATTGGAGAAAGCAAAAACAGCTTTCTGCTCAGTTCCCAGCTTCTCCAAGTTTGCTGATTGGAGCGCCCAGCTCAGCCCGGCTGAGGGCTGGGCCCAAGGGTTCGCGAGCCCCACCAAACTCCCCCCCCCAGACATACGGACACTCCCCAACCCCGAGGGCCCCCCAGCTCCAAGCCGCTGGACTGTGGCGGAGCTTGCGCCCAGGCCCTCCCCGCAGCCTCGGCTACTTCTGCCTCTGCCCCTGCCCCTGCCCTCGGGGGAGGTGATGTCAGCGCGTCAGGGCTGAGGGGGGCGGCCGCGGGGGAGCCCTCCCGGAGTGCCGAGCCGCTGGCCGGCCCCACGTCAGATGCGGCGCGGAGATATATAGGAGCCTGCCGGGGCCATGGCTGTCGGCACTCGGAGCCTGAGAGGGAGAGGGAGCGGGAGCTGGGGCCAAGGCCGGGGCGCAGCAGCCAGGAGTGGCCGGCTGCAAGTTCCGAGCTGCTCCGGGGTCCCATCGCGCCAAGGGAGCCGTGAGCTATACCGGCGGCAGCCCCGCCAGCGGCCCGAGCAGGAGGGCAGCCCCGACGGCTGAAGCCATGCTGGTCGCCAGCCTGGCGGCGCTGACCCTGGCGCTGCGCCTGACCCGCGCGGTGCGCGGTGCGCCCTGCGAGCCCGTGCGCATCCCCATGTGCCGGGCCATGCCCTGGAACCTGACCCGTATGCCCAACCACCTGCACCACAGCACTCAGGAGAACGCCGTGCTGGCCATCGAGCAGTACGAGGAGCTGGTGGACGCCAACTGCAGCTCGGTGCTGCGCTTCTTTCTGTGCGCCATGTACGCGCCCATCTGCGCCCTGGAGTTCCTGCACGACCCCATCCGGCCCTGCAAGGCCCTGTGCCAGCGCGCTCGGGACGACTGCGAGCCCCTCATGCTCCTCTACAACCACAGCTGGCCCGAGAGCCTGGCTTGCGACGACCTGCCGGTCTACGACCGCGGCGTGTGCATCTCCCCCGAGGCCATCGTCACAGATCTGCCTGAAGGTGCGGCCGGGGCCCGGGGCAGCTTGGGGAGGGACCCGGGGCCCAGCCGCGTCGGCCCAAGCTCCAGGAGGCGGGATGGGGGTTTGGAGACAGGGTTCCTACAACTGCTGCCCCTCCAAAACTCCAGGGAGGCTGGCGGCAGAGAGGCTTCCAGTGGGGAAACTGAGGCTCGGGGAAATCTAAAAGGGGTATCTATTCGCGGCCACGCAGCTGCATGCACACACACACCATACACAAAGCACACCGTGCGCACGCAATCATACACATACACTCATACACACCATACACAAAACACACGACACTCCACACTGGACACACCCTGGATTTGGAGTCGGAAACCCTTAGGCTCTCTGCTACTATATACATCGTGACTCCAGGCAAGTCACCTCCCCTCTCTGAAACTCAATTTTTTCCCCTTGTACACTGAGGGAGCTAGCCCAGATACACTCTGAGGTCCCTTCCAGCTCCAGAGGGATGATCTTGTGGTCTCTATGGGCCTCAGTTTCCTCCCCTGTATAATGAAGAAGCTGGCCCAGGCTCACTCTGGGATCCCTTCCAAAGCTATAATCCTAGACTGTGAAACCTGATTCTACTCCTCAGTTTGACTGGAACTCCAATCTCCAGCTGCCTCTCTCTGCTTGGGGCACTGGCCACTGAAAGACTGCAGCTGCGCCCCGGGAGCCCCGAGACAGACTAGCCCGACCCGAGCCTCCTTCCCTTTTCTCCTCTTGCATTGGGGCAAATAAGGGAAAAGGAGAAGGGAGAGCTGGGGAAGAGCAGCCTCTCCCTTAAGGACTTTGCTTCCCGGGCTTCCCAGTTTTAAGTCATGAGGGAATCCGTTCTCTGATCTTTTCTTTACAACCCCCCTGAAATCTGTTTCCTCATCCGTAAAATGGGGATAATAACGCCTTTGGTTTCCATGTGATAAGGGAGGGACCTTAAAACCCTGCACAAACTTCCATGCGGCTGCGTCTTATCTTTGTTTATAATTCAAAAGGATGTTTAGCCCAGTGCCTGGCACATAGTAGGGATTTAAATGCTTCTTGATTGAAACGCATAATGATGATGATGTCACCAGCACAGTCTCCGAATCTGCAAACTTAATGAGATTTCCACTCTATTCTTCTGTATCTGGTTCATGGACCAGGCTGCCCAGTGAGAGAATCCTGGTATTTCTGGGTCTAGAGGCAAAGCCACTCTGGAGAGCAGTCTGGTGACAAGAGTAGAGAAGGGAAGGAGGAGGCTCTTCAGGGATTTGATTGTGGGAGAAAGTTCCCTGAAGGACTAAAAATGGAAGCTTAAAGTCTCTGAGGCTTTCCTTCATCTGGACTAAGGACAGTGTGGGCTCATCGTATGTTTGCAGAAGGTTCTTTGCTGGCTGCTTTTCCATGGCTTGAAGGCCTTTCCTCCAGCCCCCTAATTCCCCAGCAATTGCTCTCTAAGCAGTCTGTGCATCCCCCATTAGGAGGGGGAGCTACTTTAGGCTTTGACTCTTTCTTTATATGTCCACCACTTAGCACAGTCCCCAAGTCACACAGTAAGTACTTCATAAAAACCTGTTGACAATCGAAAATTTGTCTGGATCAGCTCATCCATCTCATGAAAGAAATCATATGATCATAGAGCTCTTGTAGAAGGGATCTCAGACGTGATCTAATCCAACCTTCTCATTTTACAGATAAGTAAACTGGGGCCCAGATCCCACAGATAGAAGGTATCAGAAGTGGGATTTCAAACTAGGTCCTCTTGACTATCCAGCCAGTACTCTTTCCATTATATCTATATAGAAAAACTGGGAATTTGGAGACTTTTTGTTTCCCTTGATCACTATAATAGCTGAAACATTAAAAGTTGATAGCTGAATCTGAGATTCCTTCTTATTCTGTGACTGGAACTGGGTATGGGCCAAAGGGAGAAGATGAAATATCCAGTCTGACCGTTTCCATTTCCTATTGCATGAAATAAAGTTCCCAAAGCTTTCCTTCCCTTCTCTTTTCCTGTGGAGATGCCCTACGACTAGAGTCTGCCTTGGGAAAGGGAGAAATATTGTAAATTCAAGATACTGGCATAAGATAAAGAGGGGAGGAGAGGAGTTGAAACCAGAGTGAGTATATGCCAGGATGCTATTTCCAGGTCCTTCATTCTGCTAAAGAATACAAAAGCCACTTGCTCTTTCAATAGAGAATTAGGGTCTAACATACCAGATGGCTCATCCCCTTTTCTAGATGTAAAGTGGATAGACATGACTTCAGACATGATGGTGCAAGAGAGACCTCTTGATACTGACTGCAAGCGTCTAAACCCTGGTGAGTTCCTCTTTGCTCAGTTTCCCTGGTCATCCTCTCCAAAATAAATGCAACAGCTGCTTTCAATTTCTCCTTTTTCTTTTGATTTCTCAAGACCGGTGTAAATGCAAAAAAGTGAAGCCCACCCTCGCAACCTACATGAGCAAGAACTACAGCTATGGTAAGTCATG
Organism: Myrmecobius fasciatus; assembly: GCA_023553655.1. Lineage (NCBI taxonomy): Eukaryota > Metazoa > Chordata > Mammalia > Dasyuromorphia > Myrmecobiidae > Myrmecobius > Myrmecobius fasciatus. The sequence goes on from JAJPUD010001764.1 coordinate 262,158, forward strand.
GGGCTTCATGAGGATGGACCACTTCTGAGACTTGGATGGTAACAAAGCTTGGTTCAGGAGACCTGTAGCTTGCCTTGTCAACTGAGGAAAGGAAGAAATTAGATGGGTTATAAGGTGAATGTAATTGTTTTTAATTCTTCCCCCTGCCCCTAAAAGTTTCCATGTTTGGGCTGTAGTTACAACTCTCATGGACGTATTATCTTTATTTGGAATCTGTGCATGTCATAGTTTTTTTTTTAAAAAAAAAAAAAGAGGAAAATTAACCTATGACTGGAGCACTCAAATTCTATTTAAAAGTAAAAAAATAAAAAAAAATAAATACATAAAATTTTAAAAAGTAAAAAAAAAATTCTATTTAAAAGAAATCTCCATAGTGATGTTTATATAGAACTTTTCTATTGAGCAATGGACTTTTCCCAGATTTTCTCAATCTATCCAAGCAATAAACCTGTGAGTTTGGTTTCTTTTCACAGAGACCCAGTAAAGAGCCTTCTCTGTGGTCAAGTAGTTTGTAAGTGGAAAAACCTTGAACTCAGACCTTACTGAGTCAGCTCTTTCTACTACTCTAATGGTTACTCCTGTACTGGCTACAAAATATTGCCAGGGATATGATGACAATAGTTTTATAGCACTCTAAAGTTGGCCAAGAGATATATCTAATGTTATGCTATATAAATGTATTATACTTTGTATATGAATGTCTATAAATTTGTGTATGTATGCATGTGGGCAGCTAGGTGGTGCTGCAGTGGACCTGGCATCAGGAAGACTCATCTTCCTGAGTTCAAAAATAGCCTCAGACACTTCCTAGCTATGTGATCCAGGGCAAGTCAATTAACCCTGTCTGCCTCAGTTCCTCATCTGTCAAATGAGCTGGAGAAGGAAATGGCAAGCTACTCCAGTATCTTTGCCTAGAAAACTCCAAATGAGGTCACGAAGACAGACACAACTGAAATAACTGAACAACAACAAATGTGTATGTGTTCTCATTGGCTCCTTACAACAACCTTGGAGGTAGGTACTCTTATGATGCTCATTTAACCAATGAGAAATCTGTGTTAGACAGAGAGAAAGTGACTTGTCCAGGTTCATATAGCTATTAAGTATATATGTGAGAGGAGATGTGTAAATTTATTTAAAGCTATCTCTGAATTCATCATTATTGTGTATTTTCTCAATCAGAAGGCTACTTTTAATAACAGTCAAACTGCTATCATATGAGGACCCCAGGACTTTGGGGAACCCTATGCTATCTCTACTAGGAATTTTGGTTAGTCATAATAACTAAATTATTAGGCTACCATTATTTGAATATAAATTAAAATGTTCAAATCTCTACCAGGGCAACAAGTAGGTTACTTTTGCATTTGAAAGCTGTTTTTGACTCTTTCCAAATTTTCCTTGTGTTTCTAAAACTATACATGTTCCCCCAAAATGTGCTGGGTTCAATTTTTTTTGCTACTTTGGACATTGACAGAAGTGCTTTATACCTTATAATCAATATTTATTAAGTACCCAGGACTGTGGTAAGAGCTGGGGAAAATACAGTCAAATTCGGGAGGCCTTTTGGAATTCCTTTCCCACTCAACCCTTGTCCTCACTTGCTGGGGCATTCTCAGATTACCTTTTTCCCAACAAAAGTCTTGGGCCCAGAGATTTATCTCTATGTTGTTCCCTCTGTTAAGATCTGAGATTCTGAAAATAGAGGCTGGTTTTTGCTTTTCTTTATATCCCCAGCACTTAACAGAGTGCCTGGAATACAGTAAGTGCTTAATAAATGCTTCTTAACTTGTCCTTAACCTTAATAGTCCCTGCCTCAAGGTTCTTATATATAAGACTTTCCCCATGATAGTCCTGTGAGGTAGATAGTATAAAAAAACTGAGTCTTGGTGAATGGAGCTAACTTATCTAAGATCATAGGCCCAGAAAGTATTGGGCCCTTTTGTCTCTTTTCAAATGAAATAGTATTGGGCAGCTAGGTGGTACAGTGGATAGAGCACCAGCCCTGAAGTCAGGAAGACCTACGTTCAAATCTAGCCTCAGACACTTAACACCTCCTAGCTGTGTGACCCTAGACAAGTCACTTCATGACCCTACTGGGAGTTTTCTTGCCAAAGGTATTAGAGTGGTTTGCTATTTCTCTCTCCAAGTCATTTTACAGATGAGGAAATTGAGAAAAAAAAGAGTTAAGTGAATTGCTCAGGTTTCCACAACTAATAAGTTTCTGAGAATGGATTTGAATTCAGGTCATCCTGATTCCCAGGATCAGGTGTCCTAGTCATCCATTGGATAAATCTCTTCAGACATATGGGTATCATCCCCTCCCCCTTGCACACTCTCCCTTACCAATCCTACCCTCCTTTCTTTGGCTCATTAGCAGCATCTTTCTGAGATCATAGCTATCTAGGCTTTTGCCATGGTCCTCTATGTCCCTTATATGTCTCCTTTCCCCATCTTTCAGGCTCCTGGTTTTTAATGCTTTCCCCTTCCTTCATTACTATCAATGAACTGTTTGGATCCCATCCATCTCTGAATTTGTGATCCTTCAACATCCAGAGAATACTTGTGACCAAGGTCGCAGCTTTGTGTCAGGGCAGAGACAACCTCAAGTAATAACAGGTTTCTTTCCCTCCCCTTCCCCCCATCTTCCTTTGTCTTCATTTTTGATATCATTCTTGTTGTCAAGGATGAGAACCAGCTTGTTCATCCCTGGTGCTTCAGTGGAGAACAGGTTTTAAATGAAAATCTACAGTGAATTGCAGCAAAGTCTTTGAGAAAAAGAACAATGGAAATCTTTCCATTTCTAACCACAGTCTCTCTCTTCCTTCCCCATTCTTCCCTCTACAATATGGAGAAAAGAACACTAGGAGTTAAAACCTGGTTTCTGGTCTCCTCACAGTAACCCCCAGCTGTGTAATCTCAGCTAAGCTATTTGTTTAGCTGGACCAGTTTCTTCATCAGTGAGTAAAGACAAAAGTCATCTACCCAAGATAGAATCCCTTTTAGGGCCTTGGTTTGTGATGTCTAGTCACATGTATTATAGTGGAGGCAATAAGCTTCCAAGGGGAATTCTATGGAAAATGGTTTCAAAAGGTCTTCTCAACTTCTCACTCTGATTTCCAATAGCCTCTAACATGGAAATGTTTCCCATAGTAGGGAGTTTAGTAAATGATTTTTTTAGAAGAACATTCATTCTGAGGACTCCTAATTAAACTTCTGTGTCATTCTGTACTGCTAATTTGCTTAGAATTTTGGTAATCATTTCCAGGTTAATGATCTTTAAGCATGCAGATTCAGACTTGGTGTCTGGAAAATCTGGGTTCAAATCCCATCTAGCTTGAAACTTAGTACCTATGTCACTTAGGGTGAATAGCTATCCTTCCAGCCCATTTTTTTATTTGTAAAATAGGAAGAATAATGCCTGGCACACCTCCTTCCCTGGGCTGTGATGAGAAACTACTGTGTGGATGCTCTTTCAAACCTTAATATACTATAGACATTGCCTTTGTTAACAAAATTTTGCTGTATCAGCCTCTAAACTATGAATAGCTGGAGACACACAAAGCAGACCTAGAGACAGGTTTTTAAAGATCAAGTATCAATTTAATGAATCATTTTGATGAGGGGAGAGGGTGCTGATAAGGTGCATGAAAGAGGGGAGATGGTGTGGAACCCCCTTTGGCCAATCACAGACTTCATGATGAATTTAAGAATCCCTATTGAAAGAGGCAAGCCATCTATATGGTGAGAGAGAGAGAGAGAGAGAGAGAGAGAGAGAGAGAGAGAGAGAGAGAGAGAGAGAGAGAGAGAGAATGGTTTATTTCACTGAAAAGAACAAGCTCTTGCCAGTGAGTGGAGGCCTGCTAGGGCTTTGGAATGGATGGCTTTAGAGGGCTCTGGTTTTATAGAACTTTTCTAGCCCCAGGCAAATGGAGCTGATTGAATATCTATCTGATTGAATTGAAAGTGAAATTTGCAATGAATAGAGAGTGGGACCCTTCCCATCTCAACCAGAAGGTTTTTGAGATTTGGGGTCTCTCCAGCCCTCCCTCCCCCTATGATCAGGGGACACAATCTAGGACACAGCCTACATCAATTTTCAGTTTGAGAATTATGGCTTGTGAACCGGAAGCTCTCCTGGAAAAAAGACCTTGCCTTTTGCAGGAAAGGTAGAGATTTTGTGCACTAACCGTTAATGAGAAGGGAAGGAGAAGAGGAAGACAATACAACAATGCTTTTGAATCTTTCAAATCTTGAGGGTCATGACCACTATCACTTCTCCAAGGGCATAGAACTAGAGTTCTGTGATGGGAACAGTTTTCTGTAGTCCTTCTTCTTCACTTATTGTACACAGGTCTGACAATGTAGCCATTGTCAGAATAATTGATGATTTTAAACTACATTGTGAGTTTCTAATTCCCAAGCCAAAAGGCAGCTCTGAGAAATCTAAGTAATTTGCATATTTATTACATATATATATATGTACATATATATCAATTCCAATTAATATTAATTCCCTTCACACCATCTTTCAATAAATCTGTGATCACATCCATTTGGAACTTCCCTCCAGTAACAGAGATACCAGACATCCCCTGGATTGCCAGTCCATCTTGTATGTTCTGCGTTCATCCCATTTTGGAGGTTCATCCAAATTGGGAGACTTTTCTCTCTCTTCCTGACTGGCACCCTTTTTATCCCTTGCTTTCATTACAAAAGTAGGTCATCTTTTTTCAAACATGCAGTTTCCCCTGAGGACAGCCTTTGTTGCAGTTCTTATTCCAAGCTCCTTTTTGGCTGCACACTGCAAAGAGCTCACACCTCCCAGATGCCTCTAAATTTCCTCTCATGAGATCCATCTTCAGTTACTCAAATTGTCCCAGCAAAATATTGACATTAAAAAGTAGAGTCAACAAGTTTTTTATTAAACAATTTTATGTGCTGGGCACTATGCTAAGCATTGAGGGCACACTCACACAAAGGGCAATTGGGAAAGCTCTTATGTAAAGATGAGGATTTAAAGAAAGCCAGAGAAGACAGTAGAAAGTGAAGAGAAAGAGCATTCTAGGCATGGGGAACAGCCAGAGAAAATGTCCAGAGCTAAGAGATGAAATATCTTATTCATGGAACAGTGAGGAGGCCAGTGTCACTGCATCTTAACAGTACCTGTTAAGAAGTAAGATATAGAAAGACTGGAAGCTGTAGGGAACCACTAGAGTTTATTGAATAGAGAAAGCACAAGGTGATACCTGAGCTTTATTCATGGAACAGTGAGGAGGCCAGTGTCACTGGATCTAAGAGTAGCTGTTAAGAAATAAGATATAGAAAGACTGGAAGCTGTAGGGAGCCACTAGAGTTTATTGAATAAAGAAAGCACAGGGTGATACCTGATGAATGGCTTTAGGAGCTGAATGGAGAATGGATTGGAATGGAGAGAGACTTGCGGCAGGGAGACCCCCATGTCCAGCAGACTATTATAACAATTCAGACGTAAAGTGGCGAATGCCTATATCAGAGTGGATCATGTCAAGAGAAGAAAATGTTGCAAAAGTGAAGTCCAATTTTTCCCAGCTGGGATATGGGGGGATGAGAGTGAGGAATCAGAATGACTCCTAGGTTGTGAGAGTGAGACTGGAAGCAGAGTGGTGCCCTCAACAGTAAAAGAGATGGTAGGGAGTGGGAAAGATTTAGAGGAAAAGATAACGAGTTCTATTTTGCACAAGATTATCTTGAGAAATCTACTGGACATCCAGTTAAGGATGTCTGAAATGTGAGCTGAACTTGCAGGCCAGCAGAGAAGTGACAGGAATCAAATCCATGAGTGTTGAGGATTGCTCAAGGTACCTTTTGAATTGCAGTGATTCATGCCAAAATCAAAGCAGTGCAAAGGAGTGGCTGCTATGAAGTCACCACAGTCGTGGACGTAAAGGAGATTTTCAAGTCCTTGTCACCCATTCCCCGGACTCAGGTGCCTCTTGTGACTAACTCTTCCTGTCAGTGTCCACACATCCTGCCCCACCAAGACGTTCTCATCATGTGCTATGAATGGCGTTCAAGGTAGGTGTAGGCAGGAAGGGAGAGCAGGGAAAAGATGGATTTGAGCATCTTTACATTTAACAAAAAATTTTGAGGGGTTAATGTGTGCTTAGATATGACTTTTTTCTATTTCAGTTTTGTCTTTGTTATTATATACTTAGCATAGTACACTGTACATAGTAGACACTTAATAAGTGCTTATTGGTTGACTGATTAGATGGTGGAAAACTCTAAACCTTAAATATAAAATATATTTAAAGCATCATCAGTTGCTTTAACTAGTACTCCCTTCAAGAAGCCTGCTCTGACTTGCTTGGATGTCTTTCTCATTCTGTGTCAATCAATCAGCATCTATTATCAGCATCCTCTTTAGCTCTAGGAATACAAAGACAAAAAGAAAATCATGTTTGCCCTCAAGGAACTTGGGTCCTATTAGAGGAGACAACACGGACATATACCGTACTTTTAAAAGAGATACAAGATCATTTTGAAGGGGGGATAAGTTATCAGGTCTTAACATCCCAGACCTAGAATGTGTGAAAGCAGAGACCTCCACAGGGCTTAGCTGGAGTGACTAGAGGCAAAGATCCAGGCTTGGAACCTGGTTGGTCACCTTGCCTATCTCAGCCTCAGTTTCCTCCCCTGAAAAAACAGCACCCAGGCTATGGAATGAGATGTGAAGCATCTTGGAAGTACTATGTATTTAAATACTATGGGAATGCTGTCATTGCTGCTGCTGCTCCTGGGAAGGGGCTGGGGGTAGGAAGAAAGGGGCCACAATAAAGTTTACAATGGATGTAGCTTTACAAATACTGAAAGACAGACACATTCATGGTATTTTATTTCATCAACATTTTGTTTCAGAATGATGCTTCTTGAGAATTGCCTGGTGGAAAAATGGAGAGACCAGCTGGGGAAAAGGTTTATAGTAAGTATGACCAGTAGCAGGTGGCACAGAAGAGAAGGGAAGGAAGTCTGTGTGTGTGTGTGTGTGTGTGTGTGTGTGTGTGTGTGTATGAGTGAGTGTGTGTGTGTGTATGAGTGAGTGTGTGTGTGTGTGTGTTAAAAGTGTTGGATGTTGTGGGGGTATAAATAGGAAGGCATGGGGGAGGAGGAAAATGTCACAGATACTTTATAGGTTTTGATAACTCATCTGTGTTGCCCATCTGTGAAAAGATCCTACCTTTGAAAGGCAGTGTGACCTAATGGATAGAGAGCAGACCTTAAAGTCAGGAACACTTGGCTTCAGATTTCTAGTCTGAAATGGATTAGCTATGACCCTAGTAGTTCACACAGTGCCCAAAGCATTGTAGGGGTAGGGACTGGATACGTGATTTCATCTGTATGATAAACTCCCAGGTAGGAAACTTTCAGCCAGTGGAGATCAACATCTCCTCTGAAGCTGATCTTCTCAGAGGCTTGGCTCAGTAATTCCCATAGGATAGCATAGTTCCAAAGCTTATTCTCTAACCACTACACCACCCTTCTAGCATAAGAAAATGTCCATGAAGCAAGGAGAAAAATGGCCCAAGAGGCCATCTTCTTTGCCTATCCTAATCACCTGGCAGTTAATTGAGATTTTTTGAGTTGTGTGCTTTTTTAAAAAATCTAGTTTTCTGTTTTCTTTTCAAAAACACATTGACATTTCAACACATTTTTATTAAACAGCAACTACATACACAACAGTGACAGAATTGGCCGAGCTCTCCGATACTCCAGATTTGGGATTTTAGAGAGAGGCTAAGGTCAAACCTGGGCGCTTGGGTGGGTGAGAGTGCCACAGACAGAAAGTTACAGGGATGGCTCAGTATGTCAATATCATAGCAATGTCTGGGGCAAGGGTTCTTGTCTCTTCTGTGGCTCGGACTCTTTTGGCAGTCCAGGGAAGCTTATTCCAGCCCTTTTCAGATGAAGAATTTTTATATTCATAATTCAAGGAAATAGTAAGTTTCAGTCGGAGATCAGTAATTTTTTTCTCCAACTTCCTGGACCCCCAATATCTCTCCATGGATACTTCCTGGACCACCAATATCTCTCCATGGATACTTTGGGGATCTGTGAAAATCAAGTTGAGAATCTCCCTGTCTTCTGTGGCTTCCAAAGTAATCATTTTAACATAGTCCAAGAGCTGGCAGCACCCCATTCATCCAAAGGTCAGACTCCTGTCAACCTTGACCAGCTAGAACACAAGCTGTGAAACTGGAAATAAATGAAATGGGACTGGGAACAGGAAAAAAAACCCTGAAAAGAGGCCATGTTCCCATGTTCTTGACTTTGTATGAAAGAGAGAGCCACCTACTGATTCATAACACAAGCTTATGTTTCAAAATTGTCTCTACAGCAGTGGGAAGAGAGACTACAAGAGCAGCTTCGAACGACTCCGAAAGGAACTCCCGGACGGACCAGCCGCAGTGGCCCTCCCAAGGCCAAGGGAAAGCCCCTTGTTCCCCGGCCTGTGGGCCCTCAAAAGAGCATCAAAGCCAGGAGTGCCCCCAAGCGACCAAAACCCCAGAGGGGATGAGCCTATGGTTTCCTCCATCAAAGACTTTCAGCCATGACGGGGTCCCACATCTCCTTTGGGTGTATGTCCAAGACCATATGCCCAGCACCCTCCAGATTGGGCATGGCCTCAGTCTTCTGCAAATTGTGTTTCCTAGCACTTTACTATCCAAGGTTTGCTTTCTCATGCTTAGCCATGCAAGCCATAGCTCTGGGTTGGCACCTGCCTTGGTGCTTGAGGAGGATTTGAGCAGAAGGGCAAAGCTTCTCATCGCCAAAGCAGCCACATAAATAATCTATCAGTTTGCACGTGATGGCCGAGAGTACAGCAGAAGGATGCTCCTGTCACTGGGGAGGATGGAGAGCGGACAGTAGGAGGACATTGAAGTTCCTGGTGATGGCTCCATATGCGTATGGTATAAAAATGCCTCATGTGCCAAACTCTTAAGTTCGTACAATGCACCTTACTTCAGGCTGGCTTCTACAGTTAGGATTTTAACTGTAGTCTGTATACACGACTGATGAATACTTATTTGTAAAAGAAGCAAGAACTGGGATGGAGAGAACTCTGGGAGATGTGGTGGATTATTACTATTTTTCCATGTGTAATGAAGCTGTTCCATAATTCCACAAGAATCATGGCACTTTAGAGTGTCAACCACCATCTCATCCAACCAATCCACAAAAACCCTATCATAACGTTCCCAAAAGGGCTTGAAGACCTCCAATGAGGTGGGACCCCCAACTTCTTGAGGCAAGCTAGCCTACAATGGGAGAACTCCAAATGTTATAAAGGTTTTAAGTATACAAAGTAAGATGTGATGGTTTGTTAGGGATAACCAGCCTGCCTTTCAAATCTAATTCTGCCCAAAATACTCAGAGAAGAGACATCAGCAGGGATGTCTTGGATTGAAATTCTACCTGAAGTGTTAGCTGCCTCTGAGGTCCAGAGCCGTGAATCTGTGCAGGGGTAGAGGGGACCTAAGGAAGTAAATATAATTAAACAAATGTTTATCAAGCACCAAATGTGTATGGGTCCATAAACATCCATGGCATAGTGACTGGAGAATTCATCTCAGAGCCTAGAAGATCTAGATTTAAATGTCACTTATGGCACATATTGGCTGTGACTCCAGTTGGGTTATTCAATGTTGCAATGTTCCAGATATAATTCTCAAGATTCTAGTCTTAGAGAAGACTAGGTCTTACCATCTTAGAGAAGATACCGATCTGAATTGATAAAGGGGACTCCTTCCTACTGGGATAAAATTAAAGATCCAGAACAGGGAAAAAAATGTACTCAGCAGAATGGTAGGTTCTACAGCTACCAAGAGAGAAATGAAATCATCCTACCTCCAAGGAGCTTACATTCTCCTATGAATAGCAAGTTTTTCAATACCTCCAGTGGGTAAAATTCCTGTTCCTTTAATATTTTTCCCTGAGTCATAAAGGCTAGGCCAGTTCCCATGAGGTTGGGTCCAGCTCCATCCCGAGCCATTGTGAGCACCTCAGTAGACTATGTCTAGCTACAAGACACCTGAAAAGAGGCTTTTCTTGTGTATTGGTGATTTGTAATTGGAAGACTCAGGGTTCTGAGGCAGCCCCACAATAGTGACATAGAGTTCAGACAGGATCTTTGTAATTAGAAAAAAAAATCCTCAAAAAAGTAGCACCAGAGCCTGCATGGGCTGCCCCACACATAGCTGGCAGGAAGTATGCTTATTCCTTCTCCCCAGCTCTCCCAGTAGAAAGGAAAGAGCCTTTTTTTGCAGGATAATATTTTTAAAAATATTGGACAGTGTCCAAGGTGGAATTCAAACCTCTCAGCACAGGCTTTCATTGAAAGTGCCTGAAGAGAAATAGCTCCTGCTCCTGCTCCTGCTCCTGATATACTAAGAGGAGAACAGGAGAAGCCATGATCTGACCACTCAGTGGAAAACTGAGTATTTCAGTGAGGTGACAGTATGGCCACTGGACCAGTTTGGGACTGGTTTTTTGGACCAAAGAAAGACTCAGCTTTCTTTGGGTTGGGAGAAAACCCAGTGGTCATCTCCCCATCTCACAGCTGTAAAAGACGCCCACTCAACCTACCAACAAACAGGGCATTCATCCAGCCTCTGTCTGCTATTTCATTGGCATAGCCAGCCCCCAATAAGGAGATGGTTGCCTTCTACCAGAGCAGACTGTCTGCTCTGCTGCCATGGAGACTCTGTTGCCTGAGAAATTGAGGGACTTTCCAGGACTTCAGAGCCAGTATGTGTCACAGATGGCAGAGGTCACTTCTTCATCTGACTGTTTTTAGGGATCGGAGAACCACAAGGGCAATGCCTACTAGAGTTTGAGGCCCAGTCTTCCTGCACCAAGTTCTGCATTCTCTACCACACCAGGCACCTCCCTGGCAACATAATCGGAATTGTATATTATTGCTTAAATATTTTATTCCTTTCTATTCCTTCTGCTAAGGGGAGTTAGTATTTGAAAAGGAACAAATAAAGGGAGAAAGATGGGACTAGATCTACTTGGGATTCTGCTATTTTCTAACACACACACACACACACACACACACACACCTTACACCAGTGGCATATCCCTTTAAGAGCTGCCTTTTCCTGGCTGAACAATCCCAAGAAGCATTTTCTTCAAGAGTCAAATTTGGTACAATGAGAATAGCACTGGATTAAAGGACACCTGGGGCCTGCTCTTGGCTCTTCCAATAGCTATTTTTCTAGTCATGAGGAAAAGATGTTCCCCTCCCATCATAAGCCTCAGTTTCCCCATCAAGAAACTTAGAACAATGTCACTCAAGATGTCTTCCTGTTCTACAATTTTCTCATTTTCTGAACATCTCATTTCTCTTCCTGTTCCAAGGATACAAACCCTCAGCAAGGTTCACCACCCCATCATTTTAGCTTAAATGGGCTAAAGAATACAATTTTCCCTAAAGTCCTCCATCTACTCTCTTAGGGACAAGAAAAGCTCACCTTCTTCTGATAGTTTTCCCAAACATTGGAAGCAAATAAGAACCCATTCCCTGCTAATTTAAAAGCTTACCTGCTGTTAAATTACCTTATCTCCAGACTCTATTCCTTTGCAAAGATATTCTCTCCCCATTCCCCATCTTTATCCCAACCTTGGAGAAGCTCCTTCAGGAATTCTGTCCTCACCTCTTGAGTTGGGACTGACGTTCCCCTTCCTCCCCCCTCTCCTCATTACTTTAAATTTCACGTGTTTACTTATCTACGGACAGGTAATTTTTGCTATTCCAATGTAAGTGCTAGTGGGGTTGTTTTTATTCTCTCTCTGGACACTTTGCCCATTACCCATTTCCTATCTCTTAGTATTTAGTAAATACTTATTGAATTGAGTGTTACTTGGAACATTTCTTCTGTTTCAGTACTTCAAAGTAAATAAAATGACAACAGAAAATGTGTCAGGCTCTGGACTGAGTAGGAATCTTGTATGGAGGAAAGAAATTGAGGTGGCAAAAGGAGGGATGTGCTGCCTCAGGATCAGGTAACCACATCAGATACTTCCTAGCTGTGTGACCATGGGCAAATAAGTCATGTGACCTCCCCAAGCCTTGATTTCTCTGGTACAAAACTCACTTCCCTCCCTCTATGTGTCAGGAACAAATGTGAGAATATTATAAAAGATGCTCTGTGAGTCTTAAAGCAAGAGCTCTAGCAATCAACAAGATTTTATTCACAGCCTCCTATGTATCAAACTCTGGGGATACAAAGAAACAGTTCCAGTCTGCCAGGGAGTTTACATACTGTTAGAGGAAACTATGTGTATACATAAGGACAGAAAAAATATATACCTACAAGTAACATGGTGAGCTCTTTTTAATTTGCAGAGTTTCCTGTTGCCAACTTAACCAAATCTCCTTTGATTAAGTCCATGGCTCATGCTGAAAGGGGAAGTAGTTTTTGTTTTGTTTTGTTACTATTCTACTTTAGAGAAATCTTTTAGTGAGGATTTCCCCATTAAATAGACCTAAAAGATAACATTTGGATAAAGTGTTGTTCCTAGGCTACAATCTGTCTCAGTAAACAAAGTCAGTAAACATTTGTAAGTACTGGCCACAGGCTAGGTGATTAAACACAAAGATTAAAATCAACCAGTCCTCGTCTTTGAGAAGCTTTCATTCTATTAATCCAAATTTATTCTGCCACCCCATCTGATCCATGGGCCACCTTCACATGATGGACCTTAAGGTAGGTCCCTGATGATCCTGAGAGCATGTTTGTACTAAGGACTAAACCCAGAATTCACATGAACTCATTTTAGGACAGCCTTTTCTTTTTAGTGGAGGAACTTTCTATAAGTGATTTCCATTGTCACTTTGCCTTCTTTGGCCCAAATCATTTGTCTTTCTGGCTATTTATCAATATGTAAATAATGAGGCAAGACCAGATTTGATTTCTCTCAATGGCCTAAGAGAAAAGAGAGGAGGGTGACTGTATGGCTGAGAATATGGGAACTAGTAGAATGGTAGAACCTTCATTTAAAAAGATGAAGCCTGGAAGGGCTGACTTAGGAAGAAAAATAAGTTCTATTTTAAATTTGAGATCCTTGCATGACATCAGCTTATAAATATCTGATATGCTCCTGGTAGTGTGCAATTGGTGCTCAAGAGAAAGATATCTAGGAGTCATCTGCTTTGAAAAGATTAATAATTGAACCCATGGTGCTGATGTTATCAAGAGGATGTAGAGAAAGGGAAAACTGCTCATGGAGATACCCATGACTGAGACATGAAGTGCTTGGGGGGGGGAGGAGGAGGGAGAGCTAAATGGTGCAATAATAGAAGACTGTCAGGAGAACCTGAGTTTAAAGCTGCCTTCAGACACAACATTTATGAGCTGTGTGACCCTGAGCAAATCAATTAATCCCAATTGCCTCCCAGAAAAAGAAATAATGCAGAATAATAAGAGGAGAACTACATTATAAACTAGGGAAAGAGAGTGTCCAAGAGAAGGAGCTCAATAATAGAATCGGGTTCTACAAAGAGATAAAAAAGGATTAGGATTGATTAAGGGCATCGGCTGTAGCAGCTAGGAGATAATTGATAACCCTGAAGGAAATGATTTCTATTGGATGGAGAAGTCTAATAGGAGATAATTGATAACCCTGAAGGAAATGATTTCTATTGGATGGAGAAGTCTAATGGCAGATTTCAACCCCTGAGAAGAGAGTGGGGAATGAAGATTTAGAAATAGTCTGGATGGCTTTTTTCTTGATTTAATTTTATTTTTTTGTTACATTTTAAGTTCCAAACTGTCTTCCTCCCTGTCTTCCCACTTGACACTAGAGAAGGCCATTATTTGACACAGACAGACAGATATGTACATATGTAAAACTTTACCATGCATATTTCTATTTCTCAGTTCTTTCTCTGGAGGTGGTAGCATCTTCTTCCATACATACGTTCTTTGTAGTTGATTTGAATATTTATCATACTCAGAATAGCTTAATGATTCACAAAATTCTTCAAAAAATTAATCATATGAATGTTGGAGGGGATGTGGGAAAACTGGGACACTAATACATTGTTGGTGGAACTGTGAATGGATCCAACCATTCTGGAGAGCAATTTGGAGCTATGCTCAAAAAGTTGTCAAACTGTGCATCCCCTTTGACCCAGCAGTGTTTCTACTGGGCCTATATCCCAAAGAGATCTTAGAGGAGGGAAAGGGACCCACCTGTGCAAGAATGTTTGTGGCAGCCCTTTTTGTAGTGGCTAGAAACTGGAAACTGAGGGGATGCCCATCAATTGGAGAGTGGCTGAATAAATTATGGTATATGAATGTTATGGAATATTATTGCTCTGTAAGAAACGACCAGCAGGACGATTTCAGAGAGGCCTGGAGGGACTTGCATGAACTGATGCTGAGTGAAACAAGCAGAACCAGGAGATCATCATACACAGCAACAACAGTATTACATGATGATCAATTCTGATGGACATGGCTCTCTGCAACAAAGAATTGTCTCAAACCAGTTCCAATTGTTCACTGAAGAAAACCATATACACTCAGAGAGAGGGAAATGAAATATGGACCACAACGTAACATTTTCATGATCTCTATTGACATTTGCTTGCATTGAGTTGCCTTTCTCTGATTCTTTTTTTTTCTTGTAGATAGGATTTTTCTTGCATAACTTCTCAAGCATTTCAACATTATTAACATGTAGTGGACTTCCTGCCATCTAGGGGATGGGAGGGGACTGGGGGTTAATTTGTAATGGAAAGCTTTGTGAAGATCAATGTTGGGGAACTACCCATATATATGTTATACAAATAAAAAGCTTTAATAAAAAATTTTTTTTAATTAATCATAGTATTTTCCTGGTTCTGTTTATTTCATAAAAGTACTTAAAATATCCCCCCACCCAATCAACCTGCTCATAATTTCTTATAGCATAGTAGCATTCCATCATATACCACAACCTGTTTAGACATTCTCCAATTGGCGATTTGCAGTTCTTTGCCACCTCAAAGAGAACTGCTATAGATATTTTAGAACATATAAGTTCCTTTGCTTTTTTCCTATTCATTTGGAAATGGACCTAATAGTAGCAATGCTGGATCAAAGAGGACACAGATTCTAAGACTTGTGATGGAAGATGTCATCCACATCCAGAAAAAGAACTATAGAGTCTGAATGCAGATCAAAGCACACTGGTTTTACTTTTTTAAATTTGTGTTTTTTCTTTTTCTTGTTTCTTATTGTTTTTTTCCCCTTTTGTTCTGATTCTTCTTTTGCAACATGTTTAACTTGTTTGTACATGCATAGCCTATATTGCTTATTTTTTCGGAGTGTTTGGGGATAGGTGGGATAGAAGGGAGAAAGGAAAACAATGGAACAAAATATTTAAAAAAAAGAAAATTAAAAACTATCTTTACATGTATTCAGAAAAAAATAAAACACTATTACATGGGGACAGAGAATATACAGAGTTTTATAACTCTTTGATCATAACTTCAGGTTGCTCTCCAGAATGGTTGGATCAGTTCATATTTCCACCAACAGTATATTGGTGTCCCGATTTTTCTGCATTCCCTCCAAAATGTCATTTTCTGTTTTTATCATTTTAGTCAATCTGATAAGTGTGACATGATATCTAAAAGTTGTTTCAATTTACATCAATTTGTAAATTGATTTAGAGCCTTTTTCATGTGAGTATAAAAACTTTTGTTTCTTCATCCAAAAAAATGCCTGTTTATATCTTATGACCATTTGTCAGCTGGGGAAATTATTCATATTTTTATAAATCTGACAAAGTTCTCTATGCTTTTGAAATATGAGACCTTTATTGGATAAACTTTCTATAGAGAAGCTCCCCCCAATTTTCTCTTTCCTCTAATCCTGGCTACATTGGTTTTATTTGTACCAAACTTTTTGATTTAATATAATAAAAATTATCCATTTTACATCTCACAATGCTGTCTCTTGCTTATTCATAAATTCTTCTATCCATAAATTTGAAAGGTAATATGTTGTATGTTCTTCTGATTTACTTATCTCTCCCCCCCCCTTTTTTTTTTTGCTTCTGCTCAGGCAATTGGGGTTAAGTGACTTGCCCAGGATCACACAGCTAGGAAGTGTCTGAGGCCAGATTTGAACTCAGGTCCTCCTGACTTCAGGGCTGGTGTTCTAACCACTTCACTAGCTAGCTGCCCCTCTCCCTTTATTTCTAAGTCATGTATCTTTTTTTGACTGTATCTTAGTAATAGTTACGGTGTAAGATATTGGTTTATATCTAGTTTCTGCCAGATTGCTTTCCAATTTCTCCCCCCACAATTTTTTTTTACAAATTGTGAATTCTTATCCCAAAAGCTAATTTATATTTTTCAAACACAAGGTTACTATAATAATTTACCATTGCGTAACGTATGCCATTCTGTTCCACTGGTCCATGTTTCTATTTCTTAAATAGTACTAGATAGTTTTGATAATTACGATCATATAATACAATAATTATAACACAATCTGGTACTGCTATCCTTTCTTTCTTTACATTTCTTTTCCTTAATTCCTTTGATGTTTTTGACTTTAATTCTCCCAAATGAACTTTGTTATTCTTCTAGCTCAATAAAAAAATTGTTAATTTAATTGAGATGGCATTGAATAGATTTTAAGTAAAATTCTCATTTTTAATATTAGCCCTACCCACTCATAAACAATGATTATTTCTCCAACTATTTAAATCTGACTTTATTTTTAAAATGTGTTTCTTTTAAGCAATATATTGTCAGATTCTGTTTTTTAATGGATTCTACTATCCATTTCCATTTTATGGGTAAGTTCATTCCATTTTTATTCAGTTATGTTATTCTGGAGAGCATTTTGTAGTTGTGCTCAAAGGGCTAAAAAACTGTGCATGTCCTTTGATCTCTACTGGGTCTGTATCCCAGAGACACCATAAAAAAAATGGAAGAGAATCAGATGTACAAAAATATTTGTGGCAGTCCTTTTTTTATTTTTTTAATTAAAGCTTTTTATTTGCAAAACATATGCATGGGTAATTTTTCAACATTGACCATTGCAAAGCTTTCTGTTACAAATTTTTCCCTCCTTCCTCTCATCCCCTCCCCAGATGGCAGGAAGTCTAATACATGTTAATTATGTGAAAATACCTGACAAATCAAATATGTGTATACATATTTATGCAGTTATCTTGCTGTACAAGAAAAATCAGATCTGCAAGAAAAAATACTCTGAGAAGGAAAACAATGCAAGCAGACATCAACAGAGAGCATGAAAATGTTGTTGTGGTTCACACTGAACAACTGGAACTGGTTTGAAACATCTCATTGTTGAAGAGAACCATGTCCTTTAGAATTGATCATTACATAGTCTTGTTGTTGCCATGTATAATGATCTCCTGGTTCTGCTCATTTCACTCAGCATCAGTTCATGAAAGTCTCTCCAGGTCTATTTGAAATCATCCTGCTGGTCATTTCTTACAGAACAATAATATTCCATAACATCCATATACCATAATTTATTCAGCCACTCTCCAATTGATGGGCATCCATTCAGTTTCCAGTTTCTAGCCACTACAGAAAGGGCTGCCACAAACATTTTTGCGTATGTGGGTCCCTTTCCCTTTTAGAAACACTGCTGGGTCAAAGGGTATGCACAGTTTGATAACTTTTTGAACATAGTTCCAAATTGCTTTCCAGAATGGTTGGATCCATTCACAGTTCCACCCACAATGTATCAGTGTGATAGCTTTTTTTGTAATGGCAAAGAACTAAAAACTGAGGGGATGCCCATCAGCTAGGTAATGCTGAATGGTTGCAGTGTGTTATCATTGTTCTATAAAAAATAGTCAACAGGCTGATTTGAGAAGAACCTGGAGAGACTTGCATGAACTGATGCTTGGTGAAATAAGAAGAATCAAGAGAACATGTACACAGCAACAAGAAGATTATGTGATGATCAACTGTGATAGATTTGGTTTTTTAAACAATTAAGGTGATTCAGGTCAATTCCAACAGACTTGTCAGGGAGCCATCTGCATCCAGAGAGAGGACTTTGGGGACTGAATGCAGATCACAACATAATATTTTCACCTTTTGTTTGTTTGTTTGTTTTTCTTGTTTGCTTACTTGTTTTTCTTTCTCATTTCTTCTCCTTTTGATCTGATTTTTCTTGTGCAGCATGATAAATGTGGAAATATATTTAGAAGATAACTATCTGTGTAGGAGAAGGAGGAAATGGGAAGGGAGGGAGAAAAATTTGGAACACAAGGTTTTGCAAGGGTGAATGTTGAAAACTATCTTGGCATCTATGTTGAAAAATAAAAAGTTATTTAAAAAATAACTGTCTGAATTCAGACTTAAGCATACTGCTATTTTTCTTTTTTTCTTCTTTTTTTTATTCAGGTCTTTTTGCATAAAATGACTAATAAGGAAATGTTTTATGTGATTGCACATGTATAAATTATATAGGATTTCTTACCATCTCAGAGGAGGAGGGGAGAGATGAAAGGAAAGAGAATTTGGAACTCAAAACTTTTTTTAAAATGTTAAAAATTGGTTTGGTGTGTAATTAAGGGGGAAATAAAATGTTCTATATGTAAACACAAAGGTATAGTTATTAATTGTGCATTTCTTTTCATTGTTTTCCTCACTCTTTATCTCTCTCTTCCCCTCTCTTTACCCTGTCAGTCCTCAGACCTCAAATTTACTTTTGACCATTGCCTCCATAATCCACACCTCTTCCAAGAATTCTTCTCTTATCCTCTCCCCTTCCCTTTCTATTCTTTAATCTATTCCCTGATCTAAGAGTCCCTCCCTTGTCTTCTCCCCTTTCTCTCCTATTTCTTAATCTGCTCTCCTTTCTAAGATTTTCTCCCTTGTCTTGTCGTTTCACCCTCCTGTTTCTCTGTATATTAAGAAAATCTTTATACCCCTTCTAGATGTTATTCCCTTTTTAACTCAGTTCTAATAAGGTTCCAGAGCTACCAGTCCTCCATCCCTTCCTGAACTCTATTGTAATAGTTCTTACATTCATTCCTTATTTGTATAAGATATTTTCTTCATTTTTCTTCTCCCTACCTCATGTATAAATCATTCCATCATCCTCAGATTCAACCCTTAAACCTTTAAACTATGGATGATCTTTCAAACTACTTAAGTAGTGATAACATTCTTAAATTGCAGATAACATTTCCCCATTTAAGTAGTAATTTGACCTTATTAATTCATTATTATTATTATTAAACCTTATAATTGTCCTTCATATTTATCTTCTTATACTTCTTATTCTTGTAGGTAAAATTTTTTGTTCAGTTGTGGTCTTTTCCTCAAGAACACTTCAAAGTCCTTTATTTTACTAAATATCCATTTTTCTTTGCAGGATTACACTCAGCTCTGAGGTAAATTACTCTTGGTTATAAACCCAGCTCTTTCGCTTTTCAGAATTTCATATTCCATGCCCTTAAGCCTTTTATTGTAGATGCTAAAACTTGTGATATAATGATTGTGGCTCGACAATATCTAAATTATTTTATTCTAATCATTTGTACTACTTTCTCCTTGACCTGGGAACTTCAAAAGCTATAATGTTCCTGCAATTTTTCATCTTGAAATCTCTTTCAGTTGATAATTAGTGAGTTTTTTTTCAATTTCTAGTTTATCTTCTATTTCTAAAACTTCAGGAAAAAATATTCTTAATGTCAAAGTATATAGGGGCTAGGTACTGGTTTAAACATTTTTATAACATAGATCAACAATTCTTTTCTCTTCAATCTGTTTTCCAGGTCATTATTTTTTGTAATGAGAGATTTCACATTCTCTTTTATTTTTTTTCATTCTTTTGGTTTTATTATTTCTTGGTGTCTTAATGGGGGTACACTCACCAGCACCTTGCCCACAGACAGAGGCTGGATCTATGCATCCAGTGCTAGTGGAGGGCCCTGAAACATTCCCCAAATCAGCAGTCTGATCCCCACACTGTTCATAAAGTGAAAATTTCTGAAGCTGAGTTTGGTGCTGATACAGCTGCAGAGGGCTTGTTGTTTGCTGATTCAGGGTTTCTTCCCAGAGGTATCTGCACTTCAATTGGGCCAGACTACCACCCTGGGAGGTGGTGTCATTCCTAACGTCCCCCCCCCCCAAATTGTTTTAGATTGGACAATTGATTTATGTAAATTTTCAATTATTTCTGTTACTCTAGAGTTAAATTTGAGGCATTATTTTAAATTATTTGCAGAAGAATTTAGAAAAGCCTGATAATTTCCTGTCTTATTTTATCATCTTCCCTAAGTGATTTTTTCCCAAAGAATTCGGTTATAAAAAGGAAAAATATACAATGATAGCTAGGAGGGATGACAGGGTCTAGTTATAGATAGCCTTGTATTAAAATTGGAACTGTCTAGGCATATTAGTAAGTAGTGTTGATGTAATTTGTGATTAAAGATATACTGGAGAGAGGAGTAGGAGAAAGAGAGAGAGGGAGAAAGAAAAAGGGGGGAAAGGAGATGGGGGAGAGAGGAGGGAAAGAGAAAAGAGGGGAGAGAAAAGGGGGAGAGAGTGAGAGAGAGGGGGAAGAGGAGGCAGAGAGAGGAGAGAGAGAGAGAGAGAGAGAGAGAGAGAGAGAGAGAGAGAGAGAGAGAAAGAGAGAGAAAGAAAGAGAGAGAGAGAGACTAGGTGAAAAGAGGATAAAGAATAATCCAGAGGAGGTTTAAAGCACAGAAAAAGAAATGAGTGTATAGTTTATGTCCTGATCAGGAAGATTAATTTTAAATTTCCCCATCATGGAGGGTGGCATATAGTAAGCCCTTAATAAATGTTTAATGACTACTGAATATTTATTGGCTGAGTAGAAGTGAAAGTTAGATGGATGATGGTGAAATAATCTAAAAGAAAAGGATCATGAGTAAAGTGGGACTCACCAGAAGCTCACATCAAAATCTCTAGAAGATGCTACTACCATATTAGCAAAAGAAGGCCTGAAGCCCAGGGAAGAAATCTTGAGGTCAAATATGGAAAGGTCTTTCTTGCACCAATAGCCAGAATCCCAGAAGAATCTAGAACCTTCAATACCTGAAGGAGATTCCTGAAAGATTTATGTTCTAGTTTTTAATGTGTAGTTTTCTTCAGTTAGCTTTTATATCTCTTTTTCCATTTGATCAATTCTACTTTTCAAGGTGTCATTTTCTTCAGTGGATTTTTTTTGACGTTTGACCTATTGTGCTTTTTGAGGAATTGATTTTTTCAGTGGATTTTTTTTGCATTTGGCCAATTGTATTTTTAAGGAATTGCCTTTCTTTTCCAAGCTATTGACTCTCTCTTGCATAGCTCACGTTTTTTCTTATTTTCCTTGTACCTCTTATTTGCCTCTTAATGTCTTTTATGAGCACTTCCAAGAAGCTTCTTTGGGCTTGAGATCAATTCACATCACTCTTTTTCAATTTCCTCTGTGGTCATTTTGTCCTCATCTAAGTAACTGTTTTGGTCTTCCCTGTCACCATAATAGTTTTCTATGATTAATGTTCTTTTCTGTTTCTTACTCATTTTTTTCCTTTCCCTTTTTGTATTTCCTCTTTTGTGACTTTTATGGTTGAGCTCTGCTTCTGGTGTAAAGGGAGTGCTGTCCCAAGCTTCCTGTGCAGCTTTGAGCCTTGACTTCTAGCACAGAGGACCCTTGTGTTTGTAGGAAGTAGCTTTGCCTGCTTTTTCCAGGACACGGCCTGGTTTCTCAGAATTTGCCTGCTGAGCTGGCACTGGGGGCTGCCCATTGCTCTACTCAACTACTGAACCAGGACCGAGAGTCTAAGTTACTGATTTGTTGTGTTTAAAACCCTCTCTGGCTTTCCCAAACTCCATCTGAGCTGGACTGAACATCCATTTCATCCCAGTGAGACTGACCTTTTTTGAAGTCCTTCCAATCTATCTTGAGCTGGAGAGCAGTTTCATTCCAGCAGACTCTGTTCAAAGGCTTGGTTTCATTAAAAACTAGAAAGGGCCAATGGAAGCTAATGACTCGGAGACATCAAGAATCAATCAAACAAACTAAAAAGAATGAAAAAATGAAAGAAAATGTAAAATACCTCATTGGAAAAACAACTGACCTAGAAAACAGATCCAGGGAGACAATTTAAAAATTATTGGTTTACCTGAAGGCCATGACCAAAACAGAGCCTGAAGAGTATTCTTCAAGAGATCATCAAGGAGAACTGCCCTAATATACTAGAATCAGAGGGAGAAATAGTCATTGAAAGAAACCATCTATCATCTCTGAAAAGAGGTCCCAATAAGGAAAACCTCAAAGAGCATTGTCACAAAACTTCAGAACTATAATGTCAAGGAAAAAGTACTGCAAGCTGCCAGACAAAAGCAATTCAAATATCAATAGTCAGGATTACTCAGAATCTGGCAGTGTCAGATCTGAGGACCTGGAATTCCATATTCTGGAAGGCAAAGGACCTGGGGTTACAACCAATAATTAACTATTCAGTGAGACTGAGCATTTCAGGGGAGAAAATCAATTTTCAACAAAGTAAGAGACTTTCAATCATTTCTATTAAAAAAAATAGAACTGAACAGAAAATGTTATCTTCGAATACAAGGTTCAAGAGAAACATAGAAAAATAAATGGGGGAAATATATATATTATTTAAAGGTCAAACTGTTTGCATTTCTAGATGGGATAATGATATTGGTAACTCTTGAGAACTGTATCTTATTCGGCAATTAAAGGGGGCATCATATGGATGGAGGGTGTGGTTGTGAATGGACTCTAATGTGATGATGTGGGAAAAGGCCTGTACTTGGAGAAGAGGAAAGGAGAGATATAATGGGACAAATTAGATCATATGAAGAGGCACAAAAAACCTATTACAATAGAGGGAAAGAAGGGAAGGGGATGAGCATTGTCTGAAGTTAAATCTCATCAGTTTTGGCTCAAAGAGGGAATAAATTAATCATTTGATTGGGTATAGAAATTTATCTTACCCTATAAAGAAGTATGAGGAGAAAGGGGAAAGGAAAGGGAGGGCAGAAACACTAGAAGAAAAGGTAAGAGAGGGAAAGAGAGGGAAGGAGTAATAGAAGATAGGGCAGATGGGGGGGGTGAGTTAAAAACAAAACACTACTAAAGAGGAACAGGATGGAAAGAAGGAACAAAAGTATATACAAGGGAGAAAATAGGATGGAGGCAAATAGCAAATAGCAGAATGAATTTAAAAAACAGAATCCTACAATATGTTTATAAGACATACATTTGAAACAGAGAGATACATTCAGACTAAAGGCAAAAAACTTGGAACAGAATTTATTATACTTCAGCTGAAGCAAAAAAAAAAAGCAAGGATAGCAATTTTATCTCAGATAAATTGAAAGTAAAAATAAATCTCATTAAAAGAGATAAGGAAGGAAACTACATCTTGTTAAAGGGTAGTATAAACAATAAAGTAATAATGATACCAAATATATATACACCAAGTGGTATAGCATCCAAATTCTTAGAGAAGATATTAAGCCAGTTACAGGAAGAAATAGATAGCAAAACTCTATTAGTGAGGGATCTCAAGCTTCCCCTCTCAGAATCACACAAATCTAACCACAAGATAAACAAGCAAGAAATTGAAGAGATTAATAGAATACTAGAAAACCTAGATATGATAGCTCTCTAGTGAAAAATGAATAGGGACAGAAAGGAATACACCTTTTTCTCAACAGTACATGGCACCTACACAAAAATTAGTCTTGTAATATGCATAAAAACCTCATAATCAAATGCAGAAAGACAGACAGCAAATACTTCCTTTTCAGACCATGATGCAATAAAAATTATATTCAATTCAAGTGCCAAGGAAAGATTAACTAAAAAGCAAGTTGAAATTAATCTAATTTTAAATAATGAGTGAGTCAAACAACAGAAACAATAATTTCATCCAAGAGAATGACAATAATGAGACAACACCCCAAAACTTATGGGCTGCAGTGAAAATTTAATATCTCTCAATAGTTACGAGAATAAAACAGAGAAAGAGGAGATTAATGAATTGGACATACAATTTTAAAAGCTAGAAAAAAGAACAAATTAAACACCTCCAATTAAATACCAAATTAGAAATTCTGAAACTCAGAGGAGGGGTTAAAAAAATTGAAACTAAGAAAACTAATAAAACTAAGAGTTGGTTTTGTGAAAATCCAACAAAATAGATAAAACCTTTGGTTAATTTGATTAGAAAAAGAAAAGAAAAAACAAACTACCAACATCAAAAATGAAAAGGATAAACTTATTACCAATGAAAAAGAAATTAAAGCAATAGTTAGAAGCAATTTTGTCCAATGGTATGCCAGCAAGTCTGACAATCTAACGGAAATGGATGATTATTTACAAAAGTATAAATTGCCCAGATTAATGGAAGAGGAAATAAATTGTTTAAATAATCCCATTTCAGAAAAGAAAATTGAACCAACAGTGAACTCCCTTAGAAAAAAATCTCCAATGCCAGATGGATTTACAAACAAATTCTACTACCAAACATTTAAAGAACAATTACCTATGAGATCTTTGGAGAAAGGAGGAATTTATGACCAAAGAAGAACTGGAAAATATTATGAAATGCAAAATGGACAGCTTTGATTACATCAAATTAAAAAGGTTTTGCACAAATAAAATCAACGCAAATGAGATTAAAAGAAAAGTACAAAGCTAGGGGAAAAAATTTACAGCAAGTGTTTCTGATAAAGGCCTCATTTCTAAAACATATAAAAAACTGTGTCAAATCTATAAGAATACAAGTCATTCCCCAATGATAAATGGTCAAAGAATATGAAGACAATTTTCAGATGATGAAATTAAAGCCATCTATATGGCCATCATATGACTATATGAAAAAATGCCCTAAGTCACTATTGATTAGAGAAATGCAAATTAAAACAATTCTGAGATACCATTTCACACCTTTCAGATTGGTTAAGGTGAAAGGAAAAGATAATGATAAATGTTGGAGAGCATGTGGGGAAACTAGGACACTAACGCATTGTTGGTGGAAGTGAAAAAATGATCCAATCATTCTGAAGAGCAATTTGGAACTATGCTCAAAGGGCTATAAAATCGTGCATCCTCTTTGGACCAGGAAGAAACCACTACTGGGTCTGTATCCCAAGGAAATCATAAAGGAGAGAAAAGGACCTACATGTGCAAAAATGTTTATAGCAACTCTTTTATGGTAGCAAAGAATTGGAAAATGAGTAGATGCCCATCAATTGGGGAATGGCTGAATATGTTGTGGTATAAGAAGGTAATGGAATACTGTTGTTCTATAAAAATGTTAAACAAGCTGATTTTAGGAAGGCCTGGAAAGATTTACATGAACTGCTGCTGAGCAAAACAAGTAGAACCAGGAATACATTGCACACAGTAACAGTAAGATTATGCAATGGCCAACTATGAAAGACTAGGTTCTTTCTTCTCAGTGGTTCAGTGATCCAAAGCAATCCCAATATATTTTAGATAGAAAACGCCATCTGCATCCAGAAAAAGAACTATGGAGATTGAATAAATCAACACATGCTAAATTCACTTCTTTTTTCCGGTTTTTTTTTTCTCTCCCATGGTTTTCCCCTTTTGTTCTGAGTTTTTCTCTCCCAACATGATTCATAAAGAAATATGTCTTTAAAAAATAAATATACATGTACAACCAGAAAAAAATAAAACAATTAACAAGGAAAAACAAGAAAAAGAGATTTATGTTCTAGTCATTCTATCACTGTGTAAGTCTAGGCAAATGATTCCCCGTTCAGAAGTATGGAAAAAGTGGCCTGGGAACTGTCAAAAGCTATTGTGTAATATTTTGTCTTTATAAGAGAGTAGCATCTGTAGAGGAATTGCTGTATCTAGTGGGTTCAAAAGCTTGTGTCCAGGGAGCAGTCAAAAAATCCTCTTCCCTCTCATTTTGCAGAGATGGGGTTACACAGATCTGAAATACAGTATACTGCCAGAACCACTTTATGAGTTAGCTAATTTGTAAAACTGTGTTTCCCTTCTGATTCTTTCTTTTTTTATTTTTTTAAAATATGTTATAAGGCATTTCTCATTAGAAAGGCACCAGGGGAGGGATGTATTCAAAAATGAAGATGAAAAAAAACAAAATATATCAATAATTTAAAAAAATCTGTTTGAATGCCAGTTTTGACTCTTTCTATTGTATGACTGTGGATGAGTTATAGCTTATTATGTTTACAGCTAGAAAGACCTTAAAAAAATCACCAAGTCTGATCCACTCATTGTACAGATGAGAAAACTGAGGCCCAGCGAGAATGCCCCAGGTCACACAGGTAAGACACAATAGAGGTAGACTTTCAGCCTACAGTCTCTGACCACAAAGACCACATCTCCTCCACTAAGCTCCCAAATCAGATCAAGCTATTTCATCTCATTGGATCTCAGTGTTTTTATCTGTAAAACGATCCCATCCAGCTCAAAACCAGGGATCCTATAAATAATTCTCCATTATTCCCAAACAAGTGCTAAATGGACACACCCATGGGTTTATAGTAGGTCAGCATATGCCATCTACTGGTGAGATATTATGATGTGATTTTACTTGGGCAGACTATTGAAATAGCTGTCAATTTTTCAGCTGGTCAGATACATGATTTCAACCACGTAGAAACAGCAAGTTCTTGAACTGAAATCCTATTGAAAAATGATGATGATGATGATGATGATGATGATGATGATGATGATGATGATGATGATGGAGTCCTGCTTCTAACATACTAGCTATGTGACCCTGGGCAAAACATTCAACCTTTTGCTGCCTCATACAATTGAGACACTCAAGATGAAGGGTGGGCACCCATCCTCATTGATAGAAAAAGGTTCTTCATTGGTCATTCCCTACACCACTGGAATCACAAGCCCAAACCCCCAAAATAAAAACAATAACAATCACATGAAAAGTAAAGTACCAGAGGCATTATTAATTTCCATTTTAAACTTGAAGCCACTGAGGCTCAGAAGAGTAAGTAACTTGCCAGGGCCCCAAGACTATGTTAGAAATGGTAGATCTCAACATGCTATGAATCCTGGAAAGAAATCAAGGAAGTGATCTTTAGGTTTCTTTTACTAACTTAGAATCATAAAGTCAAAGATCATCAATGCTTGAAAAAAAACCAGCTTTGGAAACATCTATTCTACTCCAATCTCTTCATTTTACAGAGAAGAAAAACTGAGACACAGAAAGGGAGAAGGGCTTGACCAAGGTCACACAGTTAGCTCCACAGCAAGTTGGCAAATTTGATAGTTCAAAAAAGTATCACTTTGAATATGTTTTAACATTTTTTCCTGAAGCAAACTGAATGAGAGGAAAGAACTCTGATGGTTAATTGCACTAACCTAACTTTGGAAAGATTTCTTTAAAAAGGTTATTTTTGTGGGATGATTTTTTTCACTTTCCAATTTCAGAGACATGGTCACGGAAGAATATACCAGTACTGTCATCTAGGGCCAGTGGTGATATGAGGGGTTTTGTTCTCTCTCTTGGCCTATTACCCACCTTCTGCCTCCAGGTGTCTCCCAGGGCTCCATCCTGTTCCTTTTTTATTTTTCTCTCTACTATCTTGCTCATAATCTCATCAGCCTGGGTTTAATGTTCACTACACTGATCGCTTCCTATTTTATGTTTATAAGGCCCAGTAATTGTCCCATAAAACCAAGGTAGGAAGAGTTTGTTGAGTTTTTTCCTGTTTGAGAGGATTGTTTCATTTTTTTTTGTTTTATTTATGTTGATATCTTTGTTTCTTAACCCCCAAGAGGCTGTTGTCCTATTGTTGCAGGAGGAAGGTACACCATATATTTAATTTCTGTATCACAATGCTGATGAAATGGAGCAACATCTGCTGGGAGCTCTAAAGGAAGAAAAAAAAGGAAGCCATTCACAATGTTTCCATGACAGCCTATTCTTTATCACTCCTGTCTGTGTTCATATTTACATCCTATCTGTAGTCATAAAAGCAAGTTCCCACTTATCTGCATACAAAAGACCAGCAGGCTTTGGTGATGGGGAACTAGGTGAGGAGGAGGGAGAAGGGAATGAGTACTTGTGCTACTGGACACCAAGCATTGCACAAAGCACTTCACAGATATTATCTTAGTGTTCCTCACAATAATCCTGAGAGGTAGGTGCTGTTATAACTCCATTTTACAGTTGAGGAAACTGAGGCAGGCAATGGATAAGTAAGTTGACCAAGGAAACACAGCTAGAAAGTATCTGAAGTTGGATTTGAAGTTAAGTCTTCCTACCTCCAGGTCTAGTGCTCTAGCCTTTCAATTTACTCCTTCCAATTGTCATCCTGCCCAACTTCAGTAGGCAACAGTATTGCATCGAATCCTAAAATGTTAGAGCAGGAAGGGACATCAGGCTTTACCTAAAAATGGTAAAGGACTACCTACAGTGGTCCCTTCATTTAAAAAAAATGGGAAATTGAGGCCCAGAAAGGGGAAAGGACTTGGCAAGGTGATAGAGGAAGTTGGTAATGAAGCATTAGAAAGAAACCATCTTATCATCTTTCCACAGTCTTCCAGAGCTGAATTAGTAGGAAAACTACTGATGAGAAACAAAACCAAAGTTACCAGGCTCTGGGGAATGCCCTTCTCTAAGGATCCCGACTGAAGTTGTGGATGGCCCAAGGACTGGGTCTGAGCATCCCCAAATCTAGGAACTAGAACATTCAGCTCAACTCCTATCTTCTGCAAGAGCCTTTTTTCCAACTGTCCTTCCAGCTACCAAGATCTCTCTCATTATATTGCATCTATTCTCTATATCTCCCCCATTAGAATTGGAAATCCTTGAGGGAACAGACTCTGTTCTGCTGTAACTTGTATCCTTAGAATTTAACAAAGTAATCACTTAAATGCCTGTTGCCCAATTGATTGCCTTATCTCGACACTGTCAACAGACAACTGGGCTGCAGAAGCTGAGTGGGCCTGAATCACCCATGATGAGCAGAGCTGACATATAAGCTAGATAGCATCCTTTTACTCAGGCTACAGAGATGATGGGACTTTTGCAGGGGTTGGACTAAATCTCTTTGAGATTAAGTCCTATATATGATAGGGTACTTTCAGTCATGGAAAAGAGAAGATTAGACTTCTTGATGCTAGAAGTCAGAATTAGGAAAAAATGGGCTAAACTATATAGGGAGACAAATTCCAACTTTTCAAAAGGAAAAGCTCACTACTTCACAAGGTAGTGAGTTCCCCCATCACTGGGATTCTTTAAATAAAAGCTGGCTGATCATTTGTTAGGAAAGTTGGGTGAGAGCTTCCTGCTTCAGGTAGCCTAGGTTGGAAGAGGTTGACCTTCAGATTCCCTTCCAACTATGAAGTTTTACAAAGGGATAATTGTGGATCTGACCAAGGTGAAGGTGGCAGGGTGTGGGGGCTGGGGAGAGGGGGGAGAAAGACTTGGAGTAAGAAAGAACTGAGTTTCTATTTTGCTTTACATACATGATGCTGTGTGATCTTGGGCACTCAGCCTGGCTGTGCCTCACCTGTAAAATGAATGGTTGGACTCAATGGTCCCTTCCAACTCTAAAGCTACAATTCTAAACAGTTGCTTTTGGTAAGCTTGCTTTGTGGTCAGTCCTGAAAAACTGAATAACCTAGAAAAGAAAATAAGAAACTTGGAGGCTTTGTACCTTAGACTCCCTGCTCCTCGAAGTCCAAATCAATGTCGCCGAACAATAGCTCAATGGTCTTCATGGCGTGTTCTTTGTTAGATGATACATGTACTGCATTGTCTAAAATGTCCTTCCCAAAGAGAGCCCGGATGGATTCAGGGGCAACCTTTTTTGCTTCTTCTGGGTCTGTTGGGCCAGCAAAGTTCCTCCAGTCCTCCAATGCGTTCTCCTTAGCTATGATCATGGCCATGCAGGGACCCCTGGAAGTCAAAACAAAACAAAACAAACCATCACAGGATCAATGTCCCAATGTAAACCACAGGACAATTTGTAGATGCCCTTTACTGATGATTTTTTTGACTGACTCCAACAATGCAAATCCCAACATCTTTGTCCAGGTCTTAGTCATAACTGTCAGCAGTGGGACTTGAACCCAGCCCTTCTAGATAAGGCTACACTACCTCTCCTAGGTTCAAATATTGAAATGTTCAATTTTAAAATATAAAGTTTAGACCAGTGGCACTGATAAACAGTTAATGAAATCATACCTCATCTACATATTCTAATTCATAGATTATTTTGTTTGTTATATTTAAAGGCCCTCTAAATATATTCCATTCTACTGGAGAACAAATCCTCTTCCTGATATGGTATATTTAATTCTTTGAAGTCAGCTCCTTTTTCTGTGAAGCCTTTCCTGCTCTGCCCTTCCTGTGATGGCCTTCTGGCATAGTCTCACCAATGGACTTCTCACAGGATGCTGAATTTGTGCTTTTTCCCTGTTCTCCCTCTTCAAAACTAGGATCAAACATTATTTTTAAAGGTTCCAATTCCTACTATTAATAGAAATAAAACATGAAAAAAACTCCAAAACTTTTTTGTCAACACGAGTTGTTTTTTTTCCTCAGTCATAGATTTTTCCAAAACATCAATAATTTTTAGAAAAGAAAATAAGTACTCACTCAGTCATGTGATACACTAAGTCTTCAAAAAAGTCTTTCTCTTTATGAGCGCTATAAAGTGTTGCAACCTTGTCTGCAGTTAATTGGATTTCCTTCATGTGGGACAATGAAAAACCTGCTTCTTGAATCTGTCTTATGATACTCCCTGGATGGGAAAACAAACATCTGGTTGGCTTCCTAACTGTTTTTACTTTCCTTCAATTATTCAGGTGGGCTTAAACTTGGGAAGAGAGGAGGGGGCAGTTTAAGATGCTGTAAACCTATGGTTGCATCATCCCTTCAACTGCATCTTCAACCCCAGCCGCGCTCCAAGCCCCAAACATGAATGACTCCCTGCCTACTGGATGGTTTGAGAGAGCAGGTGTACAACAGAGTGAAGACTTCTCTCCTTGTTATAAGAGACAGGAAAAGGAGAGAGGAACATCTCTACACAATCCATTTTATCAGTTGGATGTCTTGTACCCTTAAGATACAGAGGAGAGAAAGATTTGAAGGCTGGGATAAGGAGGAAGGGGAACTGCGGGAGAACAGCTAGAATGACAATCAAGACATCAGAATGTGGAAGACTGTATGTTATAGATCAATGAATATGGAAGGACCTTAGCAGTCATCTTGCTTACCCCATAACTAAACAAGAATTGTGCATTTGACACAAAGGATACCTTATGGTATAGTGGGCGTCTAGCTGTGAACTAAAGCTATCCAGTTATAGGCAACCTACTACCTCCTAGGACAGCCCATTCCATTTAGAATAGCTCAATTTGTTAGGGAGCTTTTCTTTATACCATCTGTTGCTCCCAGTTCTCCATCTTGACCCAAACAGGACAAATTCATAGGATCACAGAATCAAGACTCCGGAGCCACTAACCTTCCCTCTTTCCCATAACAGCTCTTCAAATGAATTCAAAGTGAGAAGATCCAAAATTAAATTCTATCTATGGCATTTACGATCTGTGCAAACTTGGGTAGGTCACTTTCTCTCAGCCTTTAATTTCCTCTTCTATAGAATGAGGGAGTTGAACTAAATAGTCTCTGAGGTTCCTCTCAGCTTTAAAATTTATGATTCCATAGAACACTTAAATTCCATAAAATTCCTATTCTTCTCTTTTCCTGAGGAAACATTCCTAATTCCTTTAACATTTCCCAAGGAAAGATTTCAAGGACGGTCACCATGATGGTTGGGCTCCTTTGAGCATGCTAGAGTTTATTAATGTCCTTCCTAAAATATGCTTCCTGGAGCCAGAAGTATACTCCATTGGATCATAGGATTCAGAGGAGAAAGCCTGGGTACCTGTGCAGTCTGCACCACTCACACTCTGAGACAACAATGGAAGTCTCAGCTGAGGGCTGAACCATGTTGGTGTAAGTGGCCCCCACTGAAGGGGCCTGAGGGATGGCATTAGGAGGGAATGGTGAAGTCTCTGATCCATGTGGGCTCAGGAGAGGGAGGAGTCATATGGCTCAACCTCCTGGATAGAGGGGAGAGGGAATGTCCTGGAGAGCATTAAATTGTTGGAGAGATCTAGGGATAGGTCTGAGAGACATCCAGAGAAAAAGAGCCTGTCAGAGACAGATAGAGGCAGACAAAAGCTGAAGGAGAGACAGAGAGACAGAGAGACAGGGAGAGTTGTTTCTACTTGGTTCTCTCAGAATTCTTTCCTCACACCCTGCCTCAAGCACCACACCTTGCCTTCTTTCTTTATAGGACCAGAACAAAGAGAGTTCCATCCATCCAAGGATAAACTGAGCCAAACAAGACCTTCCCAGAGATGGACCTAATCATTCATCTTCAATAAGAAATCCAGAATAATGACTTGGGACAAATATCCAAGAGGTTCCCTTATTCTTTCATGGAGTTGTTAATTGGTATGTCCATGCAATCAATGTCCAGACTCTCTTTCTCTCCCTCTCTTCTTCTCTCCATCTGTCCCTCTCTCTCTTTCACTCTCACTCTAACTCTTTTTCTCTCCCTTTCTCACTCTGTAACTTTATTGAAAAAAAATAAATCATTTATTAACAGAGCTATTAGTTGATCTCTCATCCACTGACAACTTGGATATATTAAATAGTGTATTAGAAGATAAATTAACTAATAACTCCAAGCTTCAACAAAATTAAGAGGAAAATTACAAAAGGTTCAAGACTATTTTGAAATGCAATAGTGTCTGACTTCCAATTTCCATTCTCTTATTATCTTATGTCATTCTTTTATTTGACATGCATAAAATATATCAAGTTTTCTGTCCTGCTGATGCTATAAATTCAGCACCGATTCACTAACTATATCAGTTGTGAGCATAAAGGAATTGTTTTAGTTTCATAACCAAATTAGTGTGAAGACACTGGCCATAATATATACACGTGCTCCATTAAAAAAAATCTGACTCTTGGGCAATGGGTTCTCTTAAAACTACTTTACAGTTCTTAAAAGCAGTTATTGTCCAAAGCTGGAAGGATTTAAGTCTTCTCATATGAGTGCACATAAATGGAGGGAGGTTAACAAGAAACAAGAAGCTATGGCTGGAAGCCCCAAAGTCCCACTCTCCCAGGCCATGACTACCTACTCTTTCATGTGGTAACTCCCTGGCCCTGAGCACCATTTTGGAGGGACCTTCAGCCACTTCATTCCCTTCTCAACTCACTCCCTGGATTTCTCAGTCTCTTTATCCAGGAGTCTTGCCCATATTCTATACCCCCACAAGCCAAATTCCCCTTTATGCATTGCCCTCCTCATTTAGATTGTAAGCTTCTTGAGGGCAGGGATGGTCTTGTATTTATACCTCAAATGCTTAGCATAATGCCTACCACAAACCAAGTGCTCTATGAATGAATGTTCTAGTTAACTAGCAGATGCTGTCTACACCATCCCTCTCATTTAAGAGTTGAGAAAACTGAGGTCAAATGCATAGCAACCATAGCAGGTGAATTTTGAACTCAGGTCAAAATTCCCATCCAGCCCTTATCCTCAGTCCATTAATTTATATTTTAACATAAAACTTAGACCTCCTCTGGGTATAGGGGAACTTCATGGTTCTCATAACTTGGGGGTGTGTGGAGGGGTTGACATATATCAAAACCATTTTTTAAAAAGTAAGATGTTGTTAAGAGATAATGACTTAAAATGTGAAACAAATTAATTGGGGGGGGAGAGAGGAGCATAATCTAATGGGACCCATGAAACTTCATTGAATTTGGCCTGTTTATTTAAATGCTCACCTCTCAGGTCTTGGAAGGCATGAGGCTTAATCAGTGCCACAGTATATTCAAAAGGAAAGAAGAAGCGAGTTTCTTCAGTTGCGGCCTCTGGAGTATCCTCTCCATGCAATTGATTGAACTGAGAATTTTCTGGACCAAGATTTTCTCGCAAACTTTTAAAAAGAAGAAAAGTCTTAAAAGTTCAACTCTGTGAAGCCTTTTCAAGCTCTTATCAACACAGAGAAACTGATACTCTTGGTAACCAGGCTTTCGGGTCAAAAAGACCTTTACTTTACATTGGGTCAAATAAGCAGTGGGACAAATAAGATGAAATCTAAGAGGGATTAAACATGTTGAACTTGGGTTCAAAAAAATCTACTTCACTGGTGTGGGGTGTATCATATTTCTGGAGATGGCATATGGCCAATTTTTAAAAATTGTTGGTATCTTTTGTTTTTGTATAACCTTCATTTTCAAGGTGAGAGTCATTCCTCATAAAAGAAAAATAGAAAATAAAGATAGAGAAAATAAAAAACAGCTCAGAAGAACTGACTAATTAATCAACCAAGTCTAGCTACAGTATATGCCATGTTCCAGATCCATATTCCCCCACCTCTGCAAGGAAGAGAAAGGGTGGAAGTGTTTTCCTCTGTCTTCTTTGAGACCAAGGTGAAGTATTATAATTACCCAGGATTCCATTTCAAATCTTGTTATTGTTATGTTTTCACTTATATTCCTGACTCTTCATTGAATCCAGGCTGTCCCAAAAATATTGGTGGAGTTATAGCTAGTAATTTTTAAACTTGGTAGCTTAAAACTGCATTAAGACTTTAGGAACAGCCTGGATCTATTTTCTTAGTTCCTTCCTTAAGTTTGTTGTGTCCATTGCTTCTTACAGCATAGTATTATTCATTGTATTCAAGTATCACAGTACTTTTCCAAGTGATACACCCACCTAGTTTCCAGCTCTTTGCTGCTGTGAAAATTTTAGAGCATTAGATCTCTTTTCCTCCTATTTTTACTTTCTCCAGGTGTGTGTATATATATATACATATGCCTAGCAATGAAATCTTTAGGTCAACGAGATATTAATATTTTTAAGAGTCCATGAAGAAATAACTTAGTAAATGAACCTATTGCTTATATACCACACAAGAAAGTTCCCCAGCTGGTCAATAACAATCACATAGTCATCAAACTTTATCTAAAATAGGGGCCAGAAGCTGGCTTCTGACAACTGTCCTGAAAAGAGTTCCAGTAAAAGAAATAGAGCAGAGGAGCTCCTTTTGTGCACGTGGAGAACCCCACGGCTGAGCATTGAGTCATTCAATGCCAAGCTTTTAACCAAGTATTGTGGTTACACTTACACTCCCAGATAGTGCCAGGGAGCCACTTTATGAATGTCCAAAATGGTTTTTAAGTAGATCAAAACCCTACTCCTTAGCAACCCCTCTCTTAATTTCCAAGTGACTTTTATGCCATCCCTTTCTACCCATTAGAAAAGACTGGGA
Organism: Myrmecobius fasciatus; assembly: GCA_023553655.1. Taxonomy (NCBI): domain Eukaryota; kingdom Metazoa; phylum Chordata; class Mammalia; order Dasyuromorphia; family Myrmecobiidae; genus Myrmecobius; species Myrmecobius fasciatus. The sequence continues at coordinate 297,518 of JAJPUD010001764.1, forward strand.
AGTACCTGGTAGGGTTTTCATCTTTAGCTGTTGGATACAGCATGTATCGCCAATGATGCACAGCATTTACTCGTTCTAAAGAAAGTACCAGAACTGGAGCACTGGAGGGAAATGGAAACAAGGGTAGAGAGAAGAGGGAATTAGTTATTTACTGAAAAGGAAATACAACTCATAAAACATGTGTCATAGCTAATTGTATGTGTATTTTTTTTCTCAGTATGGGGAAAAGGAGAGGAAGGAAAGGAGGAAGACAGAGACACAGAGAGATAGAAATAGAGACAGAAAGAGACACAGAGATTATATACTGTGAATAGAGAGTCGTCCTCAAAGCCAAGAAAATCTGTGGCCAAGTCCTGCCTCTGACATATACTGTCTAGGTTGGCCTGGACAAGTCATTTAACTTCCCAAAGACTGAGGCAACTCTGAGATTCTAAGTTGCAGAGAAGATGCCAAACCCCAGTGGTGGAAGGAGTTTCCTCATCCTCTAACAATGAAATCCCAGGTCAAGAATTCATCACTATTCTCATTCATTCATTTACTCAGTAAATATTAACTTTATGCAAAGCGCAAATGAGATAATGGAGGAAATTTAAAGATAACTAGGACACAGGCCCCTACCTATATGCATAAGCAATCCCATTCCATCCCATCTTCTTCAGTAGATTGTTCCTCCTTCTTTTCCCTACTCTCATTTATCTCCAGGATCTTCCTATTTACCAACTGCTTTCCTGCCATATATAAACATGTCCATGTTTCTTCCATTCTCAAAAATCCTCATTAGATCCTTTCACCCTTGCTAGCTATCATTCCATAACTCTCTTCCCTTTTTGTGGCTAAACTCTTTGAGAAAGCCATCTACATTTAGTGATCCACTTCCTTTTTTCCCAGTCTCTTAACCCTCTATGCTCTAGCTACTGACATCATTATGCAACTGAAACTGCTCTCTCCAAAGTTACTAATGATCTTTTAATTGGCAAATTGAATGGCCTCTTCTCAATCTTCATCCTTCTTGACTTCTTTGCAGCCTTTGATACTATATTCTGTTTGGCTTTCCTACCTTTTCAATTTTCTTCTCCCCTCCATGTATTCTGCAATCCAAGTGACAGTGGCTGCTTTGTTATTCACTTAGATTATGTTACCTCCCAATTCCAACATTCTCATAGTTGGTCCCCTTTGCATAGAACTCCCTCCCTCTTTCTTTCCATGTCCTCACTTTCCTCGATTTCAAGTCTCAGTTAAAGGTTACCTTTCCTAGTCCTCCTTAATGTTACTGTCTTTAGCATCTTCAATTAATCCTACCTATATTTTGTTTGCACATAGCTGTTTTCATATTATCTACCTCAATAGACTGGGAGTTCCTTAAGGGCAGAGACAATTAGGTTTCACCTTTCTTTGTATCCCCAGTATCTAGCAAAACCCAGACACACAGTGGATGCTTAAGGCTTGTTGACAGATGGACTGAATCTAGAAACGGAGAAGGTCTGTGCATAGATAGATGGGATACAAATTAGGACTTGATCACTTTAGAAAAGGAGTAAAAAAAAAAAATACAACCAGGTCAGAAGTAAGTCACTGAGGAATTGGGGGAATTTCATGGAGAAGGTGAAATTGGAAGGATGTTAATGGACAGAGATGAGGGGGAAGAGAGAATGGTATTATGGCAATATAAAATAAATGCAGTATATCAATGCCTAAGCCAGAAACAATTTTTAGAATGGTCAAACTTGATATAGACTTGAAATAATCCCCAAGTGATATTTAATACAAAATACCTACAACTGAATTGGTAAATCAATGAAATTCCTAATCATAGAAATTAGTTTGGGAACCTAAGGGGAGGGGAGAATCCTTTGGAACTCCTCAATTATATGCTTCTGTATCCTGTGTAATTCTGGGAAAGCCATTGAACTCCTCCATGCCTCCATTTCTTCAACTATAAATAGGAATTGATAACACTTGTAATACTCCTTCACAGGACTGTTGTGAGGATTGTGCTTTACAAACACTAAAGCACTGCAAAAAAATGGGAATCATTTTTATTGTGGTTATGAGGATTCCTTGAATGTGGATTATTTAATGACAAAACAATCTTCTTCACATCTCTCTCTTGTCAATTTTTCCTATCTCGAAACAAAAAGAAGAAACAAACCAAAAAAAAAAACCCAAAGAACCCTTTGGCTCAGAAAAAAGACATTTCACACTTATAAATATCTTGATTTAAAAAAAAAAAACAAATTTCCTTCTTCTTTAGAGAAACTAAAAGAGAAGAATATTTTTGCTAGAAATATTTTACCTTTGTATACCCCATTCTTCTTTGAGCCAGAAAAATTGGTCTGATTTTGGATAAATTGATTTTGTATATGGCATCATGATGCCTATGCCCAGTATTTTATGATGTACCATGAATCACGAATTCTCTGACCATGGAAGCCCATGGGTGCCAGGAGCACCATCTGCAAGGGGGATTACTTTCATATGGGATTTGGATTCAAAAGATGCTAAGATCCCTTTCCAATTTTTAAGTCATAGAATTCTGGGACCTTGTTTCAAATTTTGTTTCTACATTTGTAGAACGTTCTACAATCACTGTGATCTTAGAAAAGTTATTGAACACTCTGGGCCCCAGTTTGCTCAAATGTAAAATAGGATAGTCCATTCCAGCTCTGGATCTAAGATCCTCTGAATTGACATGAAGTCAAAGGAACTGAACATTTTAGGGTTCTTACACTTTATTCTCTCCACCCTCCTCCCCATTGGGATGAAAAACAACTAGGTTCCCCTCTTTCCTTCAAGCAGAGTCAGCTTCCCCAGAAATCAGATTTGAAGAAGTGCCTAATAGGCAGTAACTTTTCTCCTTCTGTCATTGGGGCACAATAACTAGAGGGGAGAGTCTACTTTTTCCTCCCTATCTCCTTCCCATCAGTTATATCTTGTGGGGCTAGCACCACCACTGGTCATATTTTGTAAACTGGATTCTTTTTAGATTAGTCCCATTGTCTATAGGCATGTCCTTAATTAGAATCAGAGTGTCCCCAGCTAGTAAACCCTGAGAGGCTGAGAATTTTACCTGGGTAAGAACTAGCTGAGAGAGGCAGCTAGGTGGTACACTGGATAGAGCCCCAGGCCTGAATTCGGGAGCTCCTGATTTCAAATCTGGTTTCAGACACTTAATTATGAACCACCACAATGAAGGTATGAATCTGGTATTTAGAAGATATTGTCAATTTGTAAAGGCTAATAATCAGATGACTGCTACATGCAATAACACTTCTTTATAGGGATAAGGATGATATGATTCTGGAAAGATTCTAGAAAAGTATATACTAGTGTGCTTCATACTATATTATTTGCTTTCACAATGGGTGAGGGAGAGAATTGAGCACTTAAAATTTATAAAAATGAATGTAAAAATCATATATATATATATATATATATATATATATATTGCTTTTTGCTGAGGCAATTGAGGTTGTGACTTGCCCAGGGTCACACAGTTAGGGAATGTTAAGTGTCTGAGATCAGACTTGAACTCAGGTCCTCCTGACTTCAGGGCTGGTGCTTTATCCACTGCACCACCTAGCTGCCCCTTAAATATACATTTTTAAAGAAAGAAAAGTATATAGGGGAGCAAGTTCAGCAGAATCCATTATGAATATGCTGTGTGAATTTCCCCTAACACACAGTTAGGGGAGAATGCCTGAGAGTGTGTGAAAAATCTTTCTCTGAGGGAAGAAATTATGTGATTTGCTTACAGTGTTAAGGAGGGAAAATACAACACAAAACCAACCCAGAACTGAGTTTCAGGCTTATAATGCATTCACATTTTTCACAGATAAAGAATATTAAAGCAAGCCCAAAGTTCATATGTGAGTGTATATTTATTCAAGGTTATTGCCTCTACCTACATGAACACATCCATCTTCCCTGAATCAAATAGACTCTGATAATGAAGAATGACAGGCTAATGGAGGACCTCAATATAGAAATCTGTAGCTTCATGGGAGGCTTGATTAGTGCCAACCCAGATGTGACAGGAGAGAACAAAATCTCCCAAAGTACTTGGGAGTGGTGAGAATGCTCTGCATTTTGAGGCATCTGCCTTTCACCCCAGACAGGGAAAGACAACTGACAACTGATGGGAACACAGGATGGTGGTGATTGATGGAGCAATAATGCCTGAAGAGAAGAATAAGGTAATGCTTACACACATATACACATGCACGTGTCTGCTCTCTCTCTCTCTCTTTCTCTCTCTCTATTTCTGTCTCTATCTCTGTGTCTCTTTCTGTCTCTGTCTCTGTCTTTCTCTGGCTCTGGTTCTGGCTCTCTGTGTCTCTGTCTTCTCTCTCTCTCTCCTCTCTTCTCTCTTCTCTTTCTAGGGAGAAAATGCAAGGACATCCTTGCTCTCTGTTATAGTTATGTAGAAGATGATCACATGCAACCAGATTTCGAAAAAAGAAAGTGACTTAAGTGCTGGAGAAACTTAACAATGACCCAGTGCAGGCAAAACCTCAGGAAAAAGGATGGGAAGCAAGCAAAATGGTCACCTCAGTTCTCCTAAGCAATGACCATGACCTCACTAGCAGCTCCTTTTCATGGCCTCACAGGATCACATACACATGGATAGTAGACATTGAACTTGATTGTCCCAGACAGTGGAACACAGGAGTCCACTGAAGGTCAATCATTCTGTGAGAAATGTTTGAGGAAAATACCTGGCCAGGAGATAGTTGTTTGAACTAGAAGCAGACAACCTGGCTCCAGGTATTTCCATTAGTACTTCTCACCAGACCAAATGATTCAGAAATCTAACCAAGAACTATAATAACTGGCTTCTTCCACCACAGAACTTCATCAAAAAATCAGCAAGTTAATGAAACATGTTACCCACTTCCTGACAGGGAGGTAATAGACACAAGGATCAGAGATACACAATTTGGACATGACCACATTATAGATTCATTTTATTTGCCTTTGATTATTACAAAGTTTTTTTCTTTCTGTTTTTAAATTGGGGGGGTGTTAAGGGAAGAATAGATTCTCAATAGCAATGCCAAAAAAAACTAGAACATTATAAGATTTTTTAATGATCAGAACAGAAGGAAATTCAGAAAGAAGCATGCACAAGCAAGAAAATTGTAAAAAATAATGTGTCCACATACATATACACACACATCTAAGTATTTAAAAAACAAACACTATGAAATGGAGATTCATACCAATACAGAATCCTCTTTTCATGTTCTCCTATGTGTGTATGAAATTTTTTTCTTCACAATTTCAGAATTTTAAAAAATATATATTATAAAGAAAACACCTTGTATAAGCTTTGTCCTTGGAAGACTGAGTGCTAAAAACTATGCCATATTTGAGGATTTCTGATTTTCCAAAGATATTGCTGATCTCTACTAAACAATCAACAGCTTAATCTCTTCTCTGAGCCCCGTGGGATTATATGTTCTATTTTGTCCAGTGTTACATTACAAACAGGTGCATGAGATGCTTCCTTCTTCCTTGAGATCAACACCCTATCCTGATTTGTAACTTTGCCTGTAGTGTAAACTAGAGACAACATCTTATTGTAATTACTCTAGACAAGGTAGAGAAGCCAGAGTGTATGGCAGAAATCCAGAACTCTGACTGCATAGGATTGCCCTGGCAGCATGGGAAAAGATCTCCATGCAAGTGGATAATTACATTGACTTTTCATCCAATAGAGATGACCCCAAGCTTGCTTTCTTCCTTTTGACAGTTTTAGTGTTATTTTCTCTTCTATTTAAATAAGGATAGCAATGGGATCTGTAATTTAATATGAACTCGCAGGGAAGCACAATCCCTCTGCCAGTTCATATTCATGGGGCATTGCCTAGAATATCAAGAGATTCTGTGACTTGCCCAGAATTACACAGCCAGGGTCCCACAGATAGAATTTATACCCAGTTTTTCCTGGCTTTAACATCATTCCTCCCAAAGATAAATACCCTTTTTAAAAAAAATAGTTAATAGCACATGAATAACCTATATCAAATTATTTGCTGTCTTGGAAAAGGAGGGAAAAGGGAGGGAGTGAAAAAAAAATTTGGAACTCAAAAATTTTACAAAAATGAATGTTGAAAATGTAATTGAGGGGAAAAATACTCTTAAATGCAAAAAATATAGGTAATAAATCTTGTATTTCCAATTTCCTGAAAATAATACCTGAGTTTTATGGTGTTCCCCTGTGTGAGTCACAATTCAATAGTGTTGAATTAACTACTAATCATTCTCATCAAATGTTTATATTCCCCTTTGAAACTTGTAAAGCATTTTGCATTAATTTATCTGGCATGATCCTACAAACATCTTATTCGACAATACTACTAATATTATTATTGCTATTTTAGAGATAAGAAAATGGAAAAGTTGTCTATGGTCACAGAACTCATAAGTCTCAGAAGCAAGCTTCTACTTCAGGTCTTACCCTACTCTTGCTCCAAGGCCCTACCTACTATACTACATTGCCTCAGAGAGGGAGACCCTACATCCTGCACCATATTCACCATATTCAGGGAGTTGCAGGCTCCAAATAGGGTTGCTCTCCAGGATATGGGAGCAAGATTAGAAAACATCACCTTTTGAAACTGAAGTCAGTACAAGGCAGCATAAATAATGCAATTCCCTTTGTGAATTTCAAGTCAATAAAGGAGTTCAAATCTTAGCCCTGACACTTCTCAGTTGTGTGACCACAGGAAAGTCATAGCATCATTAACTTAGAGCTGGAAGGGATTTTTTAAGTCATGGAGCCCAAGCCCTTTGTTGCCCACATGGAGAACCTGAAGCCTAGAGAGATTAAGTGGCTGTCTCAGTCAGTAAGCATCAAAATGGATCTTAACATGTGAAGTTAAGTTCAAATCCAGCATTCTGTCCATTAAGCTACACTGCTCTTCCTTAACCTTAGTGAATCTCTGTTTTCTCATTTGTAAAATGAAAACAATAGTCCTTACAATAAACTCATCCTTCCCTCTGAGGGTTGTGTAAATGAGTTGTTATTGTCTGGAGAAACAAGTGCCCTAAGAGATAGCTGGGGTCTTGTGGAGTAGACAAAGGGCCTTCCTAGAGACCCACATGATCCCACTCCCTAGTGATATTTCTCAGTGATGTCAATGATTCCCGCCAAGCACTACTTCACCTGGTCACGTGTTCTATCAGAGCTGAGAAAAAGTCTTTGTACTTGTAGTGATCATAGAATGTTTGAGCTTCCTCCTCTGTCAAGGACACCTCTTTTTGCATCTTGACAACAAAGCCTTCCTTCTGGAGGAGCTCTAGGATGGTCTCTTTAAAAGAAATAGAAAGCTGTTAGCATCCCAGTTGCTCAGGGGTTCATGGATGGGCTTTGCTGGAGAGGGAGGCCTAGTTCTCAGAAACAAAAAGATACTAGTTGGAGCCATTGGTAATCAGTTGACCAGTCACGCCATATTGTTGTTCCCATGGAACACTGAGTAAAATTGGAGGGCTTTGGATGGGGAAAACTCTTCTGAACTAAAGCCAAAGGACTTTTGATAGGTCCTCCTCCACTGATACCCACTACTATTTGATTCAATCCAACTGAAACTCATTGGTTGTCTACAATGGGGCAGACATTGTGCTGGGTGCTAGGGAGACAAAGACAAAAACAAAATCAGTCCTACCTTCGAGGAGCCTGGATTTCTTGTCTTAACTCATTTATATTTCTTAAACTTATTTTTAAGTGTTTGTTTCTTCCCTTCCTATTCTGTCCCCCACAGAATGATTTTTTTAAAACCAAAAACCAAACACTTCATAAATATACATAGAAAAAGTTTACATTAGACTCTTAAAAAAAATTGTCCAGATAATATGACTGGTGATATGGGCTTGGTGCCAGTCATACCCATCCACACCCTACCCCTTATATGTGTTTTCTGCAATCTTCATAGAGAGTAGCTATCATGCAATTGAACAATCAACCAATTAATTAATTAACCAGCTAGAGGTATACAGTAGTAGATAGATATATGTGTGTGTAATAGATGTATATATTTACTATATAGGCAAACATACATATTTTTTTCTCCCCACCAGGTGGTGCTAGCCAACAAAGCATTTGAATGGACTTTACTAATGGTTGCAATATCCAGATGGCGTTCTGACAATCCCCTAGGACTTATCCACTTTTCATGGTCCCTTTTCCTGCTCTGTGCTTAATCAGAGGAACGTGGCAAAATATACCCAGAAATTACCCCCTCCCAAAATCAGACAAGCTTTCATTTTCACTCTGTTTCTGAACTCTTTCTTTTAGGAGCCTCCCCTTCTGACTCAGAATTGACTGACCTCAAGGAAGGGAGGAAAAACTAAAAACAGCAGGTATGGAGAAAGAAATCTTGCAAGAGATGATACTTTATCTGAGATCTCAAGAGGCAGAGGACAGGACAAAAATATTGCAAGCCCTGGCAATTGCCTAGGCAAAGACAAAAAAAAAGTGAGAGGAGTCACATATGGGGAATAGCAACTAGTCCACCCTTGATGGAATAGAAAGGATGTGAAGGAAAAAAAATATGAAATAAGTCTGGGAAAAATAGGTTGGAATCAATTAACTTTAACAGAGTTGATTTCCAAGATATAAAGGTAACTTAACAGAATTACCTAAGGCCAAAAGCCATTCCCCAATACATAAGGGCTCAAAGGACATGAACAAAGTTACCAAAGAAGCAGCGAAAAGTATTGACAACTATATGAAAAAAATACCCCACATCACTAAAGATAAAGAGAAATGCAAACATAACAACTCTGAGATTTCATCTCACATTCAGAAAATTGGCAAAGATGACAAAAGATGGGAATGGTCAATGCTGGAGGGCATGTGAAAAGACAGGCACATTAATATACAGTCGGAAGAATTGTGATTTGGTGTGTTTTGAATTTTTATGAAGAAGGTGACTAAAATAAATATACCTCAACTAACACAAATATACCTCAACTACTGCTAAGTATGTATATACTATATATATACTCAAGTATGTAAGTATATATGAACTCAACCCCCCCAAAAAAAACATATAAGCACCCAAATATTTATGGTTGTACTTTTTTTTAATAATGTCAAAAACTGGACATAAAATTGATGCCCATCGATTGGACTAAATAATAGATGATTGCTATGTGATAAGAAATGATGACTACAGAGAAACAGGGTAAGGCTTGTAGGAGCAGAGCAAAGCCAGCAGAATTAAGAGAATAATTTACATGAAGATTGTAACAATGAAAGTGAAAAACAAAAACAGAATCAGAACTGATCCCTGTCAGATTGTAATGAACAAAAGTGGGCCCCAAAAAGAGATAGGGAACTTCCTTCCTCTCAGTTCTTTGCAAATGTGGGGGACTATGAATAGAGAATACTATATAAATTGTCAGAACTTTTTTGATCCATTTTTGATCCTTTTGCTGAGCTGTATCTTTTTTCTTCTTTTAAATTCTGTGGCAAGATAATATGAAGACAAAAGATATCAATAAAAATTTATTTGTAATAACAGATTGTTTGGAGCTAGACTGTAAAGAACCTAAATACAAAATAGAAGAGATGTGATTTTTTTCCCTAAATATCATAGGAAGCCTCAAGTCCAGGACACCAAGCTATCTCCACTGGAGTCTAAGGAGAGTCTGTGGTCAAGGAAGTAGGGTGATTTGACTTGTATGGTACACACCATATCACTCATGGTGCCTTATTGCTTTGTTCTTGAATACAATAAACACACAGAGAAAATATCAACTTCTTTCTGGTCTCATCTACCAAATCTCTTGGGAAAATATGACTTAGTTGGACCTCATACCAATTCTGCTGCAGATTTGCTTTCCCCTCAGCTGCTTTTTGTTGCTATGTGAGGTAATACTGTTTATAAGTTTCCATCTTCCTTTCTTGGAGGCCAGTATCTCTGAAGAGAGTGATTTCTTGATAAGGTTTCTGGCCTCTTTTGGCCTCCTTGCTGTGGCAATTTCTTTAAATAAGAGGTAGGTTGGCTGCAACTATATGCTAAGACAAGTCATAGTTTTTGAACATATGGACTCTCTCAAGATCTGAAAATTTATTTTTTATTAAAGTTTTTTTATTTGCAAAACATATGCTTAACAGAATTACCTAAGGCCAAAAGCCCCTCCCCAATACATAAGGGCTCAAAGGACATGAACAAAGTTACCAAAGAAGCAGAGAAAAGTATTGACAACTATCTGAAAAAAATACCCCACATTGCAACATTGACCCTTGCAAAGCTTTCTGTTGCAAATTTTTCCCTCCTACCCACCCTCCCCTAGATGGCAGGAAGTTTAATATGTGTTAACTATGTTAAAATATTTGACAGATCGAATACGTTTATATATACATATATATATGCATATATATGTGTATATATATATATATATTTATACAATTATCTTTCTGTACAGGAAAAAAAACCTGAGAAGGAAAACATAATGTAAGCAAACATCAATAGAGAGGGTGAAAATGCTGTGTTGTGTTCCAGACTCAGATCCCACAGGCCTCTCCCTGGATGTAGATGGCTTTCTTCATCACTGAACAACTGGAACTGGTTTGAAACATCTCATTGTTGAAGAGAACCACGTCCATCAGAATTGGGGATCTGAAAATTTAACCAAAGGCCTTCCAAGGATCAAGCGTTCCTTCACTGATGGCTGGTTCTTTTAAGTAAAAAAGGCACCCAGATTTCAAAAGTATCATCTCTACCTGCAGCCACCCCTGATGGGAACACCAAATTCCCCCAATCTAAAATACATGGAATAAGAGAGTTTCAAATAATCAGGGATTTATTTGCCTGGATGACTCTCAGGATCTAAGCCCCAAGTTTTAATTGACCAGAGCTGGCTGGAACATTTGTAATCTCACACTGTATTTTCTTATTTTTTACAAATTTAATCTTCGATGCTCTGACTACACACAAATAATAGATTCTATGATGATTCTCACATCAGGAAATTTTCCATTTGTTAAGAGGAGTCAAATTTATTTTATCAATGATCTATTCTGGATTTACCATATTCAGAGGCTTCTGTCCCCACTCTGAAAGAAAGTATTCATCTGGTATAATCATGAGTTCCCTATGTAGACTTCATGCTTTTATTAGCTATCATTTCTGGATTCCAAATCACTATCCCCATTGTGTCTGTCTCTGGGCCCTTCAACACTCCCATTGAAAATACTGATTATCAAGCTACTCGCCAATATAGCCGTGAAGTTCCTTCATTGATTTTCTCTTCTTACTTATCCTCAGCAACTGATGTTGGTGCATAAACTGCAATAATCATTTTTTTCTAGAAAAAAAAAATTGTATTGTTCTCTTTTTTTGTTTTAGTACCTAATTTCCCCATACATATGTATCCTTCTGGCTCATCTACTCAGGAAGTCATCTCTTAAAGGAAGAAGAAAAAGAAGGAAGAGCAGGAGGAGAAGGAAGAGCAGGAGGAGGAAGAAGAGTGGAAAAAAAAGGAGGAGGAGGAAGAAAAGGAAGAGGAAGAAAAAAATGAGGGGAAGCAGGAAGAGGGAGGAGGAAGATGAGGAAGAGAAGGAGGAATAAAATGAGGAGGAGGAGGAGAAAGAGGAGAAAAGAGGGGGGAAAAGGAATAACTCAACAAAACCAGCCAATACATTTATCAAGGCAAACAGTACAGAGTCTGCTGTTCTCTCTCTTCCTTTCTGGTTCCCTACCTCCCAGATTCCTCTGTGTTTGTTTATACTTATTCTCCTTATATTTATTTTCTTGTACATGCTCCCAGAGCTGCTAGGCAGTACAATACATAGAGTGATGAGCCTGGAATCAGGAAGATCATGAATTCAAATCTGGTCTCAGACACTTACTGGCTGTGATCTTAAACAAGTCACTAAACTCTGTTTGCTTCAGGCTCCTCTTTGGTAAAAATGAACTGGAGAAGGAAATGGCAAACCATTCCAGTATCTTTGCCAAGAAAACTCCAAATGGGATCACAAAGAGTAAAATACAACTGAAACAACCAAGCAGCTACACATGCCCTTATTGTCTCCTTCATTAGAACGTAAGCTCTCTATAAATAGAGATTGTTTTCATTTATTGTATTTGCCTCTCCAGTGCCTAGTATCATGTTTGGCATATAGTGGGTACTTAATAAATGCTTGTTGATGGATTCATTTGACTATTTTCTGACATGATGAGCATTGCAAGGAAAGAGAATTAAGTAGAATCATCATTGCTGGTTGCTGTTGGGACTCTTGATGTCACCAGCTGTGCCAACTTTTTTATAAACCTCTCTAAGAAAAGTCCAGGATCCTTCTTTGTATTCAGCTCCAGCATTTTGATGTCTCCTGGTCCTATTTCCAGTGGAAAGGTCATTCCATGAGTGGGTCAATTTTTTCATAGTGAATCTTCTCCCACAGAAACTAATGAGTATAATTTCTCAGAGCTGGAAGGGACTTCTGATTCAAGCTAGTATAACCTCAACTTGACCAAGAATTTCCTCTATGATTTCCCCAATCTACTGGTCACTGAGAAAGAGAATCTCACATTAAGACTACCCACCGTTAACCTAAGGCTGATATATGATCCAAGACTGGTGTGATTTGTAGCACTTTCCCATGGTCCAGCACTCACCTCTACCTTCTTAGAAGTGAATGGGTTTGGAATCCAACTTTTTTTAAAAGCTTTTTATTTTCAAAATATATGCACGGACAATTTTTCAACACTGACCCTTGCATTGCTTTGTGTTTCAGGTTTTCCCCTCCTTCCCCCACCCCTTTCCCTAGATGGCAAGCAATCCAATATATGTTATACATGTTAAAATATATGTTAAATCCAATATGTATAAACATATTTATACAATTCTCTTACTGCAGAAGAAAAATCAGATCAAAAAGGAAGGAAAATGAGCAAGAAAACAAAATGCAAGAGAACAATAAGAAGGTGAAAATACCATGTTGTGATCCACACTTAGTCCCCACAATCTCTCTCTGGATGCAGATGCTCTCCATCACAAATCCATTGGAACCGGTCTGAATCATCTCATTGTTGAAAAGAGCCATGTCCATCAGATTTGATCATCATATAGTCTTGTTGCCATGTATAATGATCTCCTAGTTCTGCTCATTTCACTCAGCATCAGTACATGTAAGTCTCTCCAGACCTCTCTGAAATCATCCTACTGGTTGTTTCTTATAGAACAATAATGTTCCATGACATTCATATACCATAACATATTCAGCCGTTCTCCAACTGATGGACATCCACTCAGGAATTCCATATGTTTTTTTAAAGTCTTTAAATGTTTTAACATGTAATTGAGGGGAAAATAAAATATCGTATATAAAAAAAGTAGATGGACACCACATATTTTTGGCCTTTGTCATGGATTGTCCTTGCCAAGACTCATCACCTTCAGGACTGTACCTGAAGTCTTTCCAGCCTCAAAGCCTTTGAGGGCCCAGAATCACCACCCATACACTAGGGTGTGCCAGCTAAGCAGCATAACAAGGTTATAAAAGGTCATTTTCTCATTTCATTTCCTTTCAATGTGGAGCTAAGAATCTCTTTTTTTGCATATATCATCCAAAACACAACTTTAGCCAATAGTAAATGTTATTACCTACCCATAGTTCCCTCTAGGAGATCAGGTCTGATTATAGCCAGTGTTCTTTCAACATACAACTCGAGATTTTTTGCCTTTGCAAAGTCTGGAAAAAATAGAATGATATGCCTCCTGGCCTGCTCTGGATCGTCGAGAAGGTCGCAAACGTCTAACAGCTCTTGACTTTCCAAAAGCTCTCGTAAACTGTGAAAGTGAAAACCATTATTACAAATCAAATGGAATTTAACTATCATATACCAAATGGACCAATATTTAGAATTTGATGAGTACTATTAATAGTTTACAGATAGATAATATATTCAGATTTTCATCTATTATTTCATTCTGTCCCAGCACCATGAACTCTGAGAGGTAACCTTTTACCTCATCTGGAATCAGCCCATTATCCCACTACCCAGTCATTTTCTTTTTTTTATAATAACTTTTTTCTTTTTTCAAATACATGCAAAGATAGTTTTCAACATTCCCCTTTGCAAAACCTTGTGTTCCAATTTTTTTTTCCCTTCCCACCCCCTCCCCTAGACAGCAAGCAATCCAATATGGGTTAAACATGTGCGATTCTTCTAAATATATTTCCATCTTCGTCATGTTGCACAAGAAAAATCAGAACAAAAGAGGGGAAAAAGAGAAAGAAAAAAACAAGCAAACAAATAATAACATCAATAACAAAAGGTGAAAATAGTATGCTTTGAACCATATTCAGGTGTTTCTCTGGATGCAGATGGCACTTTCCATCACAAGTCTATTGGAATTGCCTTGAATCACCTCAGTGTTGAAAAGAACCAAGTCCATCACAGTTGATCATCACATCCCTAATCATGTTACTGTGCACAATGTTTTCTTGGTTCTGCTCACTTCACTCAGCATCAGTTCATGAAAGTCTTTTTCTGAAATCAGCCTGCTTATCATTTCTTTATAGAATAATAATATTCCATTACATTTATATATGATAACTTTTTCAGCCATTCTCCAACTGATGGGCATCCACTCAATTTAATTAATTAATCTACTCAATTTGATTAATTCACTGTCCAAGGTACAACATGAACACCAATTGGTTGAGTGACCCCAATCCTGTCATAGAATATATTTCTATTAAGCACTGTCCACCCTGATGTTGGCTTTATCATGATAGCAATTCCACTGAGAGCAAAACACAGCCTTTCTAAAGGATTCCTTCTAAGTGTGAATGGCCACTTAAAAGCAGTTTCCCATTGAGTCATACAGGAATACTCACCACTAAACAACAGTCAGATATTCCCTTTAAAGTTTCATTTGAGCATCCTGAGAGCTCTGTGAGGGAGGTAGTTAAAGCACAGGAGGCCCAGAGAGGCTAAAGGCTTGCCCATGGTTATTAAGTTAGTATCTGAATTCAGAATATGGTGTTTACTCCAAGCCTAGAGCTCTTTTTTCTACTGCCATGCTATTTCTCACCAACTGGTTTTTAAATTACATTCATCAGCTGACTTTGGAAATTTGAACCTGTTCTTAAATCTCAAAATCATAGGGAGGTAGCCATTGGAGCAGCTTTCTTATTTCTGAGCTTTGGGTGGCAGTATTTAGGGCTGCTCCAGGAGAGAGGTGATTGGGCAGCCAGAGTCTCTGGAATGGTTGGGCCAAGTGAAAGCCCTTCCAGCATAGAAAGCAGAAAGCCAGAATTTGGTGTCAGTTGGAAACAAATCACTTTCTTCAAGATTCAGTTTCTTCATCCATAATATGATAAAAATGGTAGTTCAGCAGAGTGAATAGTGACATTAAAATCCATCCTCTGCCATTTATCAGCTGTCTGTCTCCGGGCAAATCACTGAACTTCCATGTGGCTCAGGAAAGGTCCTAAGAGCAATCTGCTTGGACAGAGAAGGGTTGTCCAGTTGATGGAGGGAATTCCCTAGGCTGATGAAATCCTATCTCCTTCCTTGCATACAATGAGGTTTAAAACACCTTCTTTCCTAGGATTAGATTTGGAAAGGATCTCACATGTCTTGTGACTGGAGCTTCTCATTTTGCAGGTGAGAAAACTAAACCCAGAAACAACTTAGTGAGTTTTTGCCCAATCAATTAATAAGGATTTAGTTAGCATGTACTATATGGCAGGTACTATGCTTAGCACAGGTACTGGAGAGAACAAAGGAGAATAGTCCCTGCCCTCAAGGAGAAATGGATGCACAGGTTAGGAAAGTTGCTATAAATGCAAAATAAACCCAAGAGGATATTGGTGGAACCCCCGCTATAGGGAGAGAAATAAGCCTGAGGGGAAATCAAGAAGGGTGTCAAGGAGGAAACAGCCTGTGAGTTAAGCTCTGTGGGAAAATGGGAAGACTGTGTGGCTACAAATGCATAGGAAACCCTCACTTAGCTGGGATTCAAGCACCCAAAAAGCTAAAATTCTTTCAAATGGTGTCGGGTCACAGAACCGGAATTTGAACCCAAGACCTTCAACTCTCAAGTCTGGTGCTCTCCCCACCACACATTTCACATTACTATTGGGGCAATTAATAATAATAATAAAACATACATAGTGGAAATATAAATGTCTAAATTTATAGAATGAAATGTCTTTTATATAGGGCTTACCAAATGCCAGGCACTGTGCTAAGTGCTTTACAGATAGATTTCCACAAAAACCCTGGAAGGTAAGTGCTATTTTTATTCCCAGTTTATAGATGAGGAAACTGAGGTAGACCAAAGTGAAAGGACTTGCCTAGAGTCGTCAGTTAATTGACTTCCAGTCTTTGTCAATGTGAGCACTTCCTCCATCTACAGAGATACAAACTTTTCCATAACTAGAGGTCTTTGAGAGTTGGCCAAAGACTCCCCCATGCCAAACCCCACCCCCTGAACTGACTCTGACAGGGTCTCCAAGCTTGGCCCATTTGTAGTGAGTCTATTCATAGGCAGCTAGCAAGTGGCTGAGGCTAGATTTGTACTTCTTGACTCCAGACACAAAGCTCTATCCACTGCCCTACCTAGCTGCCTCCTAATTAAATGGGATGAGTTAAGCAACATGCTTCCTAATCATCATTTCAGACAATGCCTTACCTGCCTAATAATCATCTGCTCGGATGTTCTGGGGAGTTAGAGAACGAGTGAGTGTGGAAAATCAGGAACAGCATGAAATGAAATTACTTATAATAATTCCACTGTTCTCTGTGGACATCATCCTCTTGATGTCTCAAAGCAGCACGGAGGAGGCTATGCAAATGGAGGGCAATCTCTAGACAATCCACATGCTCCAAGCATGATCTTGGGGGCCGAGGGGCTGGACTTGGGTGCTAGACTAGGTGTGGATGCCTGGCTAGACTTAGAAAGTCCAGGTCAGCCTTAGGAGAGGAAATCTTTGACCCACTCTCAAAAACCATCTCCTGGGCTATGAACAGTTTGGATCTCGGTCGATGGAAAAAGTACTCACACTGACAAGTCTGTACAGCATTTCTAAAATGAATTTTCTGTGCATCCAGATTATTTTCTGCAGGAAATTCCTCTTTTTTGTCTTCTTTGGATCACTTTGCCCTCACCCAGAGTTTCCTCTGGGAAATTCATAACATTCCTCCTCCTCTTCTTTCTTCTTTCTTCTTTCTTTTCTTCTTCTTCTTCTTCTTCTTCTTCTTCTTCTTCTTCAACTTCTTTCTCCTTCTCCTCCTCCATTACATAGCTTCTTCTGCTGCTTCTGCTGCTGCTTCTTCTTCTCATCTTCCTCCTCCTCCTTCTTTTCTTCTTTTTTTCTTCTCTTCCTCCTCCTCTTCCTCTTTCTGCTTCTTCTCAACTTCTTTCTCCTCCTCCATTTCATAGCTTCTTCATCATCATCATCATCTTCTTTCTTCTCCTCTTCCTCCTTCTCCTTCTTCATTTGGGTTCTGTTTGACTCTTCATGACCTATTTCTTGGTAGAGATACTAGAGTAGTTTGAAATTTCCTTCTCCATTCATTTTGCACATGAGAAAATGGAAGCAAACAGGGTTAACTGACTTATCCAGAGTCACACAACTAGTTTAGTGTCTGAAGACAGATTCAAATTCAGGAAGATGAGGTTTCCTGCTTCCAGGCTCAATCCTCTATCCATCCACCACGCCATCTAACTTCTGCCTAGGTCTCCACTCATTTGGGTAATAGATTCACCAGTTCTATACAAGCACTGATAGTAACAATGTATATTGGGTATAGGACAACCTTTATTTCACAGTACATCAAATACAAAGCAACACAAAGAATTCACAGTAGCTGGTGATAACAATAATAATAAACATGTATTCCCAAAGTAAAAGGGCAACTAAGTCACCCAGTGCCAGGCCTAGAGACATGAAAACGCATTCTTCCTGAACTCAAATCTGACTTTAGACACTTACTAGTTGTGTGACTCTGGACAAACTACTTAATCCTGTTTGCCTCATCTATAAAATGAGCTGGGGAATGAAATAGTACTCCAGTATCTTTGCCAAAAACAAAAACTAAACACCCCCAAAAAATAGGGTCACAAAGAATCGTATATGACTGAAAGAACTGAACAATACAATGGCCAAAGTGCAAAGCACTTTACAAATATGATCTCATTTGATCCTCACAACAACCCTGGGAAGTGAGTGCTATTATCATCCCTATCTTATAGATGAAGAAACTGAAATAAAGAACAAGTAACTTGCCCCAAATTATATCCAGTAAGTGTCTGTTCCTAAATCTGAACTCAAGTTTTCCTGTCTCTAAGTTCAGTCCTCTAACCATTGTACCATAAAAAGTCAATATCATTTCCCTTCTTTTTGCAGTGATTTATAAAATCCTCTAGATTCATCTCATCACTCTATGGTTTGGGTTTGCCTCTGTAGAATCACAATAGTGAGTTTCCTCAGATTCTGGTAAAGACTAGTTTCCCTTTGGGGTCCCTCTCAGCCCCTTCTCCCTGGAAGGAAATGAATCTGGGGTTGCTAGAGATATAACCCCTCAGAGAACTGTGAGGAGCCTCCAATCCTTCAGATTCTATTCTGTGCATCAGACTGTCTTGGAAAGAATATTCAGTAGGTCTTTCTTGTAGATATGATGTTTCTTGCACAACAATAAGTGTGGAAATATGTATACATATATTCGATTTGTCAAGTATTTTAACGTAATTAACATGTAGTGGATTTCTTGTCATCTAGGGGAGGGGTGGGAGAAAAATTTGTAACAGAAAGCTTTGTAAGGGTTAATGTTGAAGCATTACATAGGTTTTGCCAAAAAAATAAATAAATAAATAAATAAGAATATTCACTAGGAATGCTACAGAGGCAACTCTTTCGCCATCAAGTCTGCATTGTCCAAATAATTCATAGTTGTTGCAGAGAACAAAGCTTAGGCTTTTTTCTCTCCTTTCTGGGCCAACTTTCATGAACCCCATCTCCCTGAGAGGGTGACATTACCAAAGAACTTCCCTTCTCCTCTAAAAGGCTGCTTTCCAATACTGCAGAATTTGAGGTTACTAGAGAAGGGGCCCCCTTTCCATTATACCTGAATCATGCGAATAGTTCAATTAGTAGAAATAGGGGGTTAGATTTGGAATTTGAGGAGAGCTTTTTTTTTTTCCTCCCTCGATTGTGACTCAATCTCTCCAATGGTTACTCCTTCAATTCCTAGGTGATAATTCTCTTCTCAGAGCTTCAAGAACACTCCCCATCCCTTTTCTCTTTAGAAGGCTATGTCTAAAAGCTCTCTAAAAATAAATAAATAAATAAATAAAATAAAAGCTCTCTAAGAGCTCCACAATGTCCAGAAACCACTCCTTACCTAAACACACACACACACACACACACACACACACCCTATTTGAGCATATGGTTTCATCCTCTCCTGGAGCTACAGAATAGCTCCATTTCTTTAACTGGCATTCCAACTCAAGACAGAAACAAACATGCCCCGATTCTTAACTTTTCTGTGCTCTGTTCTAGGTCTCATATCTCATGGCTCCCCTTTCAGCCTAGCATGAAACTGTGGCTTTCACCCCATGACAACCATCCCCCATTGTGAAGACTCAAAATTCTTAACTCAGGAGGCATGGATGGGTACGCCCAACAATATCCATGGGGATACAAATCTCCTTTTGCCATCTTTAAGTAGGTTGGGGGAACTCTTATGAGCAGCCCTCTATTCTTGCAATTTAATTCCATTCACTCCCTTGTGAAAATGAAAAATCATTTATATTTGCCTTTAGCATATATATTGCTTTCAGGAAGAGAAGAGAAAGGGAAGGAAAGAATCTGACTCACAGGAGAGCCCAATTCTCACATGACTAGAGCACAACACAGTCTAGATTAGTTCCTCACCTTTACCTCTCAACCAGTCCCAAACAAGATCAGAAAAAGAACATTCTCTCAGATCCATAACCCTCGGGGCTCCTCTCTAGCTTCTAATATATCAGGCTTGAGTTTATCCATGTTTTAGTTTTAACTGAAGATTATGAGACTTTTTCTAAATTTATCTGAAGACATGAATTGGAACAATATTTAAGACTACTTTTTGTGAACTAGTAATTATTAGGAGGAGGACAACCTAATTTTATCATACCTCATTGGCTTCTCCTCTTCTTCCTCATTTGATTCTTCTGATTCATCTTTTTCTTCTGGGTCACCCTCTTTTTCTTCTGATTGATCCTCTTCTTCTTCTGGCTGACCTTCTTCTTCTTCTTCTGGCTGACCTCCTTCTTCTGGGTTATCTTCTTTTCCTTTTCCTTCTTCTTCTTCTTCTTCTCCTTCTCCTCCTCCTCCTTCTTCTTCTTCAGCTTCTTTTACCGGGGGTCCCACAGAAATACCCAGAATATAACTTGGGTTATTTGTTGCATATAAGACAAAATCTTCAAAATCAAACTGCAAAGAAATCAAATCTCAGTTATTTAT
Source organism: Myrmecobius fasciatus (assembly GCA_023553655.1). NCBI lineage: Eukaryota > Metazoa > Chordata > Mammalia > Dasyuromorphia > Myrmecobiidae > Myrmecobius > Myrmecobius fasciatus. The sequence goes on from JAJPUD010001764.1 coordinate 317,991, forward strand.
TGCTTCCTGCAGTCATCAGAAATTATTGTTATTGTAATTAATTTCACAAGGTAAAACATATTTGTCACATGATAATTTGTATGATTCAATATTTCGCTAGGAAATTTCAAGGATGAAAATGTTAAAATGCTTCCTAAATAAGTGAGGAAACCTGTTAATTGTAGAACAATATAGTTGGAAAGGACCTTGGAAAGAAGCAAGTTGAAAACCTTCATTTTACAGCTAAGTAAACTGAGGTGTCAGTTAAGTAAGTCAGAAATGACTTCCCTGAAGTCACATAGCCACTCATTGTCATATTCAAGACTAAAATGTCTGACCTAGTATTCTTCCTATTATTCTTCCTAGCCTCTATTACTTTTCCACTATGATAGGATAGAATTCTGAAGAAGACAATAGGAGCCAAATGAAGGAATTGATATTTAGCCTAAATAAGAGAAAACATGGGAGAAGGATTTACATGGTGATTGTCTTCAAGAATTTGAAAGATTTGTTCCACTTGGCTAAAGAAGAAAGTACTAGGAGAAATGTGGGGAAATGAGAGAAAGTCAGATTTTGACTTCATTATTAGGAAAAACTTCCTAGCAGGAAGAGCTGACCAAAAGTAGAATTGCTCCCTCAGAAGATAATGGGTTTCCCATCTCTGGAAGTCTTCAAGCAGATGCTGGGTGACCTCTTGCTGAGGGTGTTGTAGGAGAATTCTGGTACGGGAAAATGGATTTGATGATGTGACCTTTAAAGTCACTTCCAGCATTTTCCTTCTGCAGTTCTGAAATATGCTTGCTGTGCCCAGAAATAGAAGGAAGAAGGGAAAGTATCCCATGTAATGAAAGAAAAATAAATCAACAACTCAGAAGAAGTCATAATGGAATGCTTCACACATCTGGGGATAACAAAAAGTTGGGAGGGGGAAAGAATCAAACATTAGACAAAGGATTAAGATCCAATTCATCTCATTGGACTACAGAAACTATAGACTAAAACAAGTTAGATGAAATTTAATAAATGTAAATTTCTATTCGTGGGCTCAAAAAATTAATCACATATTTGGACTTGGCTTTTTTTTTCAAGAATGAGGTGATTCAAGGCAATTCCAATAGACTTGGGATGGAAAAAGCCATCCACATCCAGAGAGAGAACTATGGAAATTAAATGGAAATCAAAGCATAGTACTTTCACCTGGTTTTTGTTTGCTTGTTTTATTTTCTTCCTTTCTTGTTTTTTTTTTTATTTTGATCTGATCTTTTTGCACAGCATGATGAATATAGAAATGTGTTTAGAAGAATTGTGCATGTTTTAACCTATATCCAATTGCTTGCTATCTTGGGGATGGAAAAGGGCATAGGAGAAGGAGAAAAATTTGGAACACAAAGTTTTGCCAAGCTGAATGTTAAAAACTATCTTTGCATATATTTGGAAAAATAAAAAAGTATTTAAAAATCAATCACAATAAGCACAAAATGAGAGGCATATGACTAAACAATATTTCATGAGAAAAAGACTCAGATTTGTATGGATTGTAAGTTCACTAAAAGTTGGTGATGTCACATGCCAGCCAGGGAAGCCAAGGCAACATTGGGCAGCATTAACCAAAGCACAGGCTCCAGAATGAGAAAGGGCTCCGTCCGATCATGTTCTGCCTTGGTATGATTACATCTAGAATGTCATATTCAGCCCTAGGTGCCGCATTTCAGGAAGAACAGGGAAAAGCTGAAACAAATCCAGAAGAAGAGGAGGAAGACAATGAAGGAAAAGAGCCCAGAGTCTCCGTCACACAAATATCATTAAAAAACCCCTTGAACTCAAGGAGTTTATACCCCACAACTGAGAGAAATATAACATGTACAAGGATAAGTTAATACAGGGTGATTTGAAAAGAGATCTCTAATAACTGGGGATCATAGAAGAGGTTGTACCTATGATGAACTTCAAAGAAAGATAAGTATATTTGAGAAGTGGAGATGAGGAGGGAGTACATCACAGGAATAGGAGACAGTCTATGTGACTGTGAAGATGTAGCATATAGAATGCACGAGAGAAAGCAATATGAAATAAAACTGGACCATGGTTGGAAGCAAATTGTGAAGGATTTTAATTGCTAGGCTAAGAAGTTTGTATCATATGGTAAAAGGGTGGAGAATGATCCTCTCACCAAAAATAGAAATTTCTATCTGTGAGGGCAGGAGGTTCTTGTCATAAGATCAGATGATCCCTGTCCTCCAATTCAAGTAAATTTAGTAACTGGAAACAAGTTAATGGCACCTGAGACCAAAAGCAGCTTCAAGTCAAGAGACTCACTGGCAGTGAGTAAGAGACACAAATGTGGGTTGAAGGAAGAATGGGTGATTGAGAGCAGAGCCACAGAGATGTCTTCACAAAAAGAGACCCTGCAATAGAATGAATTACTTTGCCCACATGCGTTCCATATGTATGAGTCTCAATGTCACTGAACTTGAAGCTAATGCCCACTTTTTCCATTGTGTAT
>JAJPUD010001764.1:320482-335374 GCA_023553655.1 Myrmecobius fasciatus
ATTAGCTTCAAATCTGGTAGTATTTGCTACTTTCTGTAAAAGTAGTCAGAAAGGATGCTACATATAGAAATAGAAGTTTTCTCGAAGACATATCAAGAATATGTAGATCCTACTATAGATGAGCAAGACAATCATTTCCTTGGACTTTCTTACCATTTCTGAAATGTCAGAATAAAAATCTCTGACTTGATCATCATATAGGATCCTCTGCTCCTCTGCTACTATGATAACACCAAAATCCACAATCTTCAATTATATATTCATGGTACATTTCCAAAGCATTGATGGGTAACAGAAAAAAAGAAATCACTCAGGTTACTCTCCAGTGTTTAACAGACCATTTGGAATAGATTTCATTTCTATAAAGACTACACCTGTTAAGCTGCTTTAAATATACAAATAGGGAGGCCTTTGTCTGTTTCCTATTCCTTGGAGCTTTCAAAAGCATTATTCAGAAGTATAGAAAGATGTATCACATTGATGCTGAAGGTTAAAATGCTGACAAGAGATTATCAACCTCCTAGGAGGTCAGTTTACATGCTATTCTTTGAAGTTGATTGCTAGGAATTTCCGGGCACATTTCCCCATAGAAATAATGTTGTAAACAATTATCAGATTCCCAGGCCAGGCAACAAATACTTATTTAATACATAAAGTAGTTGAAACCCCGTACATTGAGAAAAGCCATAGAAAACCAAATGGCCTCTAAGATCCTGGATTTACGATCTTATGAGTGATCTTGGTTAGGTTACTTAATACCCTTTGTTCTCATCTGTAAAATGGGGTGGTTAGACCAGCTGAGCACTAAGGTTCTCAAATCCTCACTCACCATGCTACTCTTTGTGGTGCCAGTTCATTTCATACTTTGGGTCCTTTCTCATTATAAAATGTTACCTCTGGCACCAAAATAACTGACTGGATTTGCTGCCAGGAAGACTTTTCCTACTGCACAGCTATGCTCACTGAGCTGCACTTCCCATGGATATGGGGGTTCAAAGCTGTGGGCATTTATGGGTAAGAAAAGGAGGAATGTGACTGCTTTCCTTCTAGCTTCCCTTCTTAGGGTTTGGGGTGTTTACCCTTCCCCCCTCAGAGTATCCAGCACCACAGCTTTCAAGCCCAAGGTTTTGGTCAATTTCTTTGGTCCTGGTTCAAGTTCAAGTGCCATCCCAAAATCAAGAAAATGACAAATTCTTCCTTGGACTACAGGCCACATGTTTCGCTCTGTATCATGATCTCAAAGGTCCCTGCAGTGTTCTGGGCATCTCTCCTGTCTCTGTCTATATCTCTATCTTTCTCCCTGTCTTTTTTTTTTTTTTTTTTTTTTTTTGCTTTTTGCTGAGGCAATTGAGGTTAAGTGACTTGCCCAGGGTCACACAGCTAGGGAATGTTAAGTGTCTGAGACCAGATTTGAACTCAGGTCCTCCTGACTTCAGGGCTGGTGCTCCATCCACTGCTCCACCTAGTTGCCCCTCTCCCTGTCTTTTCTATCTCTGGTTGGTATATCACAAATTTCCCCAGGCAGACTCTATTGCTTGTTTCTATCTTTCTGGATTAAGTCATCTGCTCAAATCATGACTTAATAGAAAGCACTCTGTCTGCTAGAATTCCAGAATTACAAGGATATCTTCACGACTCCTTTGCTGAACCTGATTCTCCCTCACAACCCTTTTTCCCTTCAATAGGTCTTGCTCTCCAACTAAAGTCTGATCTGTACCTCCAATATCCTGTTAAAGGACACATATAACCTAAATGTGAATGATTCTTTCTTTCTTCCTTCCCCATCCTTTTTTCCTTTATTTTTTCTTCCCCATTCTCTTCTGCTTTTGTCCCTTCTTCCCTTCTTTAATCTTTCCTTTTCTCCTTTTGACTTGTTCCTCTACTCTTTTCTTTCTCATTTCCTTCCTTTCAATCCTCTTTCCTTCTCCCTTATTTATATCCTTCCTTCCCTTTCTTTTCTGCTTTTCCTTTGACTTCCAAAGACAATAATAAGGTGAATAATGAGATATAAGCAAAGATAAATAGGATGCTAACCTAGATTCAAGAATGATGTTATCTAACTGGAATTTACCATGGTACTGGAAGCATTTCTCCCCACCAAGTGGATCAATGAGGAAAGTTTTACCCTTCTGACATCCATATGAATTGGACAGTGTTTTTCTTTTTAGGTTACTCACCATTTGTCTAATTTCTTCTACTCTTTCCTCTTCCACAGCACTTGGTCTTATTATCATTACATTGTATGTATCCTCTAGGATAAAAATAAATTGGTTTTTCTTACAAAATAACAAATGAGGGGTTTTGTATTAAAATGCAAACTTCAAACTTCTAATTAATGGCTATCTAATTAATATGTGGCTATCAGTTAGCCACATCTGTATCTCTTTGTGCCACTTTAACAAGGTCTTCTTAGCATCCTTGGCAATATTGAAGCAGATCCCTAATGCCTTCAAGATGTTTGAATAGGGGCAAGTTATAAAATAACCCCCCATATTCCCAACCTCTTTTTAGTCAGCACAGCAGTGGTCCTCAAATGGGTCACATAAGAGAGATAACACTCTTGTGAATAGATGGGGATACAAAACTTCATTCCCCAAAGAGTCACATGGACTGAAGAGACAGCTTGCTATTGTGAATGGAGTCATATCTCCCTTCTTGATTACCTTCAGACACATCTTCTCCTTGGACACTTTATTAGCTATGACACTCTGGGCAAGTCACTTCACCTCAGTCAATTGGGGATCAAACAAGCTTAAGTGTGTATGTGAAGCATTATAGAAATGTTTATTTTTATTATCTTTAACTCTTTTTGTTGGCAGATCCAGATAGTTTCTCAACCTTGAAGCAGAAACTGAAGAGCAATCTTAAATCTTGGGAAAACAGGTTAATTCATTTAGAGCTAGAAGTAATCTAGTCTGATTTCATACAGATAAGGAAACTGAGGTCTAGAGAGGTTGATTGACTTGGTCACCCAGGTAGTAAGTGGCAAGACCCATAATTAGGATATCGAAAGTTTGTTTACTCTGAAAATGGTAGACAGCACTTAATTTTGGTCTGCTGGATTCTTGATTCTTGACCTGTTTCCTTTCTGTAAGACAGTAACCTCATTATGCTCCCATCTTTGCCCTTCATTCTCACAGCTCAAAATTGTTCATCTCTCTCCTGTGTCTGTCCTTATCAGTCTCTGTCTCTGTCTCTGTCTCTGTCTCTCACACATACATACACACACACAGAGCTGTTGGGAAATTCTCATGGCCTTGTGTCCAAGTATTAATCACAATTCTCTTTCTAGGAATTATATGTGTATTCTAGAAATAATTGTGTATATTAGATCTTTAGAATTCTTCATTAAAGATTCTTTTTTCATTATATAAAGGTCATCTGTGATTTATTTGCACATTGGTTCTACCTTTGGATATATCCCCTAATATAGTCTCTGTGTTTAGCAAAAAAAAAATGGTGGTCATTGTTTGCTTACTTGCTTTGGTTTTTGGTCAATGATATAAAATAGTTTCTCCTTCAGCCCACAATAAAAAAGTAGATATTTATTTATATCCAGGTCCTCTGTTTCCAAATGCCTAGAAAATCCCCATTGGGCAAACAGTCAAGAAAACAGTGGCACAGGATGTCAGCAATGTATTCCTTAATGTCTCCTCTTCTTCTAGTAGGCTCATTAACCCATTCCAACTCCTCAAAAGGTTTTCTGGCCAACTTCAAAGAGACCTCATTGACCTTGCACGTGTCAGGAAAGCTTACAACCATCACGGAAGGGTAAGGCCTCCATGTGGCCTTGCATGTAGTAAGAATCAAGAGTGTTGTGTTGGAAGTGCTGAATTGAAATTCTAATGCCCTCTCCAATGCTAAGAGGTGACCCTTCAGAGGAAGATATGCTTTGGCAGATTCTTCTTAGGATGGTGAGAATGGGCAATGAGATTCCAGTAGCAGCTGAAGCAAGTATAAAAAGTGTCCCCTGTTCTCTTCCTGACCCCAGCCACCCAGAATGCTGGCCCTGAGATGATCAAATGCTTCTTAGAGTTGTCTTACATTTCCCAGAAGTTTCGAGAGACCATCTCCTTAGACCCCAAAGGAGTGTTATCTGAGTCAGTAGATAGAATGGCACTCAGAGAAGCAATTATAGGTCCTTAAGAGTAAGAGCCAGAGCAATTACAAAGCTTTTTAACATTTGCAAAGTGCTCGTACATTATTTCACTTGAACTATATGACAACCTTTGTACAGAGATTTTACGGATGAAGAAATTGAGACCCGGAGGGATTCGGTGACTTGCCCTTAGTTACAAAGCTAATTAAATGTAGAAGGTTGAATTCAGATTCGAGTCTTCTTGAATCCAATCCCAGTACTCCATCTATTATCCATCATGCTACTCTCTTTTTTAGAAGTACTAAAGATGAATGTGCTAATGAGACCCTAGTCAGGAGAGGAACAGAAATGGCCTGTTGACTTAGAACTGTAGTTTATCTAGACACATCCAGGGACCGTTCATGGGAAAGCCAATGCTGGAGTAATGTTCTAAGCCATCTCCCTCAAACTTAGTCCTATGCCCTAAACATTCCTAAATTCCCTTCCATAATTTCTTATGTATTCACCATTCATCAATTATATACAAGCCCATGATGAACTCATGTATATTTGTATGTTGTAGGCATTTGTCATCATTTTGTAGATGAGGATCTGTGAGGATATAGCACTATGAAAGTTTTGAGGTTGAGCTGGGGGTATTTTTTGGAGGGGAGCACTTTGTATCTATGGTAAGCTGGCATCCTCAGGTAAATAGTGGTGTCTTTGTTAGAGTTTCACGATTTGAATAACTAGATTTTCCTTATGTGTTTTTAACTGAGTTAAAGAGTTCATAACAATTCTTCCACTCATTTATGATTTTACTAAAAAAATAGAAAAATAGAAACTATATTTCAAAGGGCGATAGATAATTGGAGCAGGATTTAAAGAAATACAAACTAGATACAACTAGGATCCTTTTCCAATTTTCTTTAATGTCATTATTGCTGAGTCTGATGCTGGTTCTATGTTTGACTCAAGTAGAACATAACTATTCATCCCTACTTAACTCATCCCCCAAAATGTTTATGATTTGTCCATAGTTCTGGATGTTGGTTTTGTGCAACTTTCAAAACTTTATCTTTAAATTCACCTTTCATTTAGGTGAATTAATAAGATTATTTTTCTCTAGCTTCTTCATTTTCACATGATTCTCTACTTAATCCCCTTCTATCTTTACCCAGCTTCCAACATTCTTTGAGTTCTACTTCTTCAGAGGTGCAGCTATCTGCTCTTCCAAATACTTTTTTTCATTTAGTACTAAAAAAAAGCCTCAAAGATTTCAACTCCCTTCTCTTCAGGGGTTTTCCTTGTCAATCCACACAGCTTGGAATCATCCAGAAGCAGGAAAAGCTGATGGCCACCTTGCTTCTGCACAAGAGCACTGAATTTCTGCAAACATCTTCATTTCAAAGAAAATACTTTATACCTATTAGAGAACATCTCTGAACTTTGTGTGTGAGGTTGACTGAGTGATTTACCTTTGCATTATTTCTCCTCCATTAGAAATGGAGGAGAAACAGAGTCAGATCCCCCTGTCTCTAGTTTTTAAAGAACAGTGCCTCCCTTCCCAGGAAGTCATTTAGAAAAACTTTCAATTAAAAGAGAACCAGGTTAGAATAATGATATAAAATTATTTTTATATCTAAAGATCCTCTACTTTGATCATTTGAAAATCATGATAACATTTGAGCAACCCCTAGTCACCATAGATGTGGGGAGGCAGCTGTAAATCCTTTGGAAGACTTAAGCAAAGGGAGGTCATTTGGAGGACCTACAGCTGGCTCCCCACACCCAAAGGCAACAGAGAGACACACACTAGTTTGAAAATTCTACAATACATTATCAAGTATCAAAGGGCTTTGACATGTGCCCAGAGCATATAAGATGGAGGCAGTCCAATGAGAGATGCTGAGGTTCTGATTGTGGGAATGGCCTTCCTATACCGGCCTGTTCCATGGGTGGGAGTAACCTCCTTCCATCAGGTATCTAGCCAGGAATGATTTCATCTCTAAATCTATCTAATTGAAGCAGTCACTCTCTTTTTCTGGTAGCATCCGGGAGTGAAGGACTCATTCACTTACAGTGGGGTCACTTTGCAATAAATTGAGCATGGTAGGTCATCTCTCCCTTTAGGGCCTCTGGAGTCTCAGTTGTCTTTGTTTGTTTCAGTTCTAGGTTAGAAGAATGGAATCCCCCAAACAGGAACTTAGAGGGTCCCAAGCCCTGGATTCCACATCAAAGGTTGTAAATAACCCAGAACAGAAGATGTCAGAGGCTTGGGTTTACAAGTCTCCATGACTAGAGTGTCTGGTTCAGGGACTCCATCCCCTGTCCCTAGAATGGAAAAAGACAAATAAAACCAGACAAAAGCCCTGACTCCATGGGGAACAGGAACCATAGAGAAAGTGGTCCTTTCCTACCCAGGTTACAATCTGGTGTCCCACCTGTGAAGAGTGAATCCTTCACCCCGGTGAAGACTGCCACCAGAAAGAGAATGAAACAATGGTCTCAGACACCTTTCACAGAGCCTTTGTGGAAGATCTTGGGAAGTCTATGGACAAGAGCAGGATTGGGAATCATCTGTGAGTTACAGCCAGCATCATTGAAGAGAGAGCTCATGTCCCCAAGAACACAAATTGGTCAAAGGCCAGATACAGATAAGATTCCCTCACAGGTTTGTAAAAACCTCTGAAAGGCAAAGAGTTCCATGGTATTTTGAACTCAACAGTCAAATCCCACCAAGTTCAATTCCATAGACCCCAAAAAAGAGAAGGGAAATAAACATTCACATAATACCTACTATGTGTCAGGCACTGCCCATTACCCTAAAATTAAGTAAAGGGGAGGATGGATTTTTCATTTGGGTGGTTTAAATTTAACTAAATTATCCAAGAAACCATAGAAAACAGACCAATATTTTATGCTGCCTCTCTTTAAAAAAAAAGACTAAAGAATCAGTTAAGAATAATATAAGTCAATGCATGAGTCCCCAAAAGATCAAAGATGCCCTTAACCTGTTACAGATGGTGACTCTAGACCCTTGAATTATTTTTGAGAATTTCCTCCATAAGCCATGCTCTGTCAGCATCACAAGCAGGTCTCTTTCAGCTGAAGAGAGTGTGTTTTGTGGGTCACCACAACCAAAGATTTCATCATCTAGTTGAGTGAACCATCTACTGATGGCCAATAGCCTCATCCATAAAGAGAGGGACTCAGACCAAAGATTCCAGCTGCCTTACCATACCGGAACCCTCTTCAAATGGATTAGGTCTGCCAAATTTTGGGCACTGTCGGTATGCCCTCAGAAATGAGAGTAACTAGGGCAGCTAGGTGGTGCAGCCCTGAAGTCAGGAAGACCTGAGTTCAAATCTAGCCTCAGACACTTAACACTTCCTAGCTATGTCGCTTAAACCCCAATTACCTTAGCAAAAAAAAAAAAGAGAGAGAGAGAGAGAGAGAGAGAGTAACTTCCATGCTACGGAAGGACTTTTGTGTTTGGGGGACCCCCATGATTATACTCAAGAGCCATGTAACTTTGGTTTAGCATTTCCCATTTAATTTAAATAATATACTTGCCCACAGGTATTTCTGGAGCTTCACTCATAGCTTCATCTTCTTCAGAATCTATAAGCATTATTTCAGGAAGCTATGAGAAAGGGAGAAAATACAAGTAGAGCATGATGACTGGTTTCCTGATTAATGATTTTTTAAAACTGGCTACTAGAATAAAGAAAATAATATACATGATGTCTACGGCAGTTTAATATAAACAAAATTTAAACTCAGATTCCTATGGCCTATGTTCTAAGACAAAATTTGAGAAAATTAACCCCATTCCATTTTATTGCAGAGGTGGGAGATTACAGGGAGACATTACATACACTCTCAGACACAGCTTGACTATTGGGGTTTTTTTTCTTCCTTTTTAAATTTTTCTTACAAGAAACAATGTACTGAGTAAAGGAAGAATAAGGGATGTACAAATGTGAGCATGGAATGAATGTTAAGTTAATTAGCATTTATAAAGATCTTACTATGTGCCAGGCACTGTGCTAAGTGCTGGGGATACAAACATGACAGGACTCAGTCATGGGCCTAGATTACATAAAATTGGGGCACCCATCACAAGGGACCCGCTTCAGGAACAACTAGTACAAATAGGAATATTCAGTATAGGCTACCACGTGAGTGAGAATAGCCTCTTCTCCTGGGCTGTAGTTTGAGATCTACCTAAAGCACAGTTTCTTCCTTCAGGTGGTACCTGGGATATCCCAGGATGGACTCATTCATTCACACCAGGGTTACCATGCACTAAGCTGAGTGGGGAAGAGCTACCATCTTTCCTTCCCATTAGGCTCTATAGTCCTGAGAAATAAATTTAAGGGAGTGCTCTAGTTTTCCTTGTCCTTTTCAGTTCTAGCTGTGAGAAAATAATACTTTCAATGGAAAACAAAATCTGTTTCTGAACCCTAGGACTTCTAAAGCAACAAAAGCAAGCAAGAAAATGGACAGAGGATGTTATCAACTGGAAAAAGACATGGAAGATTGTACAATGTGAGTAAATTACAGGATAGAATGAAATTTGTTAAATATAAGGATCATTTGGATTGAAAAAAGAAAATATATATGACCCATTCTATTGGCCATTCTATATTGAGAAATTGTATAATAATTATTCTCAGAAAGAAGGGATGTGTTTCAAATCACCAGAATTTATAAGATGCTAAGCAGAGACAAATTTGATGAATCCAAATTCAAATAACCCAGATGCAGCACCTACATGGCCATGACATGAAGGTGATCTTTTCCAAGGGGAAGCCAGAATTCTAGTTACACAAGATTTTTTGTGAACACGATAAAAAGAAGTGGAAATATGACCTACAACAAGCGGAAATATATGGTTACATCCCCCAAAATGATTTCCTCATCCAGTTAAGCATTCTTAAATCAGTCTTAAATGAACCAGTAGCAAGGAGCTGTGACAAGTAAATCTTGTATATGGAGAGAGCAGAAGAGTTGTCTATGGAATGGTCAGTGTCCAAAGGAAGAAGGCCTGGGGACATCAGGAGATTTATCAGTTACTCAGGAGGGAAGAAGTAACTGTTGATCTATAGTTGTTAAAATTGCTTAGAAAACATTACTAGTCTGTTTCATTAACTTTCCTTTTATCCACTTTCCCTTTTTCTTTGTGAATATGTTGTTTGGATATTACAAGTGGGAGCTGCTTCAATTGTGTAGCAAATCTTTTAATTCTTATTCATTCTTCTAAATTGTTATAATTTTTGCCCTTTCACTATTATGTTTCTGGGCAAACCAGACACAGATGGCTAATTTGGAAATATCTCACAAGGAATCAATTATTTTCTGTCTATTCAAATGTAATAAATTTCATTTTTTTCCTGTGATATTACTGGGTTCTCATCGTGTCCAACATCTTTCAACTCTACAAAGAAAGCACTCATGAAAACGTGACTATGGCTTTAGTATTGTCCATAAGACTTTCACCTATCTTGCCTTTTGCTCCTGAACCATGTATTGCCACGTATCTTTCCCATCTTTTCCTATTCCTACTTTTATATTTACCACCATATATAAAAGTACATAGTGGTTTAATGTGGAGTCTCTTATAAAATCTTCAAAGGATTTCTCTACTTCTCATCCTCTAAAAATTAAAACTAAAAAAAATTTTTAAAAAACTAAAAATTTAAAAATTAAAAAAAAAACAGTGCACAAGCTGCAGTGATCTTTGATTGGTCTTTTTGACAATATCATAAGCACTGTAATAAAAGATGACTAAATGTCCTATGAAATGGCATTTGGGATTGTCTTTGGAAGCATGATAAAGCCAGCTCTGCTAATCCCTTTATTCACCTCTCCAAGGGGAAATTGTAAGGCATCCTTCCTCTGAGCTACACTATCCTTTTGTCTCTTAGGTCCACTTATAGCAAGAGGCACAAGAGGAATTACTTTTGTTCTACTTGTCCTGATGGGAAAGCAAAAGATACAAACTGTAAAGATGTCCTTATTGGCTCAAGGTGAAGAAAGCCTTCCTAAGCAAGCCTATGACCAGGCACAAATGAAATGGAGAAGTGAGCTCCCTCTCACTTGAAAGAGCTTAGAAAACAAGATTTTAGATTGTAATTAGCTTAAGGTTTCAGAACCATAGCTGAAGTGCCATTGTTGCATGCTAGTAGAAAGGCTCAAGACAAGGGAGAAACACCAGCTGTATGTCCTGAGACATGAAGACTGTTCCTCTGGAGAATAAAATGATAAAAATGGTAAAAAATGATCCTTGTGATTGCATGTTCTGTGCCTGGCACAGGCTTATTAATTCAGAATTAATAAGTGATTTTTATTCCTTTATTCATTCATTCATATTTTATGTTGCAAAAGGTCTTTGAGTTTGCTTCCTTTACATAAAAAATTCTCTATCTGTAACATTTTAAATGTGGATGCTAAGCCAGAAAAAATCACCTGGCTTACATATAAAAATGTATAAAATCTACCCAACCTCATCTATACCTAAGAAGTCTCTGATACTGTAGCTATGCACAGAGCACAGGCCAAACGTCACTCATTACTCTCTTGATCCAGACTACCTATTTCTGAGGTCCCTCCCAACTTTGAAATTCAAAGAGGATTCTGTTACTCCAGTCATACGGGTCATTATGGAAAATTGGGAGAGCCAGGTGGTATACCGAATACAGCACCAGGCCTGAAAGTCAGGAAAGCATGAGTTCAAATCCAGACTTAGACACTAGCCATGTGATCCTAGGCAAGTCTGTAGCCATGGGATCCTAGGTAAATCTGTAAAATAAGGATAATAATAGCTCCTCCCTCCTAGGGTTGTTGTGAGAATCAAATAAGATAATTATAAAGAACTTAGCACAGGGCCTGGTACATAGTAAGAACTCTATGAATATTAGTTACCATAATTATTATGGAAAAGAAATTTGGCTTTGGATTGAGAGGGGTTGGGTCAAATATTGGCTCCTAACAATCTATAGAACCTCAGTTTTCACATCTGTAAAATGACTTCTAAAATGTCTTCTAGCCCTAGATCTATGACTCCTTGATTTCATATTTAGTATACAAAGTCTATAAACTGTTGTAAAGTCTATAAATGATTATTCTTTGTCCCAGCTCTTTTCTAGCACTCTGATCTACTCCATCCTTCAGAAGCAGAAGAGGGTCAGACAGGAGTGAGAGCATTCTGCCTTTGCGATTCATGGATCTCTATGACCTAAAAATTCATCACTATGTGGCCAGCCTAGCTTTTTGGAACCCAGCTCTACAAGCCCTTGAAGCACCGTCACAGTCTGTCTTTTGGAATATCCTCAGAGCTTTTTCAATTTGGGACAATCTGCCTGAGTTTGTGCTTTTGGGGCAGAGGTTTTGAAAATCCTGCCTCCCCTCCACACAATGTGTGGTGCTGGGAGAAGATTTTGTTGTTCCTGTGCAAACTGATACAGTTCTGACATCCAAACTGATAAATAATTGGCACAAATTTGTCAATGTATAATCTATCTTACCTCACTCCACCTTTATATAATAAGTAAACAAAAAATCTGAACAGGAGTACTTGAAAAAAGAAATGCAAATGATCAAAAAATTGTTCAAATTCACATAATCAGAAAAAATGTCCTCTCAAACCACTCTCTCACAGTGCTTGTTATCTCAATATTCAAATGGGTTTATCATCTCATCAATATCAGCATGTGTTCCCAAGATACAAATTATCCTCCATCCATGTCTATATAGCCTACATGAATCTTCAGTCAGTGAATGAACATTTATTCAGTTAAATTTACTCTGAGTCGGGGCACTATGCTAAGTGCTGAGGATACAGGAAGAAAAGGAAACACGATCCCTGCCTTCCATTCTAATAGGGGAGATAACCAGCACTTAAATAGTCATACACATATATTAGATTAGATGTAAGGTAACCTTAGGGGTCAAAGCACCAACAGCTGAGGAAAATGTCAAAGAGTTCCTTGGAGAGAAAGGTAAGGACTATGGTCTTCTATATATCAACCTCAAAGGGTCCAAAGACCAGTGAAGATCCTCCTCTAGTTTTCGCAACATGTCATGGCCACTGATGGAGCACATGAGCTAACTATTAATTATGTCTCACTCTTGCTTCATGGCCAATCCCACTTGTTTTCCCATGACATATTTCTCCATGACCTGCAAGACACCGCTTCCCCTGTCCAGTTCCTTGTTTGTGATTGGGCATAGCTTGCTTATACCCAATATTCCCCTTCCCTTCTCCAACTCCCTCTTAGTAAGGTCCAACTTTAGTTCTTTAGAAATGGGCTCTCTCTTAGAGAATCAATTAGTATTAGGGGAGTTTGGTTTTTAAATAAATCATTTTTTGATCAATAAGTGACAAAATAAAACTGAAATGCAAAAAGATTTTTTTTCAAAAATGTCCTAGGAATGGATTAAGATTATCAAATAAAACTGATTCTATACAATCAGAGATAGATATCAAGTTGGAAAGAACCTGGATGAGCCTTCCATTTTTACAAGTGAGTAATTTAAGGATTGACTTGTCCAAGGTCACATAGCCAGGGAATGGCAGAGGTGAGATCCAAAGGCCAAATTCAGTACATTTTCCAAGGTACCCCACAGTGCCCTGGGCATGGAGGCATTTCCTGGCCTTTCATCACCAAGTGCTGTGACTCAAAACTGTTTTCATTGACAGAAGTAAGAGGTTCAATAGATTTTAAAGGTAAATAACATCTAACTGTTGGAAGTTGAGGAGGATAAAAAATACTTTTAATCTGTAATCTGCAATTGTAACCAATCTGTTTTTCTTTCCTACCATGAACATAATCAAAAGCAAGTTTTGAAAAAACTTCCCCCAAAGAAAGTTACTTATTATTCCTTCAGCCAAGTAGTCTCCTCCTCCCCTCAAGTTACAAATTATTTATTCATTGATACAATGGTTTTGTTCAACTACAGCCTACATGATAAGTAAAAGTTACTCATCCTGAATTTTGGACAGAAAAGCTGTAGGAAAAACTGTAGGAAAAGACTTCTATCCAGTGTGAGAAATAGGCAGCCAGTATGGCTATAACCAGGGTAGAGTGACCAGAGTTTTGCCTCTAACTAACAAATTTGGAGGATACCAGCTGCCAAGTTGGGGAAAGGGTACCAACAGTACTCCAGCAACATAGAAATAACAGAATGAGGGACTGAGTTAGGAAGAGTAGTTAAAACAGGAAGCTAGCAGATGGAGTGAGTTCCCCCCCTACATGATTTTGCTTCTTTCCCTTCACCAAGATGGTTTCCATCTCCCAACTGCCACCACTGAAGGCATGTCACCTGCCCCAAAACAGTGTGGAGTACTTCCACGAGCTCTTGAGCTCCCTTGCTGCCTCTGTTCCATGAGAAAGCCAAGATGAAGCCTTCAGGGCACTGAAGAGGTTCTTTAAGGAGGACTTGTGGGAAACTTGGCATAGGATGAGAAGGAATACAGAGCACATGTTTTTGTTTCTGAGTCCCTCAGCTGCTAACCTCTTCCCTGTTGAGGTTACCTCAGTCTGTTTTTTGTGTCTCTTGTTTCTAACTACATATGTGCACACTATCTCCCCTACTAGAATATAAACTCCTTAGGGGGAAGGACTGTTTAATTTTTATATGTGTATCCTCAGTACCTGACATACAAAGGATACCTATTGATAGAGTGTTGATTGATGGACTGCGTTAATAGAGAGGGTATTGGTGAGTTGAGAACTAGCTCAGTATTTCATAGTCTCATAATGTCACAAGAAGAAAGCAAGATGTTTTTATAAATTACCACTGGGCGGTCCATTTCCCCTGCTAAAATTTTCCTTTCATCTTCTACTAGTTGAATCACTTTAGCATTTAATAGTGGTCCATTGGCACCTTTAACCATTGATACAATTCTGCCATTCTGAAAGAAAAAAGGAAAAAGAAAAGCAGATTCTCAGGGCAATTTCACAGCCAGTTTTTCAACTGTAATTGTCTTTAATCGAAGTTTTTTTTTATTATTACAATTAGTTGACTTAAAATAAACTATTAGTACCTGTCATCTAGGGGTGGGGATGGGGGGAAGAAGGGGAAAAGCTTGGAACAAAAAAAAAAGTTTTGCAAAGGTCAATGTAGAAAAATCACTCATATGTTCTGTAAATAAAAAGCTTTTAATAATAATAATAAATAAACTAAAAAGAACAAAAAAAATAAACTATTAGATGATGATCACTAAACAACAGAAACATAGTAGATCACTAGAGCAAAATGTTCTCAGATATCATCACTGTAGGAGCTATTTTTTTCTTATATGAATATCATTGTTAACAAGAAAGCATTCAGATTAGAAAGATAGGAAGAGGAGAGCATTTTCAAAACTCAAGTGGTGTAAAATCAAAAGGTATTCATGAGATCTACTTTGACAAAAATAAAGCTGGCTGTCAATATTTCATAAAGCAGACCCCAATGTCATGAAACTTGGCCTCCTTTATTTTCCCATCCACACTGTGCAAATGTCTTTCTGTATACATTGGCTCACAATTCTGGTCCATTTTGGAATACTGGATGAATCTTTCCTCCAATTAAAACAATATCAATATTTTTCTTTCTTGTAGATACAATTTTTCTTGCACAACAATGATAAGTGTGGAAATGTGTATACATATATTCGATTTGCCAACTATTTTAACATAATTAACACGTCGTGGATATCCTGCCATCTAGGGGAGGGGTAGGGAGCTGGGGGGAAAAATCTGTAACAGAAAGCTATGTATGGGTAATTCTTCAACATTAACCCTTACATAGCTTTCTGTTAC
>JAJPUD010001764.1:335474-392154 GCA_023553655.1 Myrmecobius fasciatus
AACAATGATAAGTGTGGAAATGTGTATACATATATTCGATTTGCCAACTATTTTAACATAATTAACACGTCGTGGATATCCTGCCATCTAGGGGAGGGGTAGGGAGCTGGGGGGAAAAATCTGTAACAGAAAGCTATGTAAGGGTTAATGTTGAAGAATTACCCATACATAAATTTTGCAAATAAAATAAATAAATAAATAAATAATAAAACAATATCAATAAAATTCTGACTATATGCAAGACACTGTGCTAAGTGCTGGAAATAGAATGCAAAAAACAAAGTTGTTCCTACCACTAAGTAGTTTATATCTATGGGGTGGGGGAGTTATGGCACCTAAATTGAACTTTCAAAGAAAATAAGACTGAGAAGTTAAATTGAGGAGGGAATATCCTCCAAGTGTAGGTTCAGTCAACCCCTTTTAGTCTAATGGTCCAGAATGCAATTTAGGAAGAGCTGGATCAAATTCAAGGGAGTGGTAGGTGGGAGCCAATGAAGATCAACTCTCAAACTCATGACAGCTGCTCCCCCTATCTCTTGCTTTAAGCAGCTTCTCTTCCCTATTCTTGGGTATTCTCATTTAACCTTTCCTTAGTGTCTTAGGAGCTCATTAAAATCCAACAAACCAAATATACAGTCATGGCAAACTCCTCAGGGGTCAAAGAAGAGGAATATTAAGGGGATTTCTGCCTGGTCAATAGACATTCACAGACCTTTGTAATATCAAACTAGCACTACATTTAAAAAGAAAAAGGGGATGGCTTCCAACAGCTCTCTTCGCTATATGAATTATCTCAACTGTGTTTATGTATCGGTTGCTAAAATCCAAATCTTAATATCCTAAAACTTCTTAACTTTTTTTACCATCTCAATAAGTCAGAGATATGGGCTTGGAAGGGGACACAAAGGGAAAAGTCAAGCATGCATCTGAGGTTGTGAACCCAGGTTCCTGAGAGGGCGGCAGTGCCCTCAATTAAAATAGGGCAGTTCAGAAGAATCTCAAGTACTGCTGGACTAGGATTAGGGATATGGACTTGACTCTCTGGCTAGGATTGTATATTCTCCACAGCCTAGATGTCTCCAACAGCATAGTTTCATCAGAAAACATCTCTAATTTCCCTGAGAAAACAAGTTTTTATGCGACCCCTTTTTCTTCTCCCTTTTCTTCATCTCAAAACTCTTTGACATAATCCTCTTTTCACACAGTTTCTAATAAAATAGCCTTACTTCCCTCTAAGGCCAACATGTGCTTCTGATCCTCCTTCCATTTCATCTTTTCTAGCAAATCCTTCCCCCAACTGTAAACTAGATGGCACAGTAGATAAAGTACCGGACCTGAGTTCAAATCTTTCATTGCCAAGGTCGATGATCTTGTTTGAGGTCTTTGGCTTTCTTCCTCTATTTCTGACTGTGACACGTTCTCCTCTGCATTTTCAGGAAAGTTTATCTAAGCAATCACAGCTTCTCTGTCCTTGACAGGCTTGTCCTTAGAACTGGGAGTGTTCTCCAAGGCTCTGTCCTAGGTCCTCATCTTTCTTTCTGTCTTACCTCATTGGTCCCTGTGTTTTTGATAATCATCTTTATCCAGATTACTTAAAAGATTTATATATTCATCCTCAGTTTCTCCTCTAAGTTGCAATCCCACAATAGCAGCTGCCTATTGGACATTTCAAACTACATGATCCAAACTCATCCCAAACTCACCATGCCCCAAACTAATATTCCCTTCCATCAAAATCTTCCAGTATTCCAAAGTCCCTCTTCCTATGGAAGGTACCCCCATCCTTACAGGCTCCTACCTTCACAACTTCACCCTTATCCTAGTTTTTTTTTTTTACCCTGCCTCACCCCACACATCCAGTCAGTTGCCAGATCTTGCCATTTCTATTCCTATCTCTTTTATCCTCTGCAGCTGTCCACTTACACAACCAGACTATCTTAGTTTAAGTTCTCATTCCCCTCTCATCTAGATTATTGCAAAAAGTTTTGGTATCCCTGCCTTTTGATTTCGGTCCATCCTCCACACAGAAGCCAAAGTGATTTTTCTGGAAAGCACATGTGATCACATCACTCCCTTATTCAATAAACTCCAGTTGTTCCCTATGACTTCTAGGGTAAAAATAGAAAGTCTCTGTTTTGCTTTTAAAGCCTGGCCCTGACCTATCTTTTCTTTCTTTTTTTTTTCTTTTTTGCTGAGGCAACTGGGGTTAAGTGACTTGCCCAGGATCACACAGTCAGGAAGTGTTAAGTGTCTGAGACCAGATTTGAACTCAGGCCTGATCTATCTTTTCAAGCTCCTTATACATGACTTCCCTTCCCCACCTTCTATAATCCATCCATGATCACTTTTTTCTTTTACCCTCCAACAGCACTCCATCCTCCATCTGCATGTCCTTGGTTTGGCCATCTCCCAGACTTAGAATGCACTCCCTCTTCAGCTCTGGCTCACGGGACCCTATTTCCAAACCATGTCCATGCACATTGGCCATATTTCTCATCCCTCTGCTGTCAAAACTGAAGCCCTTATCTCTGGGCCATTGAGAGATGAGACTGTACATTCTACTCCCCAGGAACAGGCTAACACACCACTTCCTGCCATTTGCAACCACAGCACCTGCACTCTGGCTCCCTTCTTTCTAGTTTCTCTCTATATGTTGTCTCCTCCCTCCACCCCATCAGAAGGGAAGCTTTCTGAGGTCAGGGCTTGACTTGCTTGTTATATTTATGTATTCAGCACTTATCACAGTACCACAGCACAAAGTCAGTGCTTAATGGGGTTTGTTGTTGTTGTTGTTGTTCATTCAAACTCATACAATTTCTCTTCCTTTAAGATTCAATTTAAGCAGGGGCAGCTAGGTGGCACAGTGGTTAGAGCACCAGCCCTGAAGTCAGGATGGACCTGAGTTCAAATCTGGTCTCAGACACTTCCTAGCTGTGTGACCCTGGGCAAGTCACTTAACCCCAATTGCCTCAGCAAAAAGCAAAAAAAAAAAAAAAAAAAAAGATTCAATTTAAGCACCTTCCTTGATCCAGCTCCAATTAATTCCTTCCCTTTCAAACGCCCTTGTGTTTAACTAGTTTGTATTTATTTCCATTTATTCCTTTTCCATTGATTCTCTATGCACTTGTCTTTCCCACCCTCCCAGTCCCCCAGCAAATATCAGTTCCTTGAGAACAAAGATTATTTCATTCTGTGTGTCTGCATCCCCAGTGCTTGGCCCAGAGCGAGCGCATCTGGTTGGCTGACATTGAACAGAGATTGTCTAAGATGTCAAATCAAATAAGAAGCATGCTGGATTTTGATGGGAAAATCTTGGCTCAAAGCAGAGACACAAAACTCTTCCTGTGCAGTGGTGGGCAGGGCAAGTGGAAGGTGCAGGGTGGAAGCATTGTATATACCATCAAACTCAGGTGATATATTGGTAAGCTTTGCTGAACCGCTTCTCCCATCCCCACCCCCACCCCTTTTAATTCTTTTTTGTTTTTTTGCTGAGGCAGTTGACTTGCCCAGGGTCACACAGCTAGGGAATGTTAAGTGTCTGGGCCCAGATTTGAACTCAGGTCCTCCTAACTTCAGGGCTGGTGCTCTATCCACTGCACCACCTAGCTGCCCCCATACCTTTTAATTCGTAGCTGGATGGGATGGCTCATTGGATAATAATGGAGAAAGGATATATTCACAGGGAAGGTGATATGAAAACAATATATCAATAATGACATTTTTTTTCTGAAGCAATTGGGGTTAAGTGACTTGCCCAGGGTCACACAGCTAAAAAGTATTAAGTGTCAACTTGTCAAGTATTTCAACATTATTAACATGTAGTGGACTTCCTGCCATCTAGGGGAGGGGAGGGAACTGGGGGTAAAATTTGTAATGGAAAGCTTTGTAAAGATCAATGCTGGGAAACTCTCCATACATATGTTATACAAATAAAAAGCTTTAATAAAAAAAAAAAAAGTATTAAATGTCTGAGGTCAGATTTGAACTCAGGTCCTCCTGACTTCAGGGCCAGCACTCTATCCACTGTACCTTCTAGCTGCCCCTATAATTACTTTTTTAATGAATCATTCTGGAAACATTTATTCCCTTGCTTTTCAAATTTAAAGTCTTTTGCCTAGTTTTAAGGTCTTCTATAATCCAGCAATACCAGACCCAAACACATTTTCCCTCTGCAATTTTCCAGTCATTTACCCTGACTTCTAGACAAATCAATTCCACTATAACTGACTCCACTGTCCTACACAGCACCATAGAAATCACAGGGAAACCGATGACAACTCAAGATAGGAGGGAATCCCTAATGAGTATAATGGCTACTCAAAGTGAGAGGAGTTCCCCAACATGGCAGACATTGAACATGGATAACAGAGGCTGGCTACTTGTTAAGAGTCATTTTAAAAGGGATTTCCATTCAACTACTTGGCCAACTACTCTAGGATTTCAGGATTATTTGAAATGTTTGTTGAACAACCAACTGCAGGTTGGCCACTGCTTGTTGGCCAAAAATACACATGTCCTCTGGTCTCAAGAAGCTTATGGGGCAGCTAGGTGGCACAGTGGATAGAGCTCCAGCCCTGAAGTCAGGAAGACCTGAGTTCAAATCTAGTCTCAGGCACTTAACATTCCCTAGCTGTGTGACCCTGGGCAAGTCATTTCACCCCAATTGCCTTTGCAAGGAAAAAAAAGAAGAAGAAGAAGCTTATGGACTAGTAGATATTGTACTGGGTAAAACAAGGACAGCCCTCATCATTAATGAATTTGGCCACTGTCTTTTGGGCTACCGTTCAAATTTTACTGGGACTAAAAGTAAAAATCACTAGATAACATAACGGCACTCTCAGGTGTGATACTTACAAGACTAAAGAGGAAAAGAGGCTCACATTTATCTCTAAATGGCTGCAGGGTAATCAGACTGTCTGCCTCTGCCTGGAAAAAAAAGCAAACATTTTATATATTTACAGGCCAGTGAATACACATCAGGGTTGAAACTGTATAAAAGTAGTTTCTGTTTTCATTTAAACCAGTAGAAAAAGTGTTCAACTTTCCACTAATGACCTTTACAATTCTGGGGGAATCAATGAGCATCTTCAACTTCCTCATGAGCATAATGAGAAGGGTTAGAGTAGATGATCACTTTTTTAAGTCCCTTCCTACTATAAAACCTAAAGTCACGTCCATCTGACGAGGCATTTTGGTATGATGGAAAAGAGACAGGACAGGAAGATATGGATTCCAATCCTACCTCTGACACTTATCATCTGTATGACTCTTAAGTACTAATCTTTCTGGGCCTCAGTTTCCTCATCTGCAAAATGATAGGGCTATCTTAAGCATCAAATATGATAAGACTATATACATACAGAGATATGCTACATATCTCTATCACTGTACAAACCAGAAAGGGACATAAATAGATATATAGATTTTGGCAACCTTTCATATATGTTTGTCTATTGGAAGTCTGTTATACCTAATTATATATGTGTATATAATTAAATATTTAATATATTATATATCTAATAATTATCTAATTATGTACTATTTGTATATGTATATACATATATAAATATATATATATGAAATATAGCAAAGAATTAATTTCCTTAAGAAATAGTCATATATATACATATATATTTAATTCCATAGAGACAGAAGGAGATAGATAAGAGATTGGCTGACCAACACAAGTAAATATATACATCGGCATACATATATGTACATACTACAGTTGTGTGTGTGTATGTGTATATGTGTGTACTTGGCTTGGCTGTCATGTGGGCTGAAATCAGAATCCAAGGTACAGATATACAGGCATAAGTAGATATATAATTGGTCTCCAGGATTGTTTCCAGTTCTTAAAGCCTCTGACCTATCATTTCATTGATGGGGATAATTCTTGGTGTGGAAATTCCCTCCTCCAATGAGGAGTCAGCACCTTGTCTGTAACCCACAGTCCCAGAGAGTTGCCCGATTTATCCTTTGTCATACAACTAGTAAGTGATATAGGCTGGACTTGACCCCAACCCTTTTTTTTTTTTTTTTTTTTTTGCTGAGGTAATTGGGATTAAGTGACTTGTCCAGGGTCACACAACTAGGCAGTGTTAAGTGTCTGAAATCAGATTTGAACTCAGGTCCTCCTGACTTCAGGCCTGGTGCCTGCACCATCTAGCTGTCCCACTCCAACCCTTCATGATTCGGAAACCACCTTGGTCACACCATGCTGCAGACTCTTCCTTTGCATGTAGCAGATACTTGCTGGATAAAATGAGGTGGTTATCAGTCTTTCTAGCTAACTAATATATATAATATGCATCAACAATCTCTTCCACATTATCTCCAGATTTATTAGGTAGCAAAAGTAAATGGTGTTGAAGAGTTGTATGACCAGAAGCCTCCCTAAATCTAAGCAGGCCGGTCCTTGGGTAACATAGATGTTAGCCATCTCTTTCCCTCCCACATGGTAGAGCTTGACAAATTTGAAGTTCTACGGGCATTATTTTTTGAGAACCCAAGAATTTCAGGGTTGGAATAAAGACCAAGCCTCATGCTGAGTGAAACTGATGATAGCACTTCTTGAATAAAATACAAACAAATGAACGCATCCAATCACGCAGATGAGCTACAAAAGGCATGCACGTGTTCATTACCATCCACTGGATTCCCATTGATCTAACCTGGAGAAAATGAGCTCGCATATGTAAACTCTCCCCAAAAGGCAAAGCTCAAATTCTAGGCATCCCAGGGTTCTCTCTCTTTCCAGGTTGGGAAAAGACTACAACTTCCAGAGTTCTTAATTATTTAGCTCCTGTGCTGGACAGCCAATTCAGGACTTTTTCTGAATGATTGTTAAGATAAAATTTCTTTTGAATGACTGACTGCACTCATGGATCTGCATCAGCAGGACCACCCTAGATTGTGTAGCCCCAGCAAATTATTTTTTGCAAGGGCCCAATCTATATAAACAATACTTTTTAAATGTGTTATGATATCCATGGGTCCGTGGGAGACATGCTGATTTATGAACAAAGTTTTAGAATAATTGGCTTACAACATTCATCTTTTTATAAGAAATATTATGATTTAGAACAATGAACTGTACAGAAAAGACATGATGATTTAAATCTGGATTACTATTGTAGACCACAAATGACTATGATCATTTATAACTACTGAAGTCTAAAGCAGATGTTCCTCCATACACACATACACCATCCTCCAGCTATTCCCAACACCCTTTTTCAGATATTCCAAGAAAATGGCTTATGTCTCACCTCACTCCTGTCTGCAAGCTTCAACATGCCACAGACATCCATAGCTTCATTTGCAAAAATGTTTTCCAGCCCCAATGATGGCAGACTCTCATTAACTTAGAATATATTAAAGAGCCAGCTAACGCTTACTCAGTCCAAGGAAAACTGAAAATGTGGCCCTTTTTGTAATAGTGAATGTCCAAGAATAAAACTTAAGTGAATGAAAACTTTATTGTTCATTAAAATTCTATTTGGGTATATTTTGCATGAAAATAATCCTTTATGAAAGGACCTAATAATAATGTTCATTTTTGTGAAAGAGAGAATTAAAAAAATTGGCTGTCTCTTTTTTTTTTTTGAAATCTCAGGTACAATTAATTGTGTGTTTCTTGAAATTAAAATGATTTTATTAAACATGCAAATATAAGAAAATTATACTTTAAGAAAATGAAATCAATTGTTTATAGAAATTTTTAACAATATTTTCATTCAAAAATTATACTATATTTTTGCAAATAAAAAGCTTTAATTAAAAAAGATTATACTACATCTGGAGGAGGATTGTACTATTACTGATGAGAGCTTAAATAAACACAGATATAAAGTTAAAAATAAATCATTCCAGTCTATATGGAAACAATCCAGGCTCTAATTTAGCTTCACAAAACAAGTGACTACTGTTGTAGACATATTGTGCACACTATGATGAGTCTGGATCCATGCACACTTGGGTGGCAACCTGAATCAATCTGCACCTGGAGAATTTTTCGATTTAAGTATTTTGCAGTTACAGTCATAATAGGAATGGTTAATGTATTTTTTAAACTAAATAAAGGAACAGTGACATTAAAAATTTAAGTAAAGCATTCAAAATTTTCAAGCAACTGGTGCATTTCTAAGAAGTAAATACAGGAAAGCAAAAGCCAGAACTACACAGAACAGAGAGAACATGCTAGTGACATCAGGACTTAAAGTTAGCCTTCTTCAGCTTCAAATGCATCCCATCTCCTTTTTCTAGGTCTTTTCCTAGACTGGCTGGCCCCTATCTACCTCAACTTCCCTTGGTCTTATCTCCATTCCAAATCACCATGTCTTTATTTTGTAGGTAATCTATATATTTATTCATCTATGAACAGGCTGTCTTTCCCTAGTAAAATATATGCTCCCTGAGGATGGA
Source organism: Myrmecobius fasciatus (assembly GCA_023553655.1). NCBI lineage: Eukaryota > Metazoa > Chordata > Mammalia > Dasyuromorphia > Myrmecobiidae > Myrmecobius > Myrmecobius fasciatus. Next base: position 343,902 of record JAJPUD010001764.1, read on the forward strand.
AATTGTCCTATTTTTGTACAGTATCTTCAACATCTAGTACAGTACCTGACACGGCAGGTACTGAATCAGCTTCTTGATTAGACATTGACATTATAGTCCCTGCCCTCATAGAATGCACAAGTTATGATCAACACTATAGTGCAGGGAAGGTTACAAGGGCAAAGTTAAGAGAAAAAGAACTCAAGGAAAATGTCAGTGGGAAAGAGCTGAGAGTTGAGAGTCAGGAAACAGGGAGCTCCAAATAGCCAAGGTTCTAGGTCTGGAGAACAGACCATATAAATCCACAGAGGCAAGGGACAGCAGAGAGAGTTAGGAGAAGAGCATCTAGTCTTGGCTGGCTGGGACGTTACTGTATAAAATGAGTCATGCAAACAAAATGTCACAGCAGCAGATTAGGTATGAAATGAAGTAATTCCACTAAAGAAACTATAAAAGCTGTCAGGACAGAAACAAGATTTTTCTTTTTAAATAATAAAACATGTCTAGTCACATTATTCTCATTAGAAAAAAAAAGTTAATATTTTGATGAGAACAAAAAAGGTTTTGTACAATTACTAGCTAAAAGATTTTAAATTGTTTATTTCACCTATATATCCTTTTTAATGTCTATTTTTCTGCAATGTAACATTTTAGCTCAGGAGACATGCATATAATGTATAATTAATTATATTGCCAATAATGCCAATATTGCCCTTGGCAGAGATACTGGAGTGATTTGCCATTTCCTTCTCCAGTTCACTTACTTGACAGATGATGTTACTGAGGCCTTTCAGACTCCGGGCCCAGTGCTCTATCTACTGAGCCACCTAGCTCATTACCTGTGTCTATTGACTTTTCCCTGACTCTTTTTCTGAATGAAAGCATTCATCAAATCCACCTTCATCACTAGGGGCTACCTCCAAGCCACGAGGAGGCACCAAATGGAACTTCACTAGAAATATAAATATGATTATTTCTTTTATAGATGAGAAAGTTTGTGCTCAAAAAGATCAATAATTCACGCAAGTTAAAGTAGCTGCTCTTTGGCACATGTATACCGGGTAGGAGAAAGAAGGGTGATACTGGACACCATGAAAAATATACTTCAGTAAATCTACCTCAGCTCTCAGGGCCATTTGGAGGACAGGCTTAGAGGACTTCAGGATTCCCTCCACTCCTATATCTGAGACCTATGGATGTAAGTCCTTACCACAGCAAAATGTAGAAGCTCCTCCTCCGCTGAAAGCTCATTTCTCAGTTTCCGGAACAAAGCCTGTATTGCTTTGCAAGGTCCACACCAAGCTTGATAGACGTCAATAACTAAAACAGAAATGTTTAAGAAGTCAGGCAACCTCAGTGACATCTCCAGAGGCACCCCTCCAAATCTGGGCTGAAGGGCAGGGGTGGCTCCTGACTGGCCAACATCCTGTTAGCGGGAAACTGAGGATCTATAAACCTGAGCAAGGGGTCGGGGAGAATGACCGGACCCAAATCTAGCCTACTAAAGGGGCAGCAATCCCTAGAATACCTGTTAGGCCTTTGTTCTGTAGCATTTCTTCCCACAGAGTTTCATTATTGATGACTGTCTACAACAAGGAAAGGACTGTGTAACTACGCAGTAGTTAAGTTACAAATGGCCCCAACCTACCAAATGGCTCCCGGGACCATGATGCCTACCTGTAACTGGATTTCTTTCTTCTTGCCTGCCATTTACCTGCTGAATGGGTGAAAAGAGAAAAAAAAAGAACATACTGAAGAAAAAGTAGGAGGAACAGAATTGCATTTGTAGATGTTTAAGGGCTCATTGCCACTCAGGAGGGCAGGAGTATGGTTTTCAGGCTAGTCTGGGGGGCCTCTTTCTTGGCCAGTGTGACTGCTCTGATTCATGCCATGATTCACGGTGTCTCTGCCTGTACATGGGAAGCTGAGCTAAACTTTGCGTTCTTTTCCTCTTCTTTTGACTGAGATCTAGTCCAATATACCTGAGGGCCACTCCACTCTGTACTTGCAGAGTATGCTCCAGCCTGTTGCTGGATGGATTGAACCCTCCATAGCTCTAGATTTCCTGAATCACTAATGTGAAAATTGGGAGGAAACCCAGTCAAACCCCTACAAGGAGAATCAGCAACATAATAGACCCAACTGGGGGTCCTCAAGCATCAGTGAGAAGACTCTCCACTTTTGTTCAGCACAGATGGTCTGGAAAATCTGGGTTTGTTTTTTCCTGCCATCAGGAATTGATCCCTTTGCAACTTCTACCCTTCGCTTCTGATTCTGTTCTTTGGGGCCACACGAATGAGAACTTTATAAAGCACTTAGCACAGTGCATGGCACATAGTAGGTGCTTTGTAAATACTAGCTATTATTGCGACACAGAACAGGGCTAATTGTTCCCCTACACGACAGCCATTTAAATACCTTGACATGACTATTATGGACCTCGCCTGCTAATATCTTTTTATAGAGTTAAACGTGGCTAATCTTTCCTGTGGTTTTCACGATCCTGTTTGTGCTGTCCAATTTAGCAGAATCCTTCTTAAATTGTGGTACCCAGAATAGGAGACAGTACTCCAAATAAAGTCAGGTAAAAGCAGAGTAGAGGGGATTCTCAAGTCCCGATCCCTGGCAGCTGTGCCCCAGTCTGACTGGAGTTTTGGCAGCCTGTCGCTAACCCAAGTGCAGCTTTCAGCTCCCCCAAATGCCCAGATCCCGTCCTGAACCTATGTCTATTCATACCTTTCTCGTCTTTTGATTTTTTGGTACCACACGACAAGGCTTCACATTTACCTTTACTAAATTCCCTCTTGGTACATTCAGCCCCATGTTCTAGTTTGGGGATTATGACTCTATTAGCCAATTTGTTAGCTAGCCTTCCTAGCTATGTGTCATCTGCACATTTGCCCAGCAGGCCATCTATGCCTTTATCCAAATCTTTGATAAACCATGTCCAGAACTCTAACTATTCTCCTGGAGACAGCCTACCAATAATATGGAAGCATTCACAATGGTTCTCTGAATCCACTATCCAACCAGTTCTGAATATATGTGTGTGTGTGTGTGTGTGTGTATGTGTGTATATATATTGTTTTTTTGCTGAGACAATTAGGGTTTAGTGACTTGCCCAGGGTCACACAGCTAGGAAGTATTAAGTATCTGAGGCCAGTTCTGAATATATTTATTAACAAATCACCTAGTGTGTTTCTCACAATTTTTTCCACAAGTATAGAATGTGATACTTTAGCAAAAAACTTTACTAAAATTGTTGCCCTTGTCCACTAGCTTAGTGATGCTGTCATCAAAGGAAGTGAGGTTAGTCTGACTCAATTTGTTTTGGAGGAAGTTGGCCTGACTTTAGAATCACTACTTCCCTTTCCAGGGAATGGTTCACCAATCACCTTTTTAGTGGGTTAAATTTTCCTAAAAATCAGAGTTCAATTCACTAGTCTAGGGTAGACAAATTCTTCTTTTATTTTTTAATGAAAACCTTTGTCCTTCTCTGATCATGTATGCTCTTCTATTTTCTGTGATCTTGCAACTATGATTGACAGGAGCTCAGTCATCAGAGCTAAAAGTTCTTTCAGGAACTGGGGACATAGTTCATCTGGGCCAAGAGTTTTAAATCTATCAGTGGTAGCTAGGTTGTCTTTTTCTATTTCCTTATTTATCTTGGATACTAATTCCCTATGGGTCACTTTCTGTCCCTCCCAATATAAAAGTCATTCTCTTTGTAGAGAAAATAAACACAATGAGAATTGGACAGCTCCACCTCTGCTCTCATTGGTTAGCAACCATTATTCCATTTTTCCAAAAATCTAATGCTTTTTGAGATACTTGTTTGTCTCCCATTACAACAATCCCCCCAAAAAACTTTTTATTGTTCTTAGCATCCAGATGTCTATTATTGTATATGAAAATTGCCAATGGAACTTCCATTTAAGGAGACTTCTTCCCTAACTAGATGAGATGTCTATATTAAGAATCATTGATTAGAGGTAGCTAGGTGGTCCTACAGTGGATAGAACACCTGGAGCACCAGGACCACCTAAGTTCAAATTTGACTTCAGATATTTGGCACTAGATGTGTGACTCTGAGCCAGTCATTTAACTCTTGATGGCCTCACAACAAAACAAAAAGAAACATTGATTGAGATTGCTTGCCATCTCGAGGAAGGGAAAGGGCAGAGAAAAAGAAAAATTTGTAACTCAGATTCTAATTTTTTTTAAATGGAGTGTTTAGGACAACTTTTTAAAATAAAGTACTATTTGCAAAAAATATACATATCACATATGAAAACCAAAATAAATATTCTCCCAATTAAAATTAAGCATCATTGATTGTAATGCATGTTTGTGTGATAAAAGTATTTAATTTGCTTTGAAGTATAGCTGCTGTCCATCCCATAATTTTCATGCTAAGAAGTTCAACAGATCTAGTTCCTCCTTTGCAAGATTCTGGCTCCCCTACTCTCAGATGGTGCTCAATTTGTCTAATTTGCATCTCAGATTCATGGCCATCTTTGGCTCAGAGATCCCGAGCGGAAAGACACCTCCAGGTTATCTTGTCTAATCTCATCACTTTACAGATGAGAAAAATGGGATTCTATGAGAGTGTGGCTGGCTCCCCATCACACAAATAATAAATAACAGACAAAAGATTTGGACCAGGATTCTTTGGACTACCATGATGGGCAGACTTCCCACCGGAGATGCAGCCAAGAGACACCCAAGGTAACTGAATGAATGTCATTCTTGAACTAATTATGAGAAACCACCCATCATTCATCCTTCCTCTCCCACCCTGATAAAACCCACATGCATTTAAGGCTGCTGCTGAAAGACCAGTCATCAGTGACAAAAAGCCAAACCATGTGTATCCTTGTTTATCCGTGGGTCTTTTAGCTCCTTGATCCTTCAATTTCAAAAAGGCCAATTTTTTTAAAAAGCTGTCAATTTACTCCTAAGTGACATTGGAAGCAGAATTTTTTTTCTTTGTATAAAGAGATCCTTCTAGCCAGGAACAATGGCAATTGACCCCGTGTAGCCAGGCAGGCTACTGAGAACAGACAGTTCTCAAATGTTCTCTGTCATATGTAATATAATCTGACTTGATCTTTAGTTAAGTTTGCACAAAACAGCCATGCTCTCTCTAATGGTGGTTTGGAAATGTTGAAGGTCCTCCAGAACATTTCCCTGATTTCCTCCATCTGGCCAAACCAGATATATTCCAGGTCTAAAATTAACGAACTGGTATTTTCAAACAGGAAAGAAACATCTCTTAATACAGCAGGACTAATCTCACTACGTGATTGGGAAGGTCACATGAAATAATACACTATTAAGCACTCTCCAGGGTTTGGATGTGGCCCAAGAACCAGCTGGGAGAAGAAGCAATTCCCAGTTTCTTCTCCTGTATGAAGTGAGGCAGCTTCCTGTAGTGGACCCAAGGCTGCTCTCAAGAGTAAGGAAGCCCAAGAATCAAGTCCTGCCTTTGATCTCTCTAGATAGATAGATAGATAGATAGATAGATAGATAGATAGATAGATGGCTAGATAGATAGATAGGTAGATTTAGATAGATGGCTAGATAGATAGATTTAGATAGATAGATATATAGATATACATAGATATATAGATATAGATAAATAAGATATAGATATAGATAGATAAGATATAGATATATAGGTATAGATAGATATATAGATAAGATAAATATAGATAGATAAAATATAGATATAAATAGATATATAGATAGATTAGATATAGATATAGATATAGATATATAGATATACTGCCTGACTGAGCAAGGAAATTAACCACTCTGAGCCTTGACTTCTCCACAAGTAAAATGGGAAGACTAATGGTCAAAGGGCCGCTGTAAGGCTTAGATGAGATGATGAAAATAAAGCACTTTGCAAACCCTAGGATTCTGTATCCAGACAGTTCTGGGTTTAAGGATTAAGAACCAGTCAGGACCAGAGGCGACTCATAATCCAGCCCCAGGGAGGGAAGTCTGTTTTGGCCATCAGCATCACTGAGCCTTCAAGCCGGAGATGGTGGTCAGATGGGCGCAGCGGCCCCCCCTGAGCTCCGAAGAACCGGGTTCAAATCTCTCTGGTCCTCAGAACTGGTGTGATCTTAGGGCCCGATGAAACTGACCCCCAGCGAGCAGCCTTGTCCTCCGCTCCAGGTCTCCCCACCCCCACCCATCTTGTGCATTTTCTTTCCTTTTTTTTCCTTTCATGATACCTGAGGAGACACACAGCAGTGCGTGGGGAGAACTACTGGAAAGCTGGGCAAAGGGAGAAAGGGATGGTGCACAGATGGTAGACTAGGAGACTGAGGCTTGACTCAGAGCAAGATGGACACTGCTGCCACAGTTGCTGGGCCCTCTGGGGACACAGAATCAAGGGCTCGGGGACACTGTCCAACCCCCGGCGCGCTCGAGCTGCGGCCAACCACCCTCACCTGAGGCTGGGGGGCGAGCGCTCAGGGGCCCGCGCCGCCCCTCTCCGCACTCCCAGCACGCTGGCCTGGGACCCACCCGCGGGCCTGGCACCTGTGGGCCTGGCACCGGAGACCCGCTGTTTGCGCAGCTACGTCTCCTTCCGCTTGGCTCCTAGCCAACCCTAAATAGGATTGGGAGCTTCGGCTAGATTTCTCCAGGGGCCACTGAGACTGCTGATCTTGTCAATCTGGAACGTTCTAGACTAAGCAGGGCAAGGAGCAAATGTCGCCATCGCAGCCCCACTATCACGGTTACCTTCCTTTACTTTTCCTTATTCTTCATAAATCGTTCTACACTTAGTGGCCCTAGACCCCAAGGGAGGGACAAACTGTTCAGTCCGGCCCAACCCGGGAGCATTCTGCCACCTGGCCGCTCTCTGGCTTGCCTGCTCTTCCATTTATTTCCCAGCATTTTCTAGGCCAGCTGAACTGGTCTAGCTGCCAGTTCTCACCTGGAACCCTCCATCTCCAGGCTCTGTGCCTTGACTCTGGCTGCCCCATCTCACCCCTATCCCTCAAATGCCCTCCCCCTCATAAAAATCTCTTACTTCTGGGGCAGCGAGGTGGTGCAGTGGATAGAGCACCAGCCCTGAAGTCAGGAGGACCTGAGTTCAAATGTGATCTCAGACACTTAACATTCCCTAGCTGTGTGACCCTGGGCAACTCACTTAACCCCAATTGCCTCAGGAAAAAAAAATCTCTAACTTCCTTAAAATCTGTCAATAAATCCTTATTAAGCACCTACTATGTGTTGGGCACATAGTGCTAAGTGCTAGGGATATGAAAAAATAAAACAATCTCTGCTCTCAGAGTTTAGAATCTAATAAGAGAGGCAATACTCAAACAAATATAGACAAAGCCAATTATCACTTAGCAAAGGGCATGGCACATAGTATCCTAATAAATGTGAATTGATGGATTTATTTCCCTTATTTTTCCCCTTTTTTATTATTTCCTTTAATTTTTCTAAATCTATGGTTTTTATAGTATGTTGTTGATAAAATTCCTTGACATTGTTAATGACCCAACCATTTTGGAGAACAATTTGGAATTATGCCCAAAGAGTATTAAACTGCTTGTACACTTTGACCCAGTTTCCCAAGATGATTAGGGAAAAATGGAAAGAACCCATATGTTCTAAAATATTTGTAGCAATTCTTTGTGGTGGCAAAGAATTGGACATTAGGGATGTCCATCGATTGGAGGAAGAATAAATTGTAATAAATGATTGTGATGAAATATTATGGTGCTGTAAAAAAAATGGTGGCAAGTGGATTTTAGAAAATTACAAAATAATGAAGAGTGAAATGAGGAAAGCCAAGTGAACAGTGTACACAGTAATGGCAAAATTGTTCAAAGAATAAGTGTAAATAACTAAGCTATTCTGAGGATTACAAACACTCAAATCAATTACAAAGGACCTATGACAGAAGGTGCTATTCACCTGCAGAAAAAGGACTGACAGAAATATAAATAGTATATATATATATGTGTGTGTGTGTGTGTATACATATATGTAATCTGTGTCAAAGGGTGGCCTTCTCAAGTGCAAGGGGGAGGGAAACAGTTCAGAATTTAAATTATAACAATAAATAATTTAATTTCAAAACTAGCATTGAATTAAATCTGCAGCCCTTTTTGTAGTGGCAAGAAACTGGAAATTGAAAAGATGCCCATCAATTGGAGAATGGCTGTGAATAAATTATGGTATATGAATGTTATGGAATATTATTGTTCTGTAAGAAATGACCAACAGGAGGATTTCAGAGAGGATTGGAGAGACTTGCATGAACTGATGCTGAGTGAAATCAGCAGAACCAGGAGAACATTATACACAGCAACAAACTATACGATGATCAATTTTGATGGACATGGTTCTCTTCAACAATGATGTGATTCAAACCAGTTGTTCTGCGCTGAAGATAGTCATATACATTCAGAGAGAGGCCTGTGGGAACTGAGAGTGAACCACAACACAGCATGTTAACGCTTTCTGTGAATATTTCCATGCATTTTGTTTTCCTTCTTAGGTTGTTTTTTTCTTCTTCTCCTTCTAGATCTGATGTTTCTTGTGCAGTAAGATAACTGTATAGATATGTATACATGTATTGTATTTGTCATATAATTTATCCTATTTAGCATGTATTAGATTACCTGTCATCTAGGGGTGGGGGGTGGGGGGAAGGAAAGGAAAAGCTTGGGGAAAAAAAAAGTTTTTTTGCAAAGGTCAATGTTGAAAGGTCACTCATATGTTTAGTAAATAAAAAGCTTTATATATATAAAAAAAAGAATTAAATCTGCAGATTAATTGGGGGTAGTCATGCAAAAATTACTTCCTATTGGACAACCTGTTTATCACTTCTTGATTTCACAATGTTGCCGACAGGCTAAGAAATGTCCATTTTTAAGGATCACTGTTTGCTGAACTGGGCTCAGAGCTAAAAAAAAAAAAAAGTAGCCAGGATTTGAGGTCCGTTCTCAAGCTGCCCCAGGGAAGCATATATTCTTAGCCTAGCATGGGCATTCTGTTGCCATTGAAGTGTGATGATGGAAGAGGGCAAGCATGTGGGAGAGGAGGGCAAGAGATGGCCCTTTCCCACTTTGGTGACCATCTAAAGGAGCCTTGATATTAGCTGAGACCTAAGAAAGAGACCACCTCTAAAAGAAGACCAAAGCTATTTCTCCTCATTGCTTAGAGCCCAAAGAGTGGGAGACTCTTCCTGGGTCAGTTCCTTGAGATCAAGGACTAATTTTATCTTTCTTTGTAACCCCAGCACTTAGCACAGCCCTTGGCACATAAAAAGTGTTTAATAAATGTTTCTCTATTCCATGTATATAAGAAGTACTCTTCTTTCATTTCTTCATCAATTAGACCCTCTAAGCCGGTCATCCATTCAGAAGTGCCTTCCTTCTCTTATCCTCTGGTTTATTTAGAGTAAGAATTTAAATAGTCATATAGTTCAGTTTTCTCTTCTTCAGTCCACCCTCCACAGTGAAAAAATTGATGTTCTTAAACTCACCCACCATGACAATTCCTGGCTTCCTTCAATGCTCAGCTCAAGGGCTACCTCTTTTCATGAAGATGTTGCTGCTTCACTTATCTGCTAATGCTTCTCACACCCCACCACGCCCCCAAAACACTCTTATTTATTTAGTATATTTTCTAATCAGACACAGTCTCCCAAATAAAATTGTAAGTTCCTTGGGGGGCAGGGACTGTTTCATTTTTGTCTCTGTAATCTCAGAACTCAGCACAGTTCCTGACACATAATTGGTTAGGCAGTTGTCCTTCATTCTCAGAGAGAACCAAAATGACTTCATTATGTTGAAGTCTGGGTACAGTGTGTCCTACTGTGGCTGATCAGACCAATATGAGCTTGGAAGGCTCACATAGTCAGGCACAAATAGTCCATATGAACATTTGGAGTGGAGATAACTCTAAATTTGCACATCTCATGTTTCTTTCTGAGCTATTGCAATTCTGCTTTGCTCATAGAGCACAGTGCCTTCTTTGGTGCAGGTACACCTTGTTGGGTGGTCATTTGCCAGTGTCTCCCATGCCATGTAATCAATTCCAAAGTTTTTCAGAGAGCCTTTCAGAGCACTTCTGAACCCCATGGAAGCTTTTGCCTTGAGTGCTTCATAAAATAGTCTTTAAGGCATATATTTGGAAGTCAAACAATGAATTCCATTCATTGGCCAGCCCATCAGAGTTGGGATCTCTATAATAGAGTTTAAATACATGGGAGTTTAGCTTGAAAAAGGACCTCTGTGTCCAGTACCTTATCCTGCCAGATGATCTTCAGAATCTTCCTAAGCTAGTTCAAATGGAAGTGATTCAGTTTCCTGGCACGGCGCTGGTATACTGTCCAAGTTTCAAAGGCATATAATAATGAGGTCAACATGATGGCTCTGTAGACCTTCACTTTCTACGGAAGTTTCATACTTCTTCTTTCACATACTTTCCTTCAGAGCTTTCTAAACACTGAGCTAGTTCTGGCAATGTGTCAATCTCATCATCTATGTGGACATCCCCGGAAAATATTTTGCCAAGGTAAATAAACTTATCCACAGTATTCAAAATTTGTTCATTTCATGGCTCTCTTCAACAGTGAAATGACTAAAACCAGTTCCAATTGTTCAGTGATGAAAAGAGAGCCATCCAGCCCTTTTTGTAGTGGCTAGAAACTGGAAACTGAAGGGATGCCCATCAATTGGAGTGGCTGAATAAATTATGGTATATAAATGTTATGGAATATTATTGCCCTGTAAGAAACGACCAGCAGGACGATTTCAGAGAGGCCTGGAGGGACTTGCATGAACTGATGCTGAGTGAAACAAGCAGAACCAGGAGATCATCATACATGGCAACAACAATATTATATGATGATCAATTCTGATGGACATGGCTCTCTGCAACAAAGAATTGTCTCAAACCAGTTCCAATTGTTCACTGAAGAAAACCATATACACCCAGAGAGAGGGATATGAATTATGGACCACAACGTAACATTTTCATGATCTCTATTGACATTTGTTTGCATTGTGTTGCCTTTCTCTGATTCTTTTTTTTTCTTGTAGATAGGATTTTTCTTGTATAACTTCTCAAGCATTTCAACATTATTAACATGTAGTGGACTTCCTGCCATCTAGGGGAGGGGAGGGGACTGGGGGTGAAATTTGTAATGGAAAGCTTTGTAAAGATCAATGCTGGGGAACTACCCATACATATGTTATACAAATAAAAAGCTTTAATTTAAAAAAAAAAAAAAGAAAAGAGAGCCATCTATACCCACAGAGAGGACGGTGGACCACAACATAGCATTTTCACTCTTTCTGTTGTTTGCTTGCATTTTGTTTCCTTTCTGGGTTTTTTTTTCCTTCTTGAGCCAATTTTTCTTGTGCAGCAAGATAACTGTATAACTATGTATACATATATTGGATTTAACATATATTGTAACATATTTAACATGTATTGGACTACCTGCCATCTAGGAGAGGGGGTGTGGGGAAGGAGGGAAAAATTAGGAACAAAAAGTTTTGCAAGAGTCAATATTGAAAAATTACCCATGCAGATGTTTTGTAAATAAAAAGCTTTAATTAAAAAAAAATTAAATTTGTCCATTTGCTGTAACTGGTGGTTCCATATATAGATGATGTGGCACTGGCTAATAGAAAACCTGTGTTTTCTTAATGTTAATTTGTTAGGCCAAAATTAGCACAAGCTGCAGAGAATTGATCCTTACTTTATTGCATCTCAGTCTTGCAGGCTGCATTGAGTACACAATCATCTGTGAATCATACACCAACTCTCCCTCCACTTCAATCTTGGCTTCTTGTCTTTTCAAGTAAAATAATTTAGTATCAATCGGGTAGCTGACCTTGGTGCTGTTTTCGACCTTATTGAAAACATCTGACAACAGAAAACATCACCCTGGGTGCAAGCACACAGCCTTGCTTTACTCCACTGCTGACTTGGAAAGCATGAGAGCATTGTCCATTATCCAGAACCCAGACAAGTATACCATCATGAAACTGACATACAGTACTGGTGAACTCTTCTGGGCAAATTTTGCCATAATTTTCCACTAGCCTTCATGAGGGACAATATCAAAGGCTTTGGTCAGATTGACAAATGTTGTAAACAGACCTCTACTCTGCTCTTGGCATTTCTCCTGGAGTTATCAGGAGGCAAACACCATATCAACTGTTCCTCGGCCCTTTCTGAAGCCACATTGGCTCTCAGGTAAATGAGCATCTTCCAGGTGAAGGATTATCTATTAAGTAGGATTTGGCCAAGAATCTTGCCAGCAATGACTAAGAGATTCCTGCCCACCTCCTCCTCCCATCCTGGATTATCACAGGACAATCTATTTCCTTTATATTTATTTACCGAGATTGGCAGTGGAGACATCCTTGAACTCCTGAGAGATAACCTCTTCTTGCCATATAACCCAGAAAATTTCAAAAAGCTTTTGTATAAACAAAAAATGTCCTATTTTCCAAATCTCAGGTGGAATTGAATCAGCACCAGGTATTTTGCCATGCAAGAAGAGCCTATTGACATTACATTCAAAACCCCTTTAGTTGGGAGTTTGGCTAGAGAGAGGTTGACTTCAACCTGAGATATATGGACAGTGGCTTCAGCATTAATTGATAACAGAATGTTATCTATATAATTAGAGAAGTGTTCAACCCATCTCTCTTGGATCATGTCCTTACCACTAATCAATGTGGTTCCATCGCACTGAGTAGTTGAGATAGATCTTTGGCCCATGAATAATCTTTAGGGTAACATAAAAGTACTTTGGGTTTTTACTATCATTGTGAAATTGAATTTCAGCTACCTTCTGAGTCAAGAATCCTGCAGCTCTCTAAGCTTCACTTGTTCTTTCCTTTGGATGGAGTTAAACACTGGCTTCTTAGAGACAACTGAACTCTCCTTCTGGTAAATTTTGTGAAATTCTCGTTTTTTCATTTAACAGTTTCTGAATTTCCCCATCATTTTTGTTAAACCAATCCTGGTGTTTGCGAGAAGTCCAGATAAATAACACTGAAAGTTGCCTCTCCTTTTCAGATCCACTGTTGGCTCAGCTTTCCCTCCAAGTTGGTAAGGAATTGTTCCTGATCAATGAAGCACTATAAATCTGTTGACAGTAATTCTTCTGGCAGTCGTCTTGGGACCATTACTTAGGTTCAATATTTAGTGTGGAGAGAAGAAGTGAGATTAGTTCAGCACTCTGCCCTTCATGTCTCTTTTGTCACTCTCCCATCCTGTCTGTCTCTTTTAACAAAAACAGAATCTGCTAAATGTCAATGTTTGCTATGAGAGTGTATACACAAAGTGTTATTGCATTAAGGTAAGTGGAAGACAGTGTCAGTGATGAGGTTGTGAGATGCACAAGTCTTCAGCAGCAAATGACCATTGCTGTTGCTATTCAGTAGCAAAGGACCATCTCCCAAGAGGACCACCTCCATTCTTCCCTGCTGTATCTGACAGTCTGTGCCTACCCTTGCATTAAAGCCACCCAGAATTATAAACTTGTCCTCTTTTGCCCACTGGCAATGAGGGTCTCTGGATCATCTTAAAATTTTCCTTTGACCTTATTGGGATTCATCATAGTGGGAGCATACAAATTGATGATGGTAGTGTGACACTTTCCTGCCAATGCAATCACATTATCATGCTCCCTCATTCCCTCCTTTGGGGAGACACAAAAGCTTGCTGATTAGATTAGTTTGATTGCAAAATCTACCCCAGCTTCACTGTGTTCCCCTTCACTGTGCCCACTCCAAAAAAAACAAAAACAAAAGCAAACATGTAACCAGTGTCTACTTCAGTAAGCTGGCTTTCATTTGTCAACCACGTTTCACACGGGGCGGCTATTTGGATGTGATACCTGCTGAGTTCTCTCCCAGTAAGAGCTTCTCATCTTTCAGGTCTACCTGATTTCATGTTGTTCGTAAGCATATGTACATCCCATGTAACAGTGGTGAGTGGAATCATCTTTGCAAGAGTTTTTATACTTCTTTGCATTTTAACTGCTGGGGAGAATGGGTAAGTAGGTCAGGGTTGGATGAAGCAGGTGATATTTAAGGCACCTTTTCTAGCCCCTTCCTAGTACCAGGATGTGAGCAGCAGCATCCTAGGAAAAGGCTGTTTGGACACCCGGGGGCTGCACAATCCTACTGCTGCTTCAGTCCAATGAGAAGCTAACCCTATGGTTTGGGTCACTTTGTACAGGGTTCTGACCACAGCTCCCAATGGTATCTGTACTTGCTGCTTCATCAGCTTTGAGGTGGATAAAAATGGTAAAATGGGGTGGATGATGGTTTTTGATTTGTATAAAAATTGGGTTTAAATGAGAAGTTGGTGGGTTCAGTCTCTCTCCCAGAGTCACTGAAGTCCAGTGGCAAAACAAAGTCAAGACAATTGGTGATGATTCAGGATGCAGTGTTCCACCTTGACATCTTTGATGTCTAACTAGGCTCTAAGCACCTACTTTAGGGCCTTCATGGTCATTAGAACAAAGTGTTCTTGGCAGCCCATTCTACCAGAGGAAATCTTCACAGTCCCCTCCAATTCACCAAAGGCTTTAAGACCCCTTTGTTACCTTCAACCTGATTTAGCCCATCTGCCAAAAGAGTTTACCAGAGTGTGGTCACTGCACATGCTATAGCTTCCTGACGCTACAGATGAGAGAGATGGGTGAATCAGCTGGACACCAAGGAGGAAAACAACTCTGCAAAAGGTTTAGTAATCCTCACACAGAGTTATTAGTCTTTCCTCAACATAGTAGGTGCTTAAGAGATGCTTCTTCACTGATTTCTTGTTTGATTGAGTGTGATGTAATGGAGAATGGGTAATGGATTTCTCATTTGAATATCTACATTTTTATTCTGGTTTTTCCACTTCATAACTGTGTGGCCTTGAACAAAGCATTCCATTTTTATGAATTCTCTGGGACAGTTTCTTCTGTAAAATACAGGAGTGAATTTTAAAGGTTCTTAAGCTGGAATCTGTGAAGTTGGATTTTTTAAATAAATACTCTAAAAACTATATTTCAATATATTTGGTATCTTTTGTAATCCCATATATTTTATTTTATCAATTTAAATCATTTTTTCTGGGCAATCCATGAGCTTTACCAGACTTTCAAATGGTTGTAGTAGAGGCCCTTGTCAGCCCTAAAATTTTGTTTTTAGAAAGCCATCCAAATGGTAGATCTTTATTCTGCACTACATCTTTTCCATCATAGTGAATGATTATTTATGAATGGAATATTAGATAATGTAACTTCTTGGAGAGAACAGTGGAATATCCATACCACCATTGTGCACTACATCTTTTCCATTGTACTGAATTATTATTTATGAATGGAACATAAGATAATGTAACTTCCTGGATAGAACAGTGGGCTTGAAATTCAAACAGTTGCCTATCAATGCCATCTCTGGCAATTAGTAGCTACATAATTCTGGTCATATCACTCAAACTCTCTGGGATTCAGTTTCATCTTCATATGTACTTGTGTGGAACCCAGAAAAGCCTGTAAAAAGGTTTAAGGGAACTGCATCTCTAAGAAAGTGGCTCAATTTTCCAAAGTTCACACACACACACACACACACACACACACACACACACATACACACAGCTGTGAATCACAGCACATTAGAGAAACTAAAAGATGTTTTGGTAATCATCATCTCACTCTCTGAGCATAACTGGCCGACTTTAGGAACCCACAATGGCATTCAGAGACTCTGTCTGGAGGTCATTTTTACTGATGCAGATGTGAAAAATGGATGCTTTTCTTTAAACAATAATAACCTTCCTGTGCTTAGAAAATATATATTCTGTATAGAAATGAAATAAATCTGTGGTAAGAGGTCAAGAGACTTCCACTGCAATTGTTTCTCAGTCTCCTTGTATCATTATCATCCTCTCACATGACACAATCTATTCTGCTGGTCAGAATTAGATCCCAGCAGTCATTAGCAGGTGGTTCCTGTGACATTCATCTTCATCTGTAAAATAAAGGGGCATAACTATATGATTTCTGAGGCCTTCCAGACCTATATCTATAATCCTGTAGTTGATTCATTAAAACTTTAGAAGGGGAGATCATTATTCTTCCCCATTCTATAGTAGTGATAGTAGGAATAGATATAAATACAGCAAGTATATAGGGTGTTTTCTAAAGACTATTTTGGAGAAATAAAAGCATAAATTAGAACAACAAATGAGTTCATCAGGGTTGAAAAATACAAGGTGGACAGATTAGATTCTACTGTCAGATCTATGAAGAAGGGAAGAATTTATGACCAAACAAGATAGAGAGATGTTAAATGGATAATTTTGATCATATTAAATTTAAAAGGTTTTGCACAAACCCAATTTACCCAAGATCAGAAGGAAAACAGAAAGCTATGAAATAGCCTTAACAGCAATTGCCTCTTTAAAAGGCCTCATTTCTTAATTCTATATAGAACTGAATCAAATTTATAAGAATATAAGCCGTTCCCCAATTGATAAAGGGTCAGAGGATATAAACAGGCAGATTTAAAAAGAAATCAAAGCTATCTACTATCATATGAAGAAATGCTCTAAATTACTTTTGAGTAGAGAAATACAAATTAAAATAACTCCAGTACCACTTAACACATATCAGGTTGGATAATATGGCAGAAAAGGAAAACGATAAATGTTGGAAAGGATATGGGAAAATTGAGACACTAATGCACTGTTGGTGAAGTGATAAACTGATCCAACTACTATAAAGAGCAATTTGGAACTATGCCCAAAGGGCAAGCAAATTGTGCATACCCTTTGATCCAACAATATCTCTAAACTAGGTCTATATCACAAAAAAAAGATCATAAAAAAGGGGAAAGTACCTGTGTGTACAAGAATATTTTAGCAGCTCTTTCTGGGGGTGGCAAAAAATTGAAAATCAAGTGGATGCCCTTCAGTTGGAGAATGCTTGAACAAGTTGTAACATATAAATGTAATGGAATACTATTATACAATAGAAAATAATGAGCAGGTGAATTTCAGAAAAACTCGGAAAGGTGCATATGAACTGATGCAAAGTGAAACTAACAGAACCCAAGAGAATATTGTACATAGCGACAACAACATTGTGTGATGATCAACCATGAATACCTTAGTTCTTCTCAGAAATACAATTTTGGAAGACTCATTATGAAAAGGCTATCCAACATCCAGAGAAAGAACTGATAGAATTCTCATGCAGAACAAAGCATATATTTTCACTTACCTTGTTTTCTTCATTTTTCTTCCTTTTGGTGTATTTTTTCTTTCACAAATATGACTAATATGGAAATATGTTTTACATGATTACACATACATGTATATACAATCTATATCAAATTGCTTACTGTTTTAGAAACAGATAAGGACAGGGAGGGAGAAAATTTGAAACTCTAAATTTTATTTAAAAATGAATGCTAAAAAATTGTCTTTTCATATAATTAGGGAAAATAAAATACTTTTAAAAAAAATACAAGACAAACCCACAAGAATCATTTGCATTCTTACATGTTACCATGAAATATCAAGAAAACATCAGAAGAAATAAAATTCTTTTAAAATAACATCAAAAGGCATTAAATATTCGGGAAACATCTTAATCTATAAATGCATGTGATGTAGATTCTTGAAAACTTCAAAATAATAAGAAACAATTTTATTTGTATTGATATGTTTAATGAAACTCAAAAATAGTAAAGTATGAATATGCTAAGGAAAATTTTAATCAAATTTAAATTCCACTTCACTAAAGTTATTCCTCAGCTCAACTAATTTCTATTGACCTTCATGGGATTTCTAGGAATATTGTCTTCTTATATATAAAAAGACATTTTATTTTTCTATCACTAATGCTTAGTCTTTTCAATTATTTTTCATGCCTTATTACTATCAATATGATTTACAAATACTGTGTCAAATAGAAGCTGTGAGAATGGACATCTGTTTTATATCTTTTTTGTGGGCATGCTTCTACTATGTGTTAATTCATGATTTTAAGATATAGTTTTCATCACATTAGGGGAATATACTTATATGGTAATATATTTAAAGTTTTAACAAAAATTAATATTGGTCGCTCTTTCCTCCTTGATTCTCTCTTCTCCCTAAGTTTTTGGGACATCATTCTCTCCTGATTCTCCTCTTACTTCACTGACATCCTTCTCTGTATCCTTTGCTGGATCCTCGAAGTATATTGATTTGGGCATTTTATACCTCTCTAGGTGACCATCTGGTATTTTTAGATTCTCAAATGGATTAGTGGAGGACCATGTCTCTGGCAATATTTTGTTCCCTTTGCTCTCCTATGTGCTCCCTTTTCTTATTTAAACTTGCTGTGATTTGGATTTGTTCTCTTACATTAGAAATGTCATTTGCTGTCAGTTTTGATAGACTTCCAAAAAAAAAAAAACCCAACAATTCTTGCATTTATTTATGACTTCAACTGTTTTATTGCCTTTGTATCAACATCTCCTCCAATAATGGCCAGTTACCTGAGCATCTGTGCAAGTGGACACCACAATAGTTAGAGCACTGGGCCTTGAATATGGAAGATTTGACTAAATTCCAAATTCAGACACTTATTAGCTGTATGATGCTGGGTAAATCACTTTAATCTCTGTTTGACTCAGTTCCCTCATCTATAAAATGGAAATAATAATAGCCCCTATCCCTAGCGTTGTCACAAGGATCAAATGAGATAATTATAAAGTACTTTTTCAAAGCTTATATATACATGTTTAGTAGTAGTATTATTAGTGCTATCTAATTTTGACATTTAGCTAGTTTGCTGCCTTATTGCTATTCTGTTTTTTCTACTGCAAGCTCAATTCATTAAAAATTTTCTCTTATATTCTGTTCTCTCATATATGTGTATGCTTTTTAAATTTTTATTTGCTATAATTCTATTCTTTCTTATATAGAGATTTTTAATCCTGTAAAGTTTCTTCTGACTCCTGCTTTGGCTACATGTATTTACATTATCCTTATATTTAACATAATTTGCTATTGCATTTATAATTTCCCATTTTGCCCAATCATTATATACTGTTACTTTTTTTTCACATGGACATAACTGCACATTATACTCTTTCTTCCATTATTTACTATAACTTTTACAGAATTAGAACTAATAAATGTAGATTATAAAACATGGTTTCTATATTTAATTATGACCTAGAACATGAAAAAAAATTTCTGTAAATTTCATGTTCACTGGAAAGTGAGAAAAAAGAAAATAAAACAAGATTTTTGTCTTTTCCATTGTTAAACACACACACACATATACACACACAAACACACATACTTCCATTTAATAACCTTTTCAGATCTATAGTCTCTGTCTTATTTATCTTGTTTAGGATTTATTATATTCTGATAGTATGGTATTAAAAACTCCTGTTGTCTTCAGTTATTTCTTTTTTGCAATAATATGAAGTTTTCTCTATTAATTTTATGATGAGTGTATGAGGGAGGCATAATATGTTTGAAATGTCCAGGATAATGGCAGAGTGAAAAAGTCCTGAATCCTCATTTCTCTGCTGCATATGCCCCCAAAGTAAAAAAGGAAGCTGGAAAGGAAAACAACTACAAAGTCTTAAAAGAGAATAGCATGTCAGATAAAAACAAACAAGCAACAGGAAAAACAACAACAAAATAAGCAAAATATAAAATAAAATATCCTGAAGAGAAGTCGTAATAAAGGAAAAATAATAAAGTGGCTTCAATTGTGTCTCAATAAACATCTAGTTGGACAACTACTTTAAGAAAAATGAAGGAGAAGCTGATATAGTGAAGTAGGGTCCAATAGCAGAATTAGAATTGGAAGAATTCTCACTGACCATCTTGCCTAATCATGTCTAAGAATTCATTCTCCCCACAAGAGGCCATCCAGCTTCTGCTTGGAAACCAGCAAGGAGGGGAAGCCACTCACCACACTCCCCATTCCTTAAGAGTAGCCTATTTTGCCTTGAGAGCAGGTGTTCTGGACTTTAAAACTAAGTTAGCTGATTTTCAATTTGCACTCACTGTTCCTGGGACCAAATAGAACAAGGCTAATCCTTCATTCAGGTGATATCTTTTTAGATACTTGATATCTCTGCTATTGTGTCTTGGTAACTAACTTTGTATCCCTGTGATATCACCAACTTTGGCTTCAGTTTATCCTATAACACTCCAACTTCATAGACCACTGTATTTCACAGTATTTCACATATTTCTGGACACTACTTAATAAGTAGTTCCAGGATTTGGTCCCCAAAATTTCCACACTGGTCTGATAGACTCTCTTGTCTAGGTGATCCTCAAACCCACTTTTCAAAAGTTAAAAATTTAAAAAGTGGGGAAATGATAAGGTCTTCAGTGTTAGGTGTGGCTAGAGGAATTAGGCAAGCAAGGAGGCTGTGATAATGGAAATCAGTTTAATTTCTTGATCCCCCCCAAAAAAAAAAAGGATAATCCAGTCAGATATCTAAGGCCTGTCTCCCTACAAAATAACTTATGGCCCATGGCTTTGCTGCTACCTTCCTGTCAGCTTCCCATAACACTCTGCCTCATGGGATCTTTCTCTTTGCCAACCCCATGCCACATGGTATCTCCCCTCACTCCATTATGCTTCTCAACTCCACTTCTTCTTATAGCTAACTAACTCTTTAAGGGTGCTAAGTCCCTTTCAAGATTTAGCCTGCCAGGTTCTCCCTTTCTACTGAGTAATTGTGAGTTCCACTGAGGAACTTGTCTTTCATATGCTCTCCTACTGTATTTCATATTTACCATTTAATATAATATAATCTAATATAATTTACTGTATTTCATATTTACCATTTGCGGGGTCTATTGTATCCCTTCATGTTGTCTGTGACTGATTTCCCTAAATAAATCCACTTTTTGCCAAAGTGAATGGCCGTTGTGAATTCTGCACATGACCAAACCCCAACTTTTGGTGCCTGCCATCATTTGGTGACAAATCCCATGTCATAGATCATATCATCCTTTTCCCCCTTTGTCAATTATCACTGACCCATTCAATGAAGGCAGTGGTCCTACCTTCTTTGATCCTCTTGTCTTCCTCACCCCTAGCACAGCTTGAAAAAAAAGAAAGAAAAAAATCTTTATTGCCCTTTGCTTCCTTCTGAGCCTTAACACTTTTGAACCATTTCACATTCCTATATTCATCCTCTGTCACTTGCCCTTCCTTCCATCATATTTTTTCTGTGTTAGTATATATAAATATATATATATATATAAAATGTATGTGTGCATATATATATATGTATGTATATGCAAATATAATATGTATACACACACATGTATATCCTTTAAAATATCTAAGCTGTATATCTCCATTGGTCTTTTCAGAAAAATATTTTCTCTGCTTATCAGAATTATTGCCTTTATTTCTCCACATAAAGACATTTTGAAGTTTCCCAGTTCTCCTGACCTGAGTTTCCCCAGTATATGTTGTAGGTGTAGAATATTGAATTGACTGGAAAAAAAAGGGAAGAATGATATTAAACACCTCTTTCCAGCAAGTTACTCCAAGAAGCTCCCCAGAATTGATTAGAACAAGGACACAAGATTCAAGCTGAAATATGCTAGGACTGCTCGCTGATGTGTTAAGGTGTTCTATTACTCTGCCTTAGAACACCACTGTCGGGGATAGGGGGAGAGATCCTCTCCCACACAGTTGCTCATATTTCTTATACTTTGAAATATGAAATACAAGAAAGAAAATAAAGAGGGATTCTAAAATCTGAGGGTCGGTCTTTCTTCAGAACTGACCCTCTTCTCAAACTCCAGAGATTACTCACCTCTAAATCATCCCTTGCTTTTTAAGGCCAAGAAGGGTATGACTGAGCTTAAAAATCGTTCAATTGGTGGAAGAACTTCATACTTCCCAGGGAAATAAAGAAATGAAAATTCTTCACACATACTTGACACTAGCTAATTAAAGTCTGAAAGGAGCATACCTTTTACAAGGTGTGAATAGATCACTGAATGGGTGAGCCACTGAAGGTTCAATATACTTTATAAACATTTAATAAACTCTTCCAAATATTGTATCCTCTATAATCTGTAAATAGGACATTCAAAATGATGATTCAGTGTCTGAAACAAAGTTGCAAGTAGGTTTTGTCCCACACCCTTATTAGAAACTGGGTTGGTGCTATGGGTGTATTTTGGGATGTCTCAATGTATAAAGGAAAAGGGGAGGAATGGGAAAATGTAAATTTAAAAGAAATAAAAAACAAGGAAGTAATTAAACTACTCTGGAAACTAGGTTTAGAAATTTGGGTAAATGCCTGGTTTGTTTGTAAAGAACTAGGTGTGTTTATAAATTGTGCCTAAGGTTATTTGTGGGAAGTAATTATGTATATGCAAGATTGGGGTTAGAAGGTAGATCTTATTCTAGTGATAAAGCAAAAAAATCATAGCTTAGCATGACAAAGGAAAAATCAAATTTAACAATGATGACTTT
This sequence comes from Myrmecobius fasciatus, assembly GCA_023553655.1. Lineage (NCBI taxonomy): Eukaryota > Metazoa > Chordata > Mammalia > Dasyuromorphia > Myrmecobiidae > Myrmecobius > Myrmecobius fasciatus. The sequence goes on from JAJPUD010001764.1 coordinate 366,412, forward strand.
TAACATTAATGACCTAAATCTACCTATAAAAAGAAAATGACTATTGAATAAGTCAAATGTCAATGGTCCAAAATGTGTTACCTGTAAGGAACATGCCTAAAACAGACAGACACTTACAGGTTTTAAATGATGTGGGAGGAAAGGGGAGAGAAAGAAACTCATCTATCATTCTACTGTAACCAGTCAAATTTCTGCCTAATCCTGGTTTAGGAGTTTCCCTACTTACTCAAGGACAGCTATTATCTATTGTTTCTGCAGCTGCTACCACCCTAGAAAAATATTGTAATTCTTTTGGAATAACATCTCCAAAACCAACTCTTGGTCAACGTATTTCTCTATGTAATTGTGTTCGAATTTGGAAGCAAAGAATGTTGCAAACCTCTAATAGGGAAAAAGGCCTCAGGCTTATTTATCTCCACACCTAAGTCACCTAGATAGTCACCTAGACAGGACCTTGTGGCACACCTAAGTCACCTAGACAGGACCTGTAAGCACATGATTGCTTTTTTTGCTGTTCTTTATTGCATTTAATTGAAGAAGTATTAAGGATAGCTACAACATTATATATTTTGAAAGGTCAGAGCTCTGGGAAACAGACCATGTAAATGTTGTGGATAAGTCCAGATGATAAGGAACAAAGTCCTGAGAGCCATTTTTTGACCCAAAATCAGTTAAGTGTAGTCTAGAGGGATAAATTAACTATGACGTACATGGGGACAAATGTTTAAGTTTGAGCTGATTCTCCCCAAGAACCAGAATGATATGGGGAAGATTATACTCCATGTTGCTGAAGAGAAATACTTCTTCTCTTCTTGTTCTACCTCTATAGTGAATATTACTTTGTAAAAACTAGTTATGTTATTTGGTTGTTAAAGCAGAGTGCTAATAACTAGTGGAAAAGACATAATAGAATGGATATTTGAGCCAATAACATTAGAAAAAACATCCTTAACTCCGAGGGGTACCCCATAGTACCCTAAAAGGGGAGATTGTGTTATGCTCTGAGATCCAAATATGTGTGAGAGAGAAACAGAGAGACAGACACACAAAGACAGAGAGAGAGAGAGACAGAGAGACACCCAGAGAGAAAATATTCAGTTCCCTATTAAAATTCAAATATAGATAGTAAATTTATAAAAACTAGTCACCCAATTTTTTTGTGCAGCAAGATAACTGTGTAAATATGTATACATATATTAAATTTGACATATATTTTAGCATATTTAACATGTATTGGATTACCTGCCATCTAGGGGAGGCAGGGAGGGAGAAGGAAGGGAAAATTTGGAACACAAGGTTTTGCAAAGGTCAGTGTTGAAAAATTACCTATGCATATGTTTTGTAAATAAAAAGCTTTAATTTATTAAAAAAAATTAAAAAATAAAATAAAAGCCAATCACATTCTAGGTACTAAAGTACTTTAAAAATTAATCAAGAAGAATTTTTAGGCAATCACTGTGTGTCAGGTGCTGGGAGTATAAAGAAAAACAAAAACATTGCTCTTAAGGAGTTCATTATTCTAACAGGAAAGAAAATATGTAAGTAACTCTATATATCCTACATATGTAAGAGCTTCTACATGAACTCTCTCTTCTACCCAATAGGTCAAAAATACTGCATGTAACCTCTCTTTTCTATTTTCTCCATCCTCTTTATCAAGGCCTCAGACTTATTAGCTGTGTGATACTGGGCAAGTCACTTAACCCTTGTTTATCCCACTCACCTCAACTCTTCTATTCAGGTATCTATTCTCATTTCCTCCATCTCCTCTAGAAGCTTGCCTTAGTAATCACTATTTTCTCCTTCATCTTCAATCTCTCCTTTTCCTTGTCCTTTCCAGTCACCCCATTATGAAATAAATTTTGACTTGATTCCTCCATTCCTTCAAGCCATTGTTCTATGTTTTTTCCCCCTTTCTCAACCAAACTCCTAGGAAAAAAATTTCTGTAAGAATGAGAGATAAAAGAGAGGGCATATTGGGAAAGAGAGTGGTTAGTACCAAAACACTTTTGAGGAAGAACAGGGTAAAATGAGAGAGAGAATGGAGAGGGAAATATTGTTAGCAATAATAAGTATAAAAAGAATTTTGAAGCAAGTTTTTCTGATAAGTCCTTATTTCACAGAGAAGAAACTGAGTCAAATTTATAAAAAATAAGAGCCATACCCAATTGATAAATGATCAAAAGTTATGATCTGCTCAAAAGTCTATAAATTCATGCATATCCTTTGACCTAACAGCATCGTTACTAGGGATGAATACCAAAAGATTCAAAAAAAAAAAAGAAAGAAAGAAAGAAAAATGACCTATATGTAGAAGAAATATTCATAGAAGCTGTCTTCTCAGGGCACAAAAAAATTGGAAATTGAGGGAATGTCCATCAATTGGGGGGAATGGCTCAGTTAACTGTGGTATGTGTTTGTGATTATTATTCTATGGGAAATGATGAGCAAGATGCAATCAGAAAAAAACAACAGTCTGGAAAGTCCTCCATGAACTCAAGCAAAGTGAAATATATTATACAAAGGAATAGCAATGTTCTGGAATGATCAACAGTAAATGACTTTGCTATTCCCAGTAATGCAATCATATATTCCACAACTCTAAAGAACTTAGATGATGAAAAAGCCTATCCATACTCAGAGAAGGAACTAACTGTATTTGAATACAAACTCACTCACTCACTTACTCTCTCTCTCTCTCTCTCTCTCTCTCTCTCTCTCTCTCTCTCTGTCTGTCTTCTGTGTGTGTGTGTGTCTTCTCTCTCTCTCTCTCTCTGTCTTCTCTCTCTCTTTCTCTCTCTCTCTCTCTGTCTCTCTCTCTCTCTCTCTCTCTTTCTCTTTCTCTATCTTTTAATTTTTCTTGAGGTTTTAATTTTCATTAAGGTGGGATATCTGGTTTCTTGACTTTTAAAGAAATGTTTTTTACATGTGGTTTCTTAATTGTGGGTAGGGATAAGGGAGAGAATCTAGAACTCAAAAATTTTCAAAATAAATGTTTTAAAAAATTCTTTTTTGAATGTAACTGGGGAAAAATATTAAATAAATAAGAATAGCACAAGAGGGTTAAGTTTCAGAAGAAATAAGGATGATTAGAAAAGTTAAGGCTGATGAAAGGTTTAGTGGGAAGCCATAGTGTGCAGCTAGATGGTGCTGCAGTAGATAGAATGCCAAACCTGGAATCAAGAAGATTCACCTTGAGTTCAAATCTGGCCTCAGACACTTACTAGCTGTGAGACTCTGGTCAAGTCACTTACCTCTGTTTATCCCACTCATTTCATCTATAAAATGAGCTAGAGAAGGAAATAACAAACCATTCCAGTATCCTTCCCAAAATGGGACCATAGTTAGACATGACTGAAGCAACTAAACAAAACTGCCAGTTTCATTCATCATTATTTCTCCCCTGTCTTTCTTCTTCATTCCCTCCTGTCAGTCTTGCTTTCCTTATGTAATTTTCTGTTATTTTTGAAAATTGGTTTCTTGAATTTATAAAGGTCAACAAACATGAACATTCTTATATACAAATGAGCATAGAATTGCACATGAAAATGAGTATTGTGAATAACTTGGACTTTCTAAAATACTTATTAAATTTAACATGATAGTACTGACATCGCTTCCTCCTGGGAACCTTCCTTTGTAACACAGTTTAGTGTGTGTGCTCTGATCATATTCTCCCAAGGCCAGAGATATAACACATCTTCAGGGCAATTAGATACTTTCAGAAGTGTGGAAATGGTTCTCTTCTCCATTGTCATCAACTTGAATACTTATCAGCCCCCTGGTTTCTACATAGAAGTGGTCCCACCAAATTGATCTTCAAAGACAGAATTTCTCCCAGATGAGTCTTCAGATAAGCTCCCACCAGGTGGGCACACTGAAGGAACTCCTGAAAATCACTTTTTGCTCCCTGCGGCATCGATACTGCCCTGGTTGAGAAACTTGGGCTCAGTCCAGACTCCCAGATTCCTGTGGCTTGCTGTCTTCAAAACTGAGACTCCACTCCCTTCATCAAAAGGGAACAAAGGTGTCACTGAGATCCCCAAGAGAAAAATGAGGCAAAATCAGTAGACAAAGGTCACAGGTCTTTTTAAATGTCTCCACAACTAATCAAAAAAGCCTGTTCTTCAACATGTGAATAGCCAATTCCTGAACATCTCTTCATGCTCCACTGTCTCTTCAAAGTCTCATCATAATTCTCCAGGAAGCTGCTCCCTGGCATTATCCAGCTGCTCCCTGACATTATCCATTCACACCATGTGAAGCATTCTGGGCAGACCCATACCTCCATTACTAATGGAGATAAAAAGGAAATATAAAAAACCAGTCAGTGTCTGACGGTCAGACAGTGTAGCAATATGCTATGGCCATTGCTTCCCACCTTCAGTGACAGGAAGGAGGCCCATTTCTTCAATCTTCTCCAGGACTAAGGTTAGTCATCAAAGTTACATAGGCTAGAATATTAGTAAAGATGCAAGAAGTGGGGACTACCAAGATCAAGTCACGTCCCACTAAGCTCCTAGCCATTTTTTGCACAAGGTTACTAAATCTCAGAGGAATGCTATAGACATGGATTACCCAGAAATAGGAAAATCTTTTGTCATAGTCAAAATAATATTATTATATGAAAATTAGACCATATTGTTGTGCCTTAAAATGTGCTTCACAAATAATATCTCATTTGATCCTTATGACAACTCTGAAAGATAACATTATTATTCCATTTTTCAGATGAGGAAACTGAGGCTGACATAGATTACATGACTTGTTTAGGATCTCACACTAGAAAGTGTCTGAGGATGGATTTCAACTTGGGTTTTCCTGACATTAGGGCCAGTGCTCTATCCGTTGTGCTACTTAGGTGATACTAGGATTATGGATTTCAAGCTATAAGGACCTTAAGGATTATTAAGGGTACTATCCCATTTTTCAGATAAGGACACTGAAGTCCACTTGCTCAGATAGTAAGTCACTGCTGTGATTTGAACCCAGATCCTCTGACCCAAATTCAAAGCTTTCAATAATATTATTTGCAGGAAGTATAGAGAGATGTGGACTATGCAGAGGCTTCAAACTCAAATGAAAATGGCGTCATATGGATCTAGAAAACCACTAATTAATGATGCTGCATTGTACTTTATTTATTTTGTTAAATATTAAACCTTTCCTGATTACATTTTAAGGGAAGGAGAAGGAACTTTGCTGATTAATTGTGAGCTGCTGGCTGAGAATTTGATTCCTCTGCCTGACAATAGTACAGTTAAATGGTTTGGAGATTGGTTGAAAGCTGCACCCAAAGATTAGTCATTAAAGATTTAATGTCGGCCTGGCAGGAGCTCTACACTGGTCCTATGCTGTTTAACATATTTAACTTGGATAAAGCAATTGATTTTCTTATCAACTTTCCAGATTACATAAAACTGGGAGGGAGGGAGAGCTCACACAATGGAGAACACAGTCAGGATCCAAAAAGATCTTGGCGGATATATTGAGCAAAATCAAATAAGATGAAATATCATTGAGATGAGTCAAGATTGCCGCCTGATCCAGACATAGGCAGCCCAGCTTGCCTACACCAGCTTAAAAAATGATTAAGAAAACCCTTGAGAAAATGCAGCAAGAGACATCTGCCATCCCAGAACAGGAAAAAAGGCCAACAAGAAATTCACAGGCAATAGAAGGAGCCTTGTCAGAGATGGGACAGAGGTGGCTTGCAAGACTCTCTACATGGGCAGCAAGAGCATAAGGTTCCCCTGAGAAAAGCCCAGGATCATAAGAAACACCAAAATGGAATCCTTGGAAGACACAAGGAGTGGGAGTGAGCACCAGCAAAGTACTAACCAGCGCTGTGTCAAGTAGTACTCAGATCAGAACAGCCCAGGCCCAGAGGCTCTAAGGCTTCATGCTCAGAGAGGGCCTTAAAGATCCAGCACTTTGAAATCTAAAGATCCAAGAATAATCTCACCCAAGAAATAACCAACCGTATGAGAACTCAGGGAACTCAGGGCAAGACCAAGCGGGGCTGACCACTCCTTCCAAAAGTGCAGCATGGAGGGCAGCTAGGTGGAGCAGTGGACAGAGCACCAGCCCTGAAGTCAGGAAGACCTGAGTTCAAATCTGGTCTCAGACACTTAACATTCCCTAGCTGTGTGTGACCCTGGGCAAGTCACTTAACCCCAATTGCCTCAGCAAAAAGCAAAACAAAAAACAAAAAAAAAAAGTGCAGCATGGGTTAGAACTTGGTCTTGCACAAAGCCACATTATGGGAATGAAAGTTAAAGACATACATCAAAACCATTTGGTACTGGCTAAGAAATAGAGTAGTCGATCAGTGGAATAGGATAGAATCACAAGACAAACTAGGCAATAACTATAGCAATTTGGTTTTTGATAAACCCAAAGACCCCAGCTTTTGGGATAAGTATTCACTATTTGACAAAAACTGCTGGGAAAACTGGAAACTAGTGTGGAAGAAATTAGGGCTTGACCCACATCTAACACCACATACCAAGATAAGATCTAAATGGGTTCATGATCTGGATATAAAGAGTGATTTTGTAAACAAGTTAGAGGAACATAATATAGTTTACCTCTCAGACCTGTGGAGATGGAATAAATTTATGTCCAAAGAAGAACTGGAACTTTTAATTGAAAACCAGATAGATAACTTTGACTATATTAAGTTAAAAAGTTTTTGTACAAACAAAATCAATGCAGACAAGATTAGGAGGGAAGCAATAAATTGGGAAATCATCTTTACATTTAAGGGTTCTGATAAAGGTCTCATCTCTAAAATATATAGAGAATTGTCTCATATTTATAAAAATTCAAGCCATTCTCCAATCAATAAATGGTCAAAGGATATGAACAGACAATTTTCAGAGGATGAAATTAAAACTATTTATAGTCATATGAAAAGGTGCTCCAAATCACTATTGATCAGAGAAATGCAAATCAAGACAACCCTGAGATACCACTTCACACCTGTCAGATTGGCTAAAATGACAGGAAAAGTTAATGATGAATGTTGGAGGGGTTGTGGGAGGGCTGGGACACAGATGCATTGTTGGTGGAGCTGTGAACGGATACAGCCATTCTGGAGAACAATTTGGAGCTATGCTCAAAAAGTTATCAAACTGTGCATACCCTTTGACCCAGCAGCATTTCTATTGGGCTTATATCCCAAAGAAATCATAAAGGAAGGAAAAGGCCCCACATGTGCAAGAATGTTTGTGGCAGCCCTTTTTGTAGTGGCTAGAAACTGGAAATTGAATAGATGCCCTTCAATTGGAGAATGGCTGAATAAATTATGGTATATGAATGTTATGGAATATTATTGTTCTGTAAGAAATGACCAGCAAGATGATTTCAGAGAGGCCTGGAGAGACTTACATGAACTGATGCTGAGTGAAATGAGCAGAACCAGGAGATCATTATACACGGCAACAACAGTACTATATGACGATCAATTCTGATGGACATGGCTCTCTTCAACAATGAAATGTTTCAAACCACCTCCAATTGTTCACTGAAGAAAGCCATATACACCCAGAGAGAGGGATGCGAAATGTGGACCACAACATAACATTCTCATACTCCTTGATTGATGTTTGCTTACACTGTGTTTCCTTTATCTGATATATCGTTTGTGTAGATAAGATTTTTCTTGCACACCAATGATAAGTTTGGAAATATGTATACATATATTCGATTTGCCAATATTTTAACATAATTAACATGTAGTGGATATCCTGCCATCTAGGGGAGGGGTGGGGAGTTGGGGGGGAAAATTTGTAACGGAAAGCTATGTAAGGGTTATTGTTGAAGAATTACCCACACATATGTTATGCAAATAAAATAAAAATTAAAAAAAAAAAAAAAGAAAAGAAACCACCAGCAGCATGATTTCAGAGAGGCCTGGAGAGACCTACATGAACTGCTGCTGAGTGAAATGAGCAGAACAAGGAGATCATTATACACAGCAACAAGACTATATGATGCTCAATTCTGATGGACAAGGTTCTCTTCAACAATGAGGTCATTCAAAACAGTCTCTATTGTTCAGCGATGAAGAATGTTATACGCATCCAGAGAGATGTCTGGGGGAACTGAGTGTGGACCACAACATGACATTTTAATGCCTTCTAAAAAAAAAAAAAAAGAAAAAAGAAAGTTAAAGACATAAATTAAAAAGAACACCAAATATCAAAGAATTGAAAATTATTGCAAATTGAACTCTTCAACAATTGCAAATAGAGACTCTAAAGAATCATGAGTTTTCCACAAGGGAATATATGAATACCTAGAAAAGATGAAACAAAAGATTAAAAATATGTATTTTAAAAGCTTTTGAGAAAAGACATACAAGGAGATTAAGTAACTTAGAAGAGAAAGTAGTATATTTTGCCTATGTAAAGAAACCTCTGAAAACTAGAATGAAAAAAACTAAACAGAAATTAATAATGCGAGATAACAAGAAACCTTAGAACAAAATGAAATGATTGGAAAAAAGAAGAAAATGTAAGATATTTAAAGCAATTGATGTGGAAAAGAAGTCAAGGAAAAAAAAATTTAATTCATTAGTCACTCTGAACATCATGTTTTTTAAGGCCTGAATACTATGTTTCAAGAAGTCATAAATGATCCGAAAAACCTGAGAAGACTTACTTGAACTGATGCTAAGTGAAGTAAGCAGAGCCAGGAAAACAATATTCATAGTAATAGCAATGATCAACAAAATAGACTTAGTGCTTCTTGGTAATGCAATGATCCAAGATAATTCCAAGGGAATTGTTACAGAAAATGCCAACCACATCCAAAAAGAAAAAAACAAACAAACAAACAAACAAAAAAACTGTGGAGCTTAAATGCAGATCAAAGGAGACTATTTTCACTTTTTTTGTTGTTTTAGGCTTTTGTGGGTTTTTTTCCCCTTTTGTTCTGAGTCTTCTTTCACAGCATAACTACATTTGTAGTGAAAATACAGTTAACATGATAAGTTATATAACTTACATCATATTGCTTGCTGTCTTGGGGAGGGAGAAATAAAGGGAGAGAGGGAGAAGATCTTACAAAGATGAATGTTAAAAATTATCTTCACATGTAATTGGGAAAAAGTAAAATACTATTAAGTGAAAAAAAAAGAAATCATAAATGAAAACAATTTCAATTGATTAAGACCAAAGAGCAAAGTAAAATAGAAAGAATCCTCTTGAAAAGAACTCAAAAAAAGAAAAGTTCCAGGGATGTCATAGCCAACATCTAGAGTTCCTTCATCCAATATATATATATTGAAGGCTTCGTGAAAGAAAGCATTCAAATACCCAGACTCTAATCAGGATCACACAAGACCCAACAGCTTCTACTAAACACAAAAGGAAATCTTAGGAAAGAATATTTCAGAAGACAAAAAACCATTAGCTTGCAACTAACAAAAACTTACCCCAAATAAAATCGTTGAGGAGGAAAGTGAGCCTTCAATGGAATAGGAGATTTTCAGGTATTTCTGATGAAAATGTCAGAGCTGAATAAGAATTCTGAAATGCTAACAGGACTTCTGAGAAACTAAAAAAAAAAAAGTGCATTTATTTGAGCAATTGGAAAGAACTGAATGAAGATCTAATATTAATATTCTAATGGGGAAGTATTAAAAAGCATCCCTTCAGAAAGTCAATTTCTTCAAAGAGTTAAATAAGATAAAAGAAACTATGGGTCACTTCTTAGGTCAGGTTATTCTTGGATCTTTAGATTTCAGAGTGCTGGATCTTTAGGGCCCTCCCTGTGCTTGAGGCCTTAGTGCCTCTGGGCCTGGACTGTTCTGATCTGAGTACTATTTGACACAGCACTGGTTAGTACTTTACTAGTGCTCACTCACACTCCTTGTGTCTTTCAAGGATTCCATGTTGGTGTTTCTGATGATACTGGGCTTTCTCAGGGGAACCTTATGCTCTTGCTGCCCATGTAGAGAGTCTTGCAAACCACCTCTGTCCCATCTCTGACACTTGTATTGGTGGCAAGGCTCCTTCTTCTATTGCCTGTGAATTTTTTGATGGCCTTTTTTGCTGTTCTGGGATGGCAGATTTCTCTTGCTGCATTTTCTCAAGGATTTTCTTAATCATTTTTTAAGCTGGTATAGGAGAGCCTATGTCTCCCAGGGAGAAATGAGCTCTGTTCAGAGGGTCTGAGGAGGAGGGGAGGTAAGAAAAACGAGGATAACAGAATGAATGAATCATGTAGGAAGGCAAAAGAAGGGGTGGAATATGCTGTTTCATATAATTGGGGTACATGAAAATATACAAACATGGGGGAAGGAGGGGAGTGAGTTTTAGAAAAGCTTCACTCAAATGGACAAAGAAGGTTCAAAAAAAGAAAGCAAGTAGGGATGGAGACAGGAGTTAAGAGGGAAAATAATAGAGAGAGGGAACAGTCACATGCAGAGCTAACTTCTTGACTCTCAAATAGAGATTAAAAGGAGGGGAGAAAAAAAAGAAAAGAACTAGACTCTAGGGGAAGCATGTTTTCCATTGCTTCAGCTAATTGTGAAATGTCTGAGCAAATTGTGGTAATGGAACATGATTGCGCCATAAGAAAGAACAAGAGAAAACAGAGAATTCTGGGTTGTATGAATTAATAGCATAAAAGAAGCAGGAATAGGAGGATAATGTATATAAAGGCCATACATACCCTGGTAAAGGTCTGAAACCTTTTCCAGATAAAGAAAAACAATTTTGAAACGCCGCTAAGGGTTGATTAAAGAAATGACTAGCAATGTCACCAAAAAATAAAATAAAATAATATAAAAAAATAAAAATCCTGGGTTGAAGTATGTTCCCATCTTCTGAAAGGAAGGTATGAATGTATGAAAGGTGCAAAGACTATATTGTAAAGATTGCTTTTCTTTAACTTATTTGTCTTAATGGACTTTCCCCCCTCTCAATTAATTAGGGAAAGTGTGGGAAAGGTTGGGGGATCAAATAAGAATATCAATACAAAACAAAAAAAGGGGGGGGACCATTGAAATTTTTTTAAAATGAACTGAAGAGAATAGAAGGAAATTCAGAAGGAAGCATAAACAAGCTAGTGTTTCAAAAGTAACATGTGGTATTTATTACGCACTTAAAAAAAAAAGCAAGTCTTGGAAATGGAGATTCATTCTTTCATGTAGAATCCTCTTTTGTTTTCTCTTGTATATGTGAAAATGTGTGTGGGGAGGTTAAGTTTAGAATTTAAAAATAAAATTGAAAAAAAAATGTAATTGGATAAATGTAAATTCTTAAACTTGGATTTCAAAGATTGACTTCACAAGAACAAGATGGGGATACATGGGGAAGAAAATCCTTTGAAAAAGATGTGGAAATTGGAATGAATTGCAAACAAGCTCATTGTGAGTCAGTCCCATGAGAAGGGAGTCAAGGAAATTAATGTGATTTTTTTTAAATTTCCATATTAGTCATGCTGTGAAAGAAAACACAGACCAAAAGGAAAAAAAAAACACAAGAACAATAACAAGATTATAAGATGATCAATTTTGATGGATAATTTTTCAACAATGAGATGATTCAGGACAATTCCAATAACTTGTGATGGAGAAAGCCATCTGCCCCAGAGTGTGGGCACTGAATGTGGATCATAACAGAGTATTTTTATCCTTTTTATTGTTGTTGTTTGTTTTCTTTTTTTCCTCATTATTTTTCCTTTCTGATCTGATTTTTCTTGTGCTGCATAATTGTGAAAATATGTATAAAAGAATTGTTCATGTTTAGCATGTACTGAATTATTTGCTGTCTAGAGGAAGGGAGGAGGAGGAAGGGAGAAAATTTGGAACACAAGGTTTTGCAAGAGTGAATGTTGAAAACTATCTTTGCATGTATTTTGGAAATAAAAAGCTATTAAAAATACACAAGGAAATAAAGTGAAAACTAGCAAGCTCCAATTTGCATTTTGATGCCATCAGTTCTTTCTCTGGAGCTGGCTAGCCCATTTCTAACATGAGTTCTTTGGGATTGTTTTAGATCATCGTATTGCTAAGTGCTAAGTCATTCATGGTTTTTCATCATACAATATTGTGATCACTGTGTGCAATGTTCTCCTGGTTCTCCTTACTTCACTTTGTATCAGTTCGTGTCCAATTTTTTTTTTCTGAAATCATCCTGCTCATCATTTCTTATGGTACAAATTTATTCCATTACAATCACATACCATAACTTGTTGAGTAATTCTCGAAATGATGGACATCCTCTTAATTTCCAATCTTTGTCACCACACAGGAGCAGTTATAAATATTTTTATACGAATAGGTCCTTTTCCCTCATTAAAAAAAAAAATCTCTTTGGGATACAGGATGTGATTTCTTTTTTGAAAAGAAGAAAGTTTCAATGTCCTGGGACTGGACTAAGAAATGTCTAGGTCTCAGGAACAAGCAGATGAGAGTAGTTTCCCCTGGTCAGTCTTCATTTAAATCATTATCCATGGTTCTGGGCACCACTTTGGGAAGGACTCTGTAATCTGGAGTGACCAGAAGAGGGCACCCAGGATGCAAAAAGTTCTGAGCTCATGCCATATGAAGATGAATGGCAGAAGCAGGAAGTTTCTCCTGGAAACAGAGAACTTAGGGGGTGATGTCATAACTATATTTAAGTACTTGGAGGGCTGTCATGTTGAAGAGAAATTCCACTTGTTCTATCTAGCCCCAGACATAGAACCAGATAAAAGTTGCAGAAAGGCAAACTTTGGCTCGATTTTAGGGAACAAAATGGTAACAGTTGAAGAGATTCCCAAAGGATTTAGCTCACCTCCAAAGGACCTGGCTGCAGGGCTTTCAATGAAGACTAGGTCTCTATTTGGGCATATTTTGGGAGACTCTTCCAGGCATGGAACATAACTGCTGAGATGAGATCCCTTCCACTTCCCTTCTGTGATACTGCATTAAGGCAGCCCTCATGGGGAAGGAGGCTGGCCCCTTTATCAGCACTATTTTGAACAGGCATGGGGTGATCACTTGTTGAGTTTGTCATTTAGGAAATTCTTTTTCCATATGATATGGACTAGATAGCCTCTGAGGTCTTTCCAACTCTGGTTTTGCTACCATCCGAAAACTCAAAGATTCTGTCTGCCTGACTAGAAACATCCTACCTTCCGATGTTGACAACTGGTCTAATTTTGCCCTAGCTCCGACTAGCTCATATGGTGAAGAAAGAGGAGAGACACTCTGCTATAAGAGGAAAGGCCAAGAGAACTTCTCCCATAGACTATCCAATTCTCAAGAAACAGTTTTGCATAAATGATTTAAAGCCATGAACAGGCAATTTTTGGAGGAAGAAATCAAAGCTATATATAGTCATGTAGGGAAAATGCTCTAAATCGCGATTGATTAGAAAAATGCAAATTAAAACAACTTTAAGATTCCATCTTACATCTACCAGGTTGGCTAAAATGACAGAAGGAGAAAATGGCAAATGTTGTAGGGGATGTGGAAAAATTGGGATTCTAATACATTGTTGGTGGAACTGTGAAGTGATCCAACCATTTTGAATAAGCATCTGGAATTATGCCCCAAAAGTTACGAAACTGTGTATATGCTTTGACCCAGGATTACCTCTATTAAGTCTATTTCCCAAAATGATTAGGAAAAAAAAGGAAAATAACCCAAATATTGTAAATTTTTATAGTATTTCTCTTTAGCAAAGAATTAGAAATCAGATAATGCCCATCAATCAGGGAATTGCTGAATAAATTGTGATAGGCCATTATAATGGAATACCATTGTGCTTTAAGAAATGATAAGTAGGGGGGTAGCTAGATGGTGCAGTGGATAGAAATCAGGAGGACCTGAGTTTAAATATGGTTTTAGACACTTAACACTTCCTAGCCACGTGACCCTGGGCAAGCCACTTAACCCCAATTGCCTCAGCAAAAGAAAGAAAGAAAGAAGGAAGGAAAGAAGGAAAGGAAAGGAAAGGAAAGGAAAGGAAAGGAAAGGAAAGGAAAGGAAAGGAAAGGAAAGGAAAGGAAAGGAAAGGAAAGGAAAGGAAAGGAAAGGAAAGGAAAGGAAAGGAAAGGAAAGGAAAGGAAAAAGCAGCAAATAAACTATAAAAGACTTGTAAAGGAAAATGCTAGCCACTTCCAGAAAAAGAATTGATATGTGGAAAGAGGCATTACCTTGTTTTACATATTTATCTGTGTCTATTATTGGCCTTTACTGGTAATAGCTTGGGTGGATGGAAAAGAGACAACTCAAATGTAACAAAAAAATAAAAATAAATATATATTTATATATTAAAGAACATTAAAGAAACAAAAAAGAAACTTACATTAACTGATACAAATGAAGCTAGCAGAGCTGGGAAAGCAATATATTCTATCACAACAATGTCTATGGAAAGAAATATAACTACAAACAATTGAAAACGAAGTTGCAAAGTCATAAAGAACCAGTTGGTTCCCAAGAAAAGCTAGGAGAAGAAACCTTTTGGTAGGGGTAATAGGTCAATGAATGTGAAACATTGTCTAAAATACAAGATGTTTTTTCTTTCGGCGATTTGATTGCTTTCTCAGAATTATTTCTTCCCTTAAAAATTATTAATTATAATAATATTGTAATATTATAATAGCTCTGGAAGTGGGGAAGGGGAAGAAGGTGGAAAATCTAAGATAGCTATAAAATAATTTTTTCCACCTGAAGAATCTCTTGATTAGTTAGTTAGGAGCCCTATGGGGCTGGATGAGGACACCACAAAGAACAGAAGGAGAAAACATCACTAAATTAACCTGGGATGAGAAGTAGGAGGAAGATCTCCATCGTTCCCCTTAGTGAAGGATATGTGTCTCATCTTCCAAATAGCCACAAGCTGGCTCTGTCTGAAGTCTGACCTAATACTCAAGAATTCTCAGGAGACCCAAGAAAACCATGATGTTCTGCCTGGTTTACCCCCTCTTAACTCTAAGCCAGTTGTTTACCCTTTTGAATTGAATTTCCAGCTGTGCCTGCTCCGGAAATCTGCTAGTGCACTGGGAAGGGTGACTGGCTCTAGCCCGGAGCTCTCCCAGTCCCACCCATGTTCCTACAACAGTCTTCAAAGCCAAGTAATTAATCTGAAGAAGTCATGGCCAGTGACCCTGATGAGGCTATTAGCCACTCTGTTGCTTTGTCTTTTAGCCCAACTCTAAGGCTAGAGCTCACCCGAGTTTTCTGGCTAAGTGCATCTAGCATCAGGATGGGAGGATGAGGAAGAAAACAAGTTACCTGACTGGCTTTGGTGTTCTGTGTTGTTTGGGTTCCCCGGTGTGAGTGTCATGCTGTGGGCAGTACCTCAAACCCATGACAATCTGAAGACCCTGCACACATCGCTGGGTTGAGCAGAGATGACACCGGGTCATATGGTCAGTGACTATTCTGCCCCTCTTCACATCTTTTGGGCCCTGCCCCCTTCTCATGGCAGATAGCATGGGGCCCCAGAAGCCAGAGGTCATGGGCCCTCAAATTTCCTCCTCCCTTTAATCCCAGCTTGGGAACAATGAGTCAGATTTGGGCTCCATCATAATCTGAAAGCCTTGAAATTGTTCCTAATGATGTGTCAGTCAGTGCCAACTGCCAGGGCAGCTGCTCCTGTCTCCAAGGAGCTGTCACTGCGCTGGACGCTGCCAGTCCCAGAGATGTGGCAGCCCTTCAGGGATAAGATCCATGACTCTAAATAATAGAACGAGGTTAACAGTAAACTAGGTGGATGACAGGCCACAGCTGAGGCCGTACACCAAAGATGAACACCAAAATCTCAGTGTATTTGGACCAGAAACCCCACCACCACCACCATATTTAATAGTAATAGTGATTGTGTTAAAGAGTATTTAACAGTAACAAAAATAGGAACATTTTTGTAATGCTTTCTGTATGTCCATCCAGCACAGTGCTAAGCATTTTAGAAATTTGAGCCTCACAGCTGTGGGAGGTGTTTTTATCCCTATTTTACATATGAGGAAACTGAGGCAAACAGAGGACAAAGACACAGAAAGTATCAAGGTCAATTCCCATCTCCAAGTACAGTGTACTACCCACTGCCTACATACATGGATAATGTTGGTGTTGCAATCAGCACTACAGCATAAATGTTAAACTGGCCCAACCTTTGGGAGCTTCATGAGGTAGTATGAGGAGGAAGTCGTTGTTTACTCATTTTCAGTCATTTGCAACTTTTTGTGACCCTATTTGAAGTTTTCTTAGCAAAGCCACTAGAGTGTTTTGCCATTTCCTTTTACAGATGAGAAAATTGAGGCAAATGGGGTTGTGATTTGCCCAGGGTCACCCAGCAAATAAAGAATAAATACTTACAGTGGCCCAGTGTTCCTTTCCATTCCTTTCAATATTCTGCCTTCTTAGAGAAGTAGCTAGGAGCTTGTGTGATGGTCTGAGTGTGGGTCCCTACCAAGGACTATTTTGGGCCACGAGCACGTGGTGCAGCAAAGAGAGGATCCAAGCAATGATGTTTTATGTTATAGGACCATTCCTCTGATCCTCTGGAATTGAGCTCAGCAAGTGGAGTTGGGGACAGGATAGGTACCCAGTGGCAGGCTGTGAATCATAGCAAAGGAACATAGGAAAATACTAGCCCAATGTCATTTTATTATTATTTTTTGCTGAGGCAATTGGGGTTAAGTGACTTGCCCAGGGTTGCACAGCTAGGAAGTGTTAAGTGTCTGAGGTCACATTTGAACTCGGGTCCTCCTGACTTCAGGGCTGGTGCTCTATCCACTGTACCATCTAGTTGCTCCCAACATCATTTTAAACAAACACCCTGCAGGTTTATATGATGCTTTAGAGGAATACCCCATTTTATATATTTCTATCTATCTTTCTTCACGCATACTATGTTTTTATAAATCGAAGGCTTATGGTAATCCTGCGTCCAGCAGCAAATCTCTCGGTACCATTTTCCCAAGCGTGCATGCTCAAATCATGTCACTGTGTCACAATCTGGTCATTCTCCCAAAATTTCAAACATTTTTTGTTGTTATTACAGCTGTTATGGTAATCTGTGAGCAGTGATCTTTTTTTTAAGTCATTTTTTCCCAATCATAGTAAAAACAAATTTTAATATTTTTTTAAAATTTTGAGTTTCAAATTTTCTCTCTCCCTCCTACATTCCCCCCTTCCCTAAGACAATAAACAAATTGATATAGGTTGGATATGTGCAAGCATTAGTCATGTTGTGAAAGAAGTAACAGATCAAAAGAAAAGAAAAACAACCAAAAAAAAAATTTTTAAATAGTGCACTTTGATCTACATTCAGACTCTGCCAGTTCTCTGGAAATGGATAGCGCTTTTCATCATGAGTCCTTGGGAATTAATTGTCTTGGATCATTCATAGTCAAGTCATTCATAATTGATCATCATACAATGTCGCTGTTACTGTGTACAATGTTCTGGTTCTGCTCGTGATCTTTGATGTTACTTTTATAATTGTTTGGGAGCTCCACAAACCATGCTCAGAAAAGGCAGTGAATTTAATCTCTAAATCTGTGTGTTCCGTCTACTCCAATGAGTAGTCATTTCCCCATCTTTCTCTTCCTCTTTGGGCCTCCACATTAGTCATGTTGTAAAAGAAAATCAGAACAAAAGGAAAAACCCACAGGAAAGACAAAAAAAGTGAAAAAAAATCAATGCTTCAATCTGCATTTAGTCTCTATAATTGTCTCTCTGCATGTGGATGGTGTTTTCCATCCCAAGTCCATTGGAATCACCTTAGATCATTGCATTGCTGAGAAGAACCAAGTCTATCATAGTTGATCATCACATAATCTTGCTGTTACCGTGTACAATGTTCTCTAGGTTCTGCTCACTTCACTCAGCATCAGCTCATTTAAGTCTTTCCAGACTTGTCTAAATTCAGTCTGCTCATCATTTCTTATAGAACAATAATATTTCATTACATTCACATAACAACTTATTCAGCCAATTTCCCAATTGATGGGCATCCACTCAATTTCCAAATGTTTGCCACCACAAAAAGAGCTGCTTTTATATTTTTATTCATAGAGCTCCTTTTCCTGCTTTGATGATCTCTTTAGGACACAGACCAAGAGAGACACTGCTAGATCAAAGGGTTTGCACAGTTTTATAGCCCTTTGATCATAATTCCAGATTCCTCTCCAAAATGACTGCATCAGTTCACAACTCCACTAACAAGGCATTAGCGTTCCTATTTTCCCACATCTTTTTCTGTCATATTAGCTGATCTGGTTGGTGCAGGTGGTACTTTAGAGTTGTTTTAATTTGCATTTCTCTAGTCAATAGTGATTTAGACCATTTTTTCATATTTCTAAAAATAGGTTTAGCTTCTTATTTGAGAAACAGTCAAGAGGAGAGTAAGAAAACTTGAAAGGTAGGAGGAGGCTGGTTATTAAGGACTTTGAAGACCAAACAGATTGTAGAGATCATTTAGTCCAGCATCTCTCCATTTTACACACGAGGAAACTGAGGTCCAGAAAGAAGTAAAAGGAAGTAACAAAATTACAAGATTCAGCCCCACACCTGAACCCAACCCTCTTTTTGTAGTCAATAAGTATTTCTTAAATGCTGACTATAGCTGGGAATTCAAAGAAAGGGAAACTCCACCCTTCAAGAATTCACTATCTCCTGGGGGGTGACAAGATGCAAACAACCCAATACAAACAGACCATTTACTGGATAAACTGGAGGTAATTTCAGAACTGCCCTGGCTCCAGAAGGCTGAGGAATGGCGTCCAGTGGGAGGTGCACTAGAAGGAAACCAGGAGGTGGTGACAGGAGGGGGAGCATTCCAGACATGCATGCTGATCAGCCCAAGGAAATGCCCCGAGAGGAGGTGGAGGGTTTAGGAGCAAGGGAAGGAGATACATCTCAGAAGGAAGGAAGGGATGGGCCATGGGGAAGGGCAGTGTAAGGTGCCAGGAAACTGGAAATGTCGGGGAAGACCAGTTACTGTAGGGCTTTAAAAGTCAAACCAGAGAGTTTGCATTTTATTGGGAGGGTAATCAGCCTGGAATAGGAGCATGACGTGGTCTTACCTGAATGTTAAGGTCATCAATTTATCATATGAATGGAAGATGGACTGGGATAGAAAGAGGAGAGAGGCAGGCAAACCCTACCCCCAACAGCTATTGCAATATTCCTGACATGAGGTAATGGGGGCCTGCACTGGCTGAGTCAGAGAGAGAAAGGGGACATTTGTGAGACATGTTATTGAAGATAAAATTAATAGACCTTGGATATGTGGGGTAAAGGAAAGTGAGAGGAGTCAAGAATGACAAATACATTGATTGGGAGAATGATGGTATCCTGGATGGCAAGAGGGAAGTTAGGAAAGGAAGTGTTTGGGGGCAAATATTAAGAATTCAGCTTTGAATTTAAGTTTATGAGACATAGAGTTTGAGATACCTAATAAGCAGCTGGGGATCGAAGACCAGAGGTCAGCAGAGAAGCTAGAGCTGAATAAATAAATCTGAAAATCATCCTCCTAGAGATGATCTCTGAATTCATGGGAACTGAAAAGATCACCCAGGGGAAAGAGTGGAGGGCCCAAGCCAGAGCCCTGGGGAACATCCAATGAGACTCTGATGAAAAATTTAGCAAAGGAGACTGAGAAGGATCAGTCAGAGAGAAAGGAGAGCCAGGAAGAGTCAATATTGGGAAAACCTCCAGAGAAGAAAGAAATGGACTAAGTAAAGGCTGCAGAGAGGTCAAGAAGGGTGGGAACTGAGAACACTGGATTTGGCAGTGGTGAGATCACTAGTAAATTGGAGAGAGCAGTTTCAGTTAACCTTTGAGGCCAAAATAAAAGAAAAAGAAAAAAACAAACAAACAAAACAAAACAAAGCAAAAAATAAAACAAACAAAACCCCCACATTTACAAAAAAAAAAAGAAAAAGAAAAAGAAAAAGAAAAAAGAAAAAAAGAAAAGAAAAAAACAAACTAACCTTTGATTGAGGCCAGAAGTTAGACTGCTAAGAGTTAATGAGAGGAATGGGAATAGAAGCACCTAGTCTAGAGATCCAGGGAATTGAACCCAAAATGGAAAAGAGATGTGGGATTCTTGGGAATGGACATGTGATGGAGAGATAGATGAATGGATGGATGGATGGATAGATCAAGGGAGGGCTTTTTGAGAATGGGGGAAACATGGGTGTGTTTGTAGACAGTAAGGCAGCAGCCAGAGAGATTGAAAATAAGGGAATAGGGATGACAGGGGAGGCAATCTGCTGAAAGAGAAGGGAGGAACAGAATCACATGTGGATATAAAGAAGTTTACCTTGGCAAAAGAAGATTAAAAAGAGGCAAAATGAATCCTCATTATGTGGTTTGAAATGGGAGTGAAGGCAGAGATACTGGCAGTTTAGGAAACTTGATTTGAGGAAGAAGGGAAATGTTCTCAGCAAATGATCTCAATTCTTTCAATGAAATGAGGGAAAGTTCTTAGCTGAGAAGGTTGGGGGGGGAGGTTTAAGGAAGGATGAAAAGGTTTGGGAAAGCAGCTGTAGTCAATTAAGGAGCTATTAAAAAAAGGATTGCTTTGCAGTTGTGAGTGCTCAATTGAGATTACTTAGCATAAAATTGTGAGGAACCCATCAACAAGCTCAGCATATTGTTTCCAGAGCAGGTAGAATTGGCCAATCCTCCACCCTTACCTAGAACTTTCCAATGAATGCCGGGTTTGGGTGTTTCATTCTTTGTGGCAACCAGCACCTAAAGGAGAATTTCAAAGGATTAAGGACCAAAAAAACTAAACCCATTGCTTTTCAAAAACTAGGATGCCAGTGTGGAGTGGGAATGGTTGGACTAGAGTAATAGTTCCCAAACTGGGTACCCCACAACAGAAATAGAGATTCTGTCTGAAAATGGCAATAGTAACACTATTTCCCTTCTTGAATATTGAACATAAAATCATATATACAAAAAATATACTTGTTTTAAGAGCTATTTATTCAATGGGGAAATAGACTTCACTTCCTCTATTTTCTCTAAAGTGTCCTATATTACTTTTTTTATGGATTTATGGGAGCTATCAACATCTTTTATTATCAGAAGTAGTGAGGTACCAAATGAGTTTGGGTGGAACTGGAGTGGATAAACACTGTTTTCCTCTGAGTCTTTGATTCCTTGCAACAAAATATTTAGCTTAGACATCTGAATAGTGGATGCCCTTAAATACAGGCTATATCTCCCCCCAAACCAAATTGATTTAATATATGTATATATATACACATACCTATATATATGTATATACACACACATATATGTATATATACATATATACACATATGTGCATTGTATAATGTACATGTGTGTATATATATATCTAATGCATATGTATATAACCACATAAAATTATTTTAAAATATCATGATAAAATGATTTACTGTAAAAGTTAAGATACTACCTTCTACAGGAGGACTGTCCTATTCCTTCTTCCATGACCCAGCTGCTAGTTTTTTCACCACTAAGGTGGTATGTCTTATACACACACAATATACATATGTATATACATATACATCTGCATATACATACACACATTTACATATCCATGCATAAATGCATGTCATTTCCTTCCCAGTGGAGTGTAAGCTTGAGCCCTCCAGTGTTCAGCACAGTGCACATAGCAAGCACTTAATGTTTGTGGATTGCTCTCTTGATCCCAATGTCAGGATTTCAGCACTGGAAAGGACCCAGCAGCTTCCAGGACCAACCACCACCGGATCAGGAATCTGCTTTGCAACATACCCAACAGGGAGTCTAACCTTTGAAGGTGTCCGATGAGTTCAAAGCCCCAGTTTTCTTAGTGTCCACCCATTCATTTCCCCTTGGGACAGCTCTCACTGACAGCTATATGTCAAACTCCAAAAGTGCTTCTTTGCAGATCCCACCCTTTCTTTGCTCCAGGTTCTCTGGTCTGGGGCCAAAAAGAATAAATCCTTTTCCCACAAGACAGCTTTAAATATTTAAAGACTGTTTTCCTGTCCCCACCTCCAGGATATCTCTTCTAAGCTGACTATCCCCAGTTCCTTCTACTGAGTCTTACAGAACATGAATTCAAGACTGTTCACTCTCCAGATTATACATAATAACAGATATTAATTCATTAGTTCACTCTCTGGATTATACATAATAACAGATATTAATTCATTAGTTCTCTCAGGATTGAGTACACTGCATCATTTCTTCCTCAAGGATCCTCTCACACCCATTCATTGGAGGAAGCACCTTGCTAAAAGCAGCAAATGGTTTTTCCTAGCCATTTCCCTGGATCTTTAGGGATTGAGGAGAGAGAAGTGGATGGCTGCTATCAGATGTCAGATCACATTATTCTTGCCCTAGCTTAGTTGGAGATATAGTGCTCTGTTTCTGGAATCTGGTCTTTTGGAATGGCAGAATAGTCTAGCTTCTCTTGGAAAAGTCTGGGAAATAGCTGTGGCCCTGGGGAGTTCCCTGGAACAAATCTATGAACTAATGGACAAATGGCCATCTGGAATATGGTAGAGAAGGGAAAAGGTCATTGGGATGAATCAGTTTCCCCCTTTTCCCTTTTGATTTTGACCTTGAGAAAGCCCAATAGCACTTCTTTACAAATGGCCTTTGGGGCCATCTGTCCCACTATGAGTTGAAAGGGGCAGAATTCAGAATAGAGCATAGGGAAAGGAAAGATTCAGATCTGGCCAGAGCGGAAGCAACTTGATTTAAGCTCCTTGGTTGTTGATGTGATTACAGTTAATTTTCAATTTCTTCATTGTTTCCTTTACTTTGTATGCCAAGTGAGTGAATTATTTGGAGGACACTGGAATAAAAAAGGAAAAGAATAGGGATCTGAGTGGGGGCAGGAGCCAAGAGATCTAAGGTCATGTCCATGTGGACTTAGTATACAAGGAAGAATTAGAAAAAAGTTGGAAGGTTTCCTAGGTCGAGAGTTTCTCTTCATGTTAGAGTGATGGTGAGCTGGTAGCCCAAGCTTAGGCTTGTCTTCAAACATGCACAGTGAGCAAACTGGCAAGGTCCAACCTTCAAGCATCATTTGAACAAGGCTGAATGGCACAAGCAATATCCCCCTACTTAGCTACAATGTCCCCATGAAACCAGAACTGTCCCTCAGAGTGTTTCAGGTCAGTTGGGTTATGGTAGGGTTGGGCAGAGTACACATGAAGATGGTCAGCTATCATGGGGGGATACTGCCTAAGATCATGAGGGAGTGGGGAGATCCCTTTGGTCTGGCAACCATATCCCTCTGTGACTTCTGAGCTGTTGGTCCACTAGACTCTCCAGATCCTTTCCCGATGGGTGCCCAGTTACCTCTAACTGAAAACGTATCTTCTCTCTCCATCTGATTCCTCGACCTAACTTCTCTAGACTTGTTGACTGCCATTCCTCCACTGGTCTGGCTAGAGATGATGGGGGTTTTCTCTCTAGTTCTCCTTTACATCCTCATGACAATTCTTTCACAAGGTCTCTTGTATTGGGCATTTCCCACTGGGGAGAGGAGTGTATGGGCCTAAAGTAGGTAGGTACATAAGGCAGAAAAGGTAGAAAGCTATGGAAGAAAGCTTGGGGTTCAAGGGAAGAGAAATCTACATCCCTGCCCCCTTTCTCTCTTCCCTCTTGTCTCTCTCAGGTGGCACACAGCAGCAAGAAGGACAAGGCCATGTGGGTGGGGAACAGACACGTTTTTTCATGAGGGATTTTGCCACATCAGCCCAGCTTCTAATGAGAAAAAGGTGCCTAGGGGAGGGCTTGAGTTTCCCGGACAGCAAGGGCTCCTGATGCCAATCTGCATTAGAAGGTATAAACAAGAGAGCCAGGTTGGTACAACCTGAGCCCAAGGTCAGGGTGTGAGGGAGCTGGGCTGGTTTTTTGTAACATGGTTTTGCTACATCTACACAACTCCCCATGACAGAGAGGAGCCTGTGGGAAAGGTAAGAAGGGAAGGGCTGGGTTTCAAGACAAAAAGGGCTCTTGATGCCAATTGATTTGGGGAAGTGTGGGCAGGAGAAGCTGCTGCATCTTGGCACTGGTTTAGCAGAGGACTCTGCTTAGGACTCTAGCCTGCTCCTCAAATAGATTTGTCTTTCTGCGTCTCAGGTTAACAGCTCCAGTCCAATGCCAGTGGAGAAACAAATATTGCCCTGAGTCACTGGGCTACAAGATCAGCTGATATAGCAAAGCCTCCCTCCCCCCTTTCTCCCATGGCCTGGGGTTTACAGGTTTCAGGGTCCCAAGGCTTTGGGAGCTGTGGAGATCACTGAGCTCTTAACACAATTTATTAACGAAACGTCCCTTCAGATCATCCCTTCTTCTGGGAAGAGGCTGCCAGGCCAGGTCTGCCCGATATGTCCTGGCACTGCCCCGTACCAGGTGACAGAACGGAGTGCTGGGAGTGTTCCAGATGTCATCGTCTAGCCTGAATGGGGAGGAAGAAGGGTTCTGTGCAAAGAGCCATGCTGCTGGACTGAGGGATTTTGCCTTTCTTGGGATCCACAGCCCTGGCAGGGCAGGTGGGCAGCAAGGCTTAAATCAATGCCTGTGCATTTAAAGGTGCTTAGCAAACGCTCGGGACTGACTGACTCGAAGTCCCCAAGGCAGCCACTTGCAGGGCTGGAAGTGGAAAGCCAATAGAAAAAGCTGGGCTGGGCAGTATACAGCAGGCGCTTTCAGGTATATTTCTGGAGTCAAATTCGGAACCTGCTGCTTACACTGGGGTCGAATGGAACCTCAACTTCCTCCTCTGTAAAGTGGGCTCCTACGGGGGCAGCAACCTTCCGAGGTAGACCTGCCATGCCCATTTTACAGATGAGGTTCCCGGAGGTGGAATGAGGGTCTCACAGGTAGCATGTCAGGCTCTGTAGTCCCTGCTGGGTGCTCCAAGTGTCCCGGGGCCAGGACATCGGGGAACGGCCGGAAAGCCCGAGGATCTGCCGCACTTAAGTGTGCCCGACCCTCCAGTCTAGGGGTCCCGGGTCGAAGGAGCCAGTCCGTCTACTCCGCCCCCTAGCAGCCCACCCCCGGAGCGTTTGCGGACCGTTACTCCCGGAGCTCGGACCCTACTGGATGCTCAGGGCAGACGCCGGAGCCACGTCAGCGGTCAATCACCGGGCGGCAGGGGCGTGTCCCCTCCCGCCCCGCCCTCCTTTCCTTTCAAAAAAGGCCAACAGCTGCGGAGAGCCGGCTCCGGCAGGCTGAGCTGTCCGGACCGGAAGTGGGAAGGGGGGAGAGATTCCATGTATCGTGAGGGAGCGGCCGGCCTTCAGTGACGTCAGGCGTGCCGGCCTTGCAAAGGAGATCGGCGTTCTTCTTCGAGGCTCTCCGGGGCCAATCGAGCGCTGCGAACATGGGGGGCGGCCCAAGGAGAGGGGCGGGACTCCAGGAGGGGGGAGGGGAGGATCTGGGCGGGGCCCAATGAGCCTCCTGGGCCTTGTAGTTCCCCGGACCGGCCGGGGACGGGAGGGTACTGGAATCAAGCCGAGCGCTTCGTCTCGCCTCGCCTCGCTGCGCTTGGGGCGGGACCGGCGGGCCGACGCTCCCTCTGGGCAGACGCGGTGGCGGCGGCGGCGGCGTTCCGGCTGAAGGAGGTCCCCAAGGACCGGCGCTCGAAGCCGGAGCGGAGCCAGGGCAGGGCCAGGGCCCGAGGAGGCCGGTGGGGCGGCGGCGGCCGGGACGGCATGGTGTGAGGGCTACTCCAGCCCCATCCGAGGCGAAGCTAGCGGGGAGCACCGTCTGCCGCGAGCCGCGGG
>JAJPUD010001765.1:4094-19278 GCA_023553655.1 Myrmecobius fasciatus
AGCCAGATTCAGAGCTGGGAGGGACTTTATTTATCCAAAATCCTTACACACGGGAGGAGGAAACTGGCCCGGAATGGGGAGGAGACTTGTGTAAGGTCAGTTAGTCAATCAGCAAGCATTTAGTAAGAGTTTATTATGTGCCAGCAACTAAAAAGGAAGACAAAATACAGACCCAGATCTCAAGGAGCTCACATTCTAAATAGGGGAGACAACATACAAACCCCAGGGAGGACAAGATATTTACAGTGTAGATGGAAGGCAATCTTGGCCCGCGAGGTACCAGCAGTAATCGAGGGAGAAACAGAGACAAACCTGCTCAAAAAAAAAAAAAAAAAAAAAAAAGAGAGAGAGAGAGATTTGAGCTTCAGCTTGAAAGTCAAAGAAACTAGGAGTTAGAAGGGAGAAGGGAAAGCACTGCAGGCATCAGCTACAGCCAGTGCAAAAGCTCTGAATCTGGAGGTGAATTTTTGTGCCTTCAGAAGAGGACGTGGGCAAATGCAGCTGGATCAGAGTTTATAGAGGGAAATAATGTGTAAAAATCTGGAAAGGTAAAAAGGAGCCAACTTGTGAGCTAACGGGATTTTATATGTGATCCTGCAAATAATGAGACCCAGGGTTTATAGAGTGGGTGGCCATGACATGGTCAGAACTTCCCATTAGGAAAAATGGGAGAGACTTGAGGCAGAGAGCCCTATCCAGGTGAGAGTTAATGAAGAGGAATAGAAAGAAGGGGACAGACACCAGAGATGTCAAGGTAAAAATAAAATTTGACAGCAGATTATAGATATGAGGGATGAACATGAGAGTAAGGACCTTGAGGATGATCCTGAAGTAGCAAGATCAGGTGACTAGATTAGGGTGCCCTTGACAGAAAGAGAAAAGTTAGGGAAGGGAGGTAGGCTTTGGGAAGAAAGATTGTGAGTTCTGTTGAGCTAGAAGTCCCTATCACATAGCCAAAAGCGTTTAGTGATACTGGACTAATATTCGAGAGAGAAATTAGGGCAAGATATTTAGAGATGTGAGGATTGTTTGCATAGAGATGATGTGAGTGGATAAGATGTCCTGCAAAGGAGACCAAGAAGGAATGATCAGAGAGGTTGGGGGAGAGCCAGGAGAGAGAGAAGCAGGAGGAAAATCTTGAGGAGTGGGTGATCAGCAGTTTCCAAGGCTGAAAGATAGGTTAAGAAGGGTGGGAACAGAGAAAAACCATTGGATTTGTCAATGAAGAGACCACTTAGAAAGGAATGGTCCAAAGGAAAGATGAGGTCAGAAGCCAGAAGAGTTTGTTGTTGTTTCTCCTTCATTCTGGAAGAGGACCAACGGCATCAGGAAAGTGCTGCCATGACATGCAAGTGAATTGGATTGAAGTGAGGAAGAGCCATGCAAAATCACCTGCCTTGCTTTCCCCTCCAGAGCCAGCTGGGACCAGTGGCAAGACATAGGTCAAGATGATGGGCTCCTACCAAGGGTAGAGAGTGGGAAGAGAGGAAATAGAAGTATCTAGTGTGGACAACTTCTAAAGGAGTTTAGTCATGAAGGGGAGAAGAGATACAGTATGGTCCCATTAAGGGAAGGATTTTTGCTTTAGTTGTGGATGGAAGAGCCATAGGTGGCAGACCTAAGATTCCAAAGTATGCAATTGGATTCCAAATCACTTGGGCTTTGTATGACTTCTTAACTGGTCTCCTTGCACTCCCCTCCTCTTGATCCACCTGGTGCACATGACTAGATTAAACTAGTGCTCAGGTTTGACCATATTCCTTATGGAATCACCACTGGCATATGAGCTGTGGGCTAAAGTCTAATCCTTAAACTCTCTCCCAATGCCTTGCAAAATGTTTTATTTATTTTGCTTTATATGTACAACTTATCTAATGATATATAAGCTCCTTGAAGGCAGGGGTGCTTTCATTTTTGTCAGTGTGTTCCCAGAGGCCCTATTAAACACACCTGCTTATTGACTGGTAGACAGATTAATTGACCGAAGACTATTACTTGTTATTTCTTCCATCCAATCCTAGGGTTTCCTGCCTCTGCTCATATTTCCTTACTTAGGGTGTTAGGAGTCAAGTTTGAAGGGAGCAGACCTTGTTAAATCTTGTCCATCCTGTAAGGGCAAATCCTTATACCTTGTCCACTCTTTGGTGGCTCAAATGCCATCTCTTCTAGGCAGCTCCCTCCCTGATCTCTGAAATTCTGGAGGTCCTGGTACTTTTCCTAAGGCCTAGAACCACAGGACATGACAGTGCACTCCCTGCTTCACCTCGAAAGTATAAACTCCTCGAGGCCAGGACCTGCATCTCATTTTCTGCCTTCTTAGTGTTCACTCCAGGGCTCTGCTCATAGCTGACCCACAGTGAATTTTTGCTCGATGCTATTGGTCCTCTTCAAAAACAAAGGATAAATAACAACAACAAATCAATTAATTGAAGGATGAAAAGAGTTAATATCTAATATAGTGTTCATATATGTCTTAGAACTGTACAATCTCTAAAATCCATTCTGGTTCTAAATCTGTGATCTTACAGCCACAATCCAGGAACCTCTTAGAGCTCTTCAACCAGGGAGAAACAAAATCTTGTCATAAGTGATCTAGGTAGTGAAAAGTCAAGTATACCCATAATTGATAAGATTATATGATGATCAACTGTGATGTACTTGGCTCTTTTCAACAATGAAGTAATTCAAGGCAATTCCAAAAGACATGTAATGGAAAGCATCCAGAGAGAGAGACCTATGGAAACTGAATATGGATCAAAGCATAGTATTTTCACTTTTTGTTGTGGTCATTGTTTGCTTGTTTTTTCTCATTTTTTCTTTCACCTTTTGATCTGATTTTTCTTGTGCAGCATGATGAATATGGAAATATGTTTAGAAGAATTGCACATGTTTAATCTGTATTTCCATTACTTGCTGTCTATGGGAGAGGGTGAGGAGAGGGAGGGAGAAAAATTTGGAACACAAGGTTTGCAAAGATGAATGTTGAAAATTATCTTTGCATGTATTTGGCAAAAATAAAAGGCTGTTTATATAAAAATAATAAAAAGAGAAAATCAATTATACTTTATCCCTCTGTAGCCATCCTGGCTGAAAGGTCTCAGACACACCCAGCCCTGACTAACCTTTGCTTTTGATCCTCACTCCAGACAAGACACTCTACATTTGCCTTCCCTTCTTGCCTTCTGCCTTTTACTCATGAAATGAGTGCTTATTTGGCCAAAGGAATTACAACCTGTTGTCCTACAAATCCCTATAATTCAATCATGGGCTGTTCAAACCAAACTTGGCTACCACTTCCTGCTTCCTCATACCCATCTATCTCAATCCCATGCCTCATATGTTCCCATCCTAGTCTGATCAATCTTTGTGCCCTCTGGAATTCCTGTTCCATTGACAACAAACTGCTTTTCCTGTTAGAGCTGCTCATCTCAGACTCTCCAAACATGGCTCCCTCTAGAAATCTGTACATCCTTGGCCATCTTCTCCAGCCTGAATGTACCTTTACCCTGGCCCCACAACACACTAGTCAAAGAGAAGTAGTTTCCTATTCTTTATTGCTTCTAAGACCTCTCCTCCTTGAGGTTCATCCCAACTAGATATATTCCCCTATCTTAATTCTGATGTCTTCCCCAGTCTGTGGGCCATTCTTTTTTCTTTCTCAAGGTGTTCAGTTCCTGGCTCATAGTTTTCCTATATCCCCATTACCCCCTCTCCCTTAGACTTGGAGACTTAAATTTATATGGTGATATTTCCTCAAATATCGTGCCTTTCAAATTCATTAATATCCTCAATTCTCATGATCTTCACCTTCATTGTGACCCCATACAAGTATGGTCATATATCCCTGATCTCATTATTCACAACTTTCCTACCTTCACTATCACAACCCTACATGAGGGACAGGGTCCTGGGACAGGCAACTTTTGAACTGAGTCTTAAAGGGAGCCAGATAGTCAAAAGTCAGAAACTGAGAGGGAGAACATCATTCCGGGTATAAGGAACACAGAGAGGCGATCAAATGTTGTGTTTGATGAAGAGTAAAAAGGCTAAAAGGGCTACACCATAGAGTATGTCAAGAAGAACAGAATGTAAGAAGTTTAGAAAGATAGGAAGGGATTAGGTTGTGAAAAGCATTAAATGTGAAATAAATTAAATCATATTTGATCCTAGATTTAATAGGGAGCCATTGGAGTTTGCTGAACAGGAGAATGATGTACTTTAGGGAAAAGTCATTTTGACAGCTAAGTGAAGAGTAGATTGAGTGGTTTGGGACTTGAGGCAAAGAGACCAATTAGGAGGCTCCTGCTACAACTCTAGTCTAGACCCTATCACCTCATGCTTGGACCTTTGCACTAGTAGCCTGCTGACGAATCTGCCTGCTTCAGATCTCTCCCTAATCCAGTCCATACTCCATCCAATTACCAAAGAGATTAAAAAAAAAAAAAGTACAGGTCCAGTTGTCACCCCCATCTCCCATTTAATAAACTGCTGTGGCTCCCTTTTGCCTCCAGGACCAAATATCAATAATCTGTTTAGCATTCAAAACCCTTTCTAATCTAGCGGCCCCCCCCCGGGGGGGGGGGGGGGGGGCGGCCGCGGCCAGCTAATGATACTGATTCCACAAACCAGTTCCTGGCTGTTCCATCTCTCTGCTCCTGAGATTTTCTCTGGCTGTGCCCCATGCCTGAAACACTTTCCTTTCTCTGCTTCAACTATTTTAAATCCCAGCTAAAATCCCATCTTCTATAGGAAGCCTTCCCCAATAAAGAAGCACTCTTAATTCCAGTGCCTTCCCTCTGTTAATTATTTCCTTTGTATCTTCTAGACAAATTGCTTTGTATCATTTATTTGCATATTGTCTCTCCCAGTAGCTTGTGAGCTCCTGGAAAACAAGAACTGTCTTTTACTACTTTTTGTATCCCTGGCACTTAGCCACAGTGCCTAGCACAGAGCACATGTTTAATGATGTTTATTGATTGATTGTTGCAAGAGTCCACCTGAGAAATGATGAAAGCCTGTCTTTGGGTGGTGAGTATGATGGAGAAGAGAGGATCTATACGATGTGCAGAGAAAGGGCAAGATTTGGCAATTTCTGGGATATATGAGGGGGATCAAGGAGAGAAATTGAGGGTGACCATCATGTAATAACCATCAAACGCTGGGACCATGGCTTCCTGCCTTCCCTTTTCATGATGTCACTTTATAGCCCTCCCAAATCCATTCTCCAGCATTCTCTGAATCTCCAGGCCCTCTGCCCCTTTCCTACTTTCCCAGCCCCCTCTTTTCAGTCTCATATTCTTCCCTTCAGGATCTTCAGCCTCATTTAACCAGGTTCAGGCGTACTCTGTCCCCTGTCCTTAGGGCTAATAATAGCACTTACGCCCAAGGCTTGTCATGAACAGCCAATGAGATAATAAGTGTAAAGCATTTTGTAAGCTTTAGAACACTATTTAAAAGCTAGCTATAATTAGCAGTGTTCCTTTATGTTCTCGGCGAGTAAACACACGGCACAATAACCCTTCTGCATGGAGTTGTGCTTTGTACCAACTTGATATTAAATTAGATCTGAGTGCAACAGGAATACTCTGCAGGTCATAGTTTCTTATTAGCACGGAGGAGCATTATTCTACTGGCTTGTTAAAAGAAAAAAAAAAAAGGAGCCTTGATCAACACTACTAAGTTCTGGCCACCAGAGGGCAGTAATCTCCACAATCTGGATTCCCCCAACCCCTGGCCTTGGTCCTGGCTAGATTTAGAGGGGAATTAGGGAGGAGCCTGATGACAGCAACTGATGCTCTTATGTCACCCCATGCCTGACATTCTCTGTTCTAAAGCCCTCCCAGCTCTGACCTCCTGGGTTCTAAGGGCCCTCCCAGCTCAGACCTCCTGGGTTCTAAGGGCCCTCCCAGCTCTGACCTCCTGGGTTCTAAGGGCCCTCCCAGCTCTGACATCCTGGGTTCTAAGGGTCCTCCCAGCTCTGACCTCCTATATTCTAAGATCCTCCAGCTCTGACATCCTGGGTTCTAAGGGCCCTCCTGGCTCTGATATTGTGTTCTAAGGACTTTCCAGCTCTGACATTCTATGAGGTACATCAATAAAGTCTGACCGTTACTGAGAACAGATGGGCCAGTAAATTCTGAGCATTTTCCTCATGGGGAGGATGGTATGGTATAATTTATCTACCTCTCTCCTCTTCCCCTCTGGGATCCATGGTAGACATTGTCAGGGTGGCTTCCTGGAGAGAGGGATGGGATGCAGCACTGCCACCAAAGCTAAGTGGGTCCACATGGGAAAGATCAGGTATCCCTGACCCACTCAGTGCCGTGCTCCCATCAACAAGGTATCTCGACTTAGTCCAGAATGGACTCAGCCTTGAAAGGAGGCTGTCTGATACCTTCAAGCTACTCCATCGCCTCCCATTTGCTCTTCCTTCAGCTCTAGCAGATCCCACATCCAAACGATGCATGTTTTGGTTGAGATTCACAGGGGGACAAAACCAAAGAAATGAATCACAAATGGTAGAACTGTATTGTGGGTGGGAGGGGGAGGAGTGGGCATGGTGAGGGAGGAGCCAGAGTTTGAATCCCAGCCGTGTGAGCTTGCACTTGGAAATCCCTTCCCCTCTCTTGTAGACTAAATGATGTCTCTTCCAGGGCTCAATCTCCCATCCATCCTCTCCTGGAGGGCTCCTGTCACTCGGATCTGCCCTCCCTC
This sequence comes from Myrmecobius fasciatus, assembly GCA_023553655.1. Lineage (NCBI taxonomy): Eukaryota > Metazoa > Chordata > Mammalia > Dasyuromorphia > Myrmecobiidae > Myrmecobius > Myrmecobius fasciatus. The sequence continues at coordinate 10,809 of JAJPUD010001765.1, forward strand.
TGCCTTTGGGGCCTAGGACGGTGTTTCTGAGTGTATCCCTTAAGTGACACCAGGAAACAAACCCACAGAGACCCTTCCCTCATTTAATACTGGGGTCATTGGAAGGATGAAACAAAATAAAATTTGCAATGTGCTCATTATAGTTCCTGGCACATAGTAGGTGCTATAAACACACTATCTATGATTATAATTAGGTAATAGTCACATAGCCTAGTTCATGTATAATAATTAGGTGCTATGATGATTATAGTATTTATATAGTGCTTTAAGGTTTCGAAAGCATGGTACAAATATGAGTTTCATAAGGCAAGCTCTCAGTGCACTATGGCACTCCCTAGTGACCTCCAAGCAGTGCAACACAGACTTCCTATTTCTCCAGCCTGCTCACTAGAAAGGTACTAAGAAAGGCTGATCCAAAATGAAGTGTCCTATGAATGGCTGATCCAAAATCCTATAAAAGGCTGATCCAAAATGAAGTGTCCTATGAAAGGCTAATCCAAAATGAAAGGAAAAGGGACTCTAAGCGCCAAGGAACCTTTCCCATTTACATTCAAGGTGATTTTCCTTCAAGCTGTCTTTTACTTCCCCCTCTAAAAAAAACAAAACAAAAAACAACAACAACCAAAAAACCCACCAAAACTTGGATGGACCTTCCTGATTTGAGGTCCTGAGGGCAATGGGACTGGGAAAAGGTTCAGGGCAGAGGGAGGCAGGAAGGAATTTTACAGTAGCTGAATGCAAACTGCTCCAGAGAGACTTGCAAAGGGGACCTCCACCTGCAGACACAGCCAAAGCAGGGGCTTGTTTTGCTGAATTGTACTCATTTGTAACAAGAGAGGGCTTTTATGACTTTGGGAAGACTGGTGGGAGGAGCTAGAATGATACCAAAGCACAAGAACAACAATGAATCACTTAAAAATACTCACAAGTGAGCTGCAGGAAGCTCAGAAGAGGAAATGGACACATGGCCATGTTGCAACTCTGGGGTTAAATTTGAAACTCTTAATTGAAAACCTAGGGGTAGCTAGATGGGGCAGTGGAGTGAGCTCCGGCTCTGGAGTCCAAATGCAGGCTCAGACCCCTAAAGCATCCTAGCTGTGTAACCCTGAGCACATCACTTAACCCCAACTCAGAAATTCACAATTGGAGACACATACATGTAGGTGGATAGAGATCTCTGCACATATACACAGTGTTCTAAGGCTCTGCCTCCTCCCCTTTGGGATATCATATATGGGGATTAATATGATACTCACGAACTAAAATGGGAGATCTTGACCATGCATTTTACACCAACATGGGTTGTTTCTTTTACTGACATAAGGGAGTAAGAAGGGGTAGGGGGGAAGAGAGGGAGAAAGAGATGGAGACAGAGAGAGACAAAAAGACACACATAGAGACAGAGGGAAAGAAGACAGAGACAGAGAGACAGAGACAAAAAGACACAGAGACAGAGAGGAGACAGAAGACACAAAGATGGAGAGAAAGAGAGAGACAGAGACAGAGAGACAGAGACAGAGAGACAAAAACACACATAGAGATAGAGGGAAAGAAGAGACAGAGAGAGACAGAGGCAAAAAGACACAGAGACAGAAAGATAGACAGAGACAAAAAAACACAGAAACAGAGAGGAGACACAAGACACAGAAAGATGGAGAGAAAGAGAGAGACAGAGAGACAGAGAGACAGAGCAGAGAGACAGAGACAGAGACAGACACAGACACAGAGAGAGACAGAGACAAAAAGACACACATAGAGACAGAGGGAAAGAAGAGACAGAGAGAGACAGAGGCAAAAAGACACAGAGACAGAGAGAAAGATAGAGACAAAAAACACACAGAGACAGGAGACAGAAGACACAGAAAGATGGAGAGAAAGAGAGAGACAGAAACAGAGACAGAGAGACAGAGCAGAAAGAAAGAAGAGACAAAAAGACAAGAGAGACAGAGAGAGGAGGAAGAGGAAGGAGGAGGAGAAGAAAAGGAGGGAGAGATGGGGAGCTTTTCTTTGAGTTCCTCCTCCACGAACCTAAGTCTAGCTCCACAGCTACAGATCGGCTGCACAGATGGAGGGACAGGTAAGGTCGTAGCGTGTCCTTGGTTCTCCAAGAAGACCATCAAGGAGGTGATGTTATGACACACAAGTGAATTAGATTTCAGGGGCGGGGGGGGGCGCCTGTGGAGGTCACGTGCCTCCCTCTCCCCACCCCACCCCCCGGGGTCCAGTGGCGGTAGATCAGGGCTGCCGGAGAGCTAAGATGACCAAGCGATAGCTAGCTAGCCTGCCCCCTCCTGGCAGCAGAAGAAACAGCTCGTGTTAGTATAAAGGACGTGGTAAGGAGTTCAAAGGGAGCCTTTGAATTTTCTCGGAAACGCCCCCCAGTCACTCTCCCAGACTGAGGCCGGACCCCCGAGGGGCTGGCTAACAGAAGCCGGAGGACTCTGGCAGAAAGGGGTGGGGAAGGGGCTGCAGCCCAGGGACACCGGCTTCCTTTCCCACTGGCCTCCCTTAAAGGAGCCCCGAGGGGGAAGACCCTGACCCAGAGACGAATCCCCCCTGGCTCCTTCTCCAGGAGGGCTGCTCTGGGGAAACATGCAAACCTCCCAAGCCTGCGGAGTTTTCCCGACCTTTTCCCCGGTTTTACTGACGGGTTCGAGTCTCCTTGGGCTGGGACAGGGGCCGAGTGGTCCTCTCCCGGCACCCTGAAGCGGGGCTCCATAAATGCCTGTTGTCTGATCAGAGGTGGTCCTACTGTGCGCAGCTCCGAGGGCATGTGGCCCTAGAAGGACTAGGACGCTAACAGCCAGTGTCACAAAGGCTTTTTTTTTTCCCCCAGGTTCCCTCTCACCCCATCCTCACCTTTCTGTGATAACTAGTATTACTGGGCCCATTTTACAGAGATGAACAGGAGAGGAGGGAAAAAAGCATTCCTACGGGGCTTACCACATACTAGGCATTAGTAAGTGTTTTACGAGTATTGTTTCATTTGATTACAGATGAGAAAAAATGAAATTGGACTATTATGCCCATTTTACCTAAGAGGAAAACTGAGGTTTGGTGCTTGTGACTTACACAAGGTCACAGACGGCATGACTGCGGCGGGACTCACGACTTCAAGCCCAGTGTTTGTGCACACCCTGAGCGGTTCCAGAGGCAGCTGTTTCAGATTCTACCCCAGACTTGGAGTCCCCTTCATTTCTCACTCTCATTTCTCCCTCCAGAGGCTAGGCCAGGGCCAAAGTGGGGGGGGGGGAAGATCAGCAGATTTTCTTCTCCTCCAGAGATTCCCTCTGGAGACCAGGAAAGTCAACGACAGCACAGTGTCCCCTTTGAAAGCCATCTACCCTGCAGTCCCTCCCTTGATGAAAGGGCAGGTGAGATGCCCCATTCTGGTACTGGGCCCTCAGGAAAGATGGTCTCAGAGAGGCAGGATTTACTGCCACACCCCCTTCCCCCCCCCCATAAAAGAAAGTCCAAAAGATTGCTCCTTGTATCAAAGCAGGTCAGCCTGGGCCTCCAACCCAGAGACCTGGAGCTTCTGGGTAATGGCCGGACACAGAGAATGCTGGTGTGCTTCAATGGAGAACTTGGAGTGTGTGTGAGAGAAATACAGAGAGACAGAAAAACAGAGAAAGAGAGAGACAGAAGGAGAGAGAAAGAGAGAGACGGAGACAGAGAGACAGAGAAAAAGGGAGGGAAGGAGGGAGAAACAGAAAGAGACAGAGAGAAAGGGAGAGAGAGGAAGGGAGACAGAGAGAAAAAGGGAGGGAGGAAATGAGGGGAAGAGAGACAGAGAGAAAGAGACAGAGACAGAGAAAAAGGGAGGGAGAGAGAGACAGAAACAGAGACAGAGAAGGAGGGAGGGAGGGGGAGAGACAGAGACTGACTGGCCTTTCCCAATATGGGACAAGCCAAGCTGGGTGAAAGTATGGCAGCATCACCCCCCATCTTCCTCTGAGCACACCCAGGGTGACCCTTCCCAGGGCTCCCACATGGGGTGTCCATGAACCCGGATCCATCCCCGGTCCTAAGGCTGCCAAGAAGATGCACTCAAGTAGTTAATTTCACATTGCAAACCCATTTAATGCCACAAATTTCAACTTAAAACAAAAATACAAAGTGCTTCCCAGCCCAGTGAGGGCTTAGGTCCACTCCCACCTGCCCCCCCAAACTACATCTTTGCCGGCAAACCAACGGACCAAGCCTGCCGGCAGCCCCCAGTACCTGACGGAGGGTGATGGGAAGGGTTGTTTCAGAGCCCCAGGGAACGGAGTCACAGGCAGTCACCAAGGGGCACTGAATGTCAGCCTTACTCCTGTCACCCAGGTGGATGACAGGGCCTAACACGTAGCTGGCGGAACTAAGCTGAGGGACGGGAGCAGTTTCTCACAAAGGTGGTTGGTAAGGGGGGCGGAGGAGACGGGGGGGCATGAATTGGGGTCTCCTCATGGGCAGTACCATTTCTTCCTTCCCTCTCCAGGTAGTGCTATTATGTCAGAAAGAATCAGACCAAAGAGGGGAAAGGAGGCTTGGGAGAGGAGATAGGAAGGGAGGGGAAGAGATGGCTCCTAAGGAGGGAATAAAGGGATGCACCCCAATCTATCCCAGCCAACAGGGACCTGCAGACGGGGTGGGCATCCCCTGCACATCTCCTACAGCTCCTAAGTGCTTCTGGGGAGGGAACACCAGTCACCTCCTCATCGATCACATCACTGGCCACATCCTCCAGGGGCCTGGGCAATCACAGGCAGGACTCCTGGACTTGGAGCTCGTGACCGATGGGGACTGGAGAGCTGCCGTCTTTCCATGGCAGGGAACAGCTCCCATCAGGCCATGGAAATCAGGCAGGCCCAGTCTACCAAGGGAACCAAGATCCCTTCAGCTGCCTAGAGGGTCGGGGCATGGAGGCAGGGGACTAGCCACGTCAGGGGAAAGTATATCTTTCTTTAAAAAAACAAAAACAAAACCCAGGAAAACAGTTTCCCCGCTGAACCAACAGCAGGGAATCTGGGCAAAGCATTGAAGCAATTCAAACCTGAAAATCCCAAATAAATACTCTAATGACTAAGTGCATCACAGGCTCCAAAGCCTTGAGGCACGTCAAAGCACCATTATCTTGGGTCTAAACCCCTCTGAGAAGTGGGTTCCTTCTAGGAAGGAGCCCCCTCAGCCTGGTCTGTGAGCCAGGGAGAGAAGTGTTACCTGGGAATTGATCAGGGATGGGGATCAGAAGGAGCAGTCCTTAGCTTGGGTCAGCCTCAAAGATGGAGGCCATGGGGGGAAGGGAAAGCCCAAAGACCATCCCATAAACAGCTGCCACCCCAACTTTGCTGCTCCTGGAGTCTGACTCCTTGAGGAAGGGAAGGAAAACCAGAGGGTCCTGGGGAGCCAGAGAGGCCTAAGGGGAAGGACACTCCCCAGACCCCGACTTCCACCCTCCCCAGCCCGGAACGGCCGCTCCGAGTGCCCAGTGCTGATGCAGAGGCGGAGAGCTGAGGCTGCTTAGTTCCTCAGGAGATCTCCTAGGTCGTAGGACTCAAAGAGATCGCTGACCCCCTCCCCGCTATCCAGGCCCCACAGGTAGTCCTCCTCATCCAGGGGTGGGGAGAAGTTGACCAGAGGCGAGCCGCTCAGGGACGGGGACAGGAGCTGGTCCTCGGTCTGCTGCAGGAGTGGGTGAGGCAGGTCCAGGAGGCCCTCGTTCACCTCCAGCAGGGCCTGGGACGGCTGGGACTTCAGGGCCATAGCTAAGGAGAGAGACCAGTGGATTGCAGTCCCACCCCACAAAGGGCCTCCTTACCCCTCAGGCTGGGGCCCCCCTACAAACACATCCATGACGGCCAGATCCAGAAGGGACCTCACATGGTGAGATGCCGTTATCCCAGATCCAGAAGGGGCCGAGAGAGAAATTAGGTTACCTTCTAAATTTTACAAATAAAGAAACTGAGGAAGACAGGTTTGAGTGTCTCACAGGGTCACTACAAAGGCAGTGATCTTGCCATATTAACAGATACCACTTTGTCCAAACATCATCAGGTAGTGAGCTCCCCATCCCTGGAGATCTCCAAGCCGTGTGTGTGTGTGTGTGTGTGTGTGTGTGTGTGTGTGTGTGTGTGTGTGAGATGGCCTTCCAGCTGAGATGAAGCGATTTTAACTCCCTCCCCCTCCAAGACTCTCTTCATGTTACAGATGGGGAAATTAATCTATCAAAGATCATTTGTCAAATTAAGGTCTGGAAAGAATAAAGTTACTTTCCTGGGAAGAGCTAATTAACATTTTTATGCATTCAGTGTTCTAAGTGCTTTACAAATAGGATCTCACCAGATTCTACCCCCATTTTATACCCTACAAAACAAGGGAAAAGGGACTGGCCCAAGATCTCTCTGCACTACTAAGTATTGGAGGTCCTGTTTGAATTTCTCTGTGCACTATGACCCCATAGAGCTCCCGCTGTCACATGTCCCTGACATCACAGCAGGAACACCCCCTAACCAGGGAGGGGAAGGAGGGGGTCCAAAGTCCTCTCTACTGTGTCTCACAGCCCACCTCTGGGTGTGGATAAAAAAGGGAATTTTGGGAAAGGACCTAACGCCCCAAGGATCCCGGGGTTCTGCTTTTAGGACAAAAACGGAGGCTTCTCCAACCCCTATGTCTCCCCTAAAGGCCAGCCTCCTACTGGGCAATCCGTTACTGCCTCCTTCTTCCTTTGAGCGAATACAGACACTTAAGGGGTGCAGGGCACTTTTTGGTGGATTCAGGCAGTTTGTACCTGCTGGCTCTCCCCCCCCCAGAAAGACCTGAATCTTTTCTTCCAATTAGAAAGTAGATGGCCTAATCCTGCATGCTGATTTATATCCTATTGTTTGCTTTTAATGTATAAAAATCCATCTCTCCCTGTAAGCTGAGGAGGCCTGGGCCTGCTCTGTGATACAAATGACATGCGTTGCTTAATATATTGTTGTCCTTGGGATCTCAAAAAAAATAGGAAGGATTTCCCCTCCACTCTTAGATTAAACAAATTCTCCTTAAGTTGCATGTTAATAAAGGTTTAATTTTTAAAATAAAGGAGATTCTGCAGTAAAATGGCTTTACTTTCCAAAGGAATGACTTTCTAATGGTGGAACGGCCGGCATGCAGGAAGGAAGGATTGAGGGAGGTGAGCAGGCTTGGTGCTCACTCAAGCCAGCCCTAACCTTAGTTCTCATTGTTGTTCCTGGGCTCAGGTAGCATCACCATCTGGCCCAAACTCAGAGGGCCCCCCCTTCTCCCACAGGGAGCTCTGGAGGTAAAGGCTCTGCCCCACGCCTGGCTAAGGTACAGGAGGGAGAGCAGGGTGGGGCCGGGGCCTAGGTCAAAGAGCTAGGAACTGGGCTGGAGGCCAGGGGGATAAAGCAGGAAAACGGGCACGGGCAGTCCGAGTCTTGAGAAGGATGTAGGGTAAAAGGTATCAGACTGGGAAACCTGGGCACCTAGTTTTCATTTTTATGGCACCTCTGAGGACCTCGGTCTCTTCCTCTGTAGAATGAGGAGAATAATTCTGACCTGCCCTACCTTCCCAAAATGGGTTTCGAGGAGTTAACGAGCTCATGGTTGGGAAAGCCCATTAGCAGCCATCAAGTCTGACTCATCTTCTGATGCGATCATCGCCCCAGTATCCACAGGCCTGGGGGCTGTGACTTTATTTCACGTCTTATCACTTGGCGATAACCATCTGTGGGGAGAAGGGGCTCCGAACATGGACACAAGACACAGACTCCCTCCCCTTCTCCACCTGTACGGTCTGGGCACCAAGAGCACATGGGAGAAGGAAGCCCGGAGAAATGCAAATGTTTTCTAGATCATTTCCAAATCCCACCTCCTCCGGGAAGTCTGTTTCTGGCTACTGGTCCCTCCTAAAGCTCTTATTTCTGAAAGGGTACTTGGAGACAGGGAAATGGTGCCATCGGGAATAAAGGGGAGCTCACTTCCTCCCTGGCTGCCTGTGGGACCGTGAATAAAAGAGCTAACCGCTTTCAGGCTCAGCTTACTCATCTTTGAAATGGGGAAAATAACAGCACACTTTCCCAGGATTGTTGGGAGGATTAAAGGGGAAAATCTATTTAAAGCACTCTATAAACTTTAAATTCTAGTTATTCATATATGTATGTATATGTATCTATGTGTTTATGTATATGTATATATATATACTTATACATGTATAAATACAGTTATTATTATTATTGCATATGTAATGGACACAAGGCTCATTCAATCAAACAGGCAGGACAAATGATCTTTCCATGTATAGAAGAGGCAGTGTGGGTATAAGGACCACTAATTTAGGGTCCATGGATAGATTCCATCACCAAGGAGCTGAATGATCTGGGATAAATCACTAACTCTTAGCTTCAGTCTTCTTTATCATGAAGAGAGAACCCTGGAGACTCTGACATCCCGGGTTCTAAGGGCCCTCCCAGCTCTGACATCCCGG
>JAJPUD010001765.1:19288-78246 GCA_023553655.1 Myrmecobius fasciatus
GGGTTCTAAGGGCCCTCCCAGCTCTGACATCCTGGGTTCTAAGGGCCTTCTATGTTCAAGACTTCCCACGGACCATGATTCAGCGATTGCTCTCAGACTAAGCTTCTCCACATCCCCTTCTGGGATAAGCAATGCCCTACACAAAGTACACAATCAACGAATCCTCTCTGAGGATCACTATCATAGTAAAATTAAAGGTAATCTGAGTTAAAGGAACTTTTTGTGGAGTTTGAAGGGGTTGCAGTCCCAGGGTGGGGCAATAGACATCCTGTCCTCCTCCCCTCCCAGAATGAGAGGAAAGAAAAAACAATTCTGTCCCAGCACCTACCTGGGGGTGCAATGAGATCCAGGCCCCCAGAGCTGCCGGGGCTGCCAGGCAGGCCAGTGAACGGGCCTGAGCCACAGGGAGGAGCCTCCTGGGAGGAGCTGTCTGCCTCTCGATTCTCCTCAGGACACAGGTACACCTCAATGGGTCCGTTGGTGCTCTTCAGATAAATCTGCAGGTTCTCCTGAGAGATGAGAGAGATCATCAGGACAGGTTTGGGGGGGGGGGTCCTGTGTGAGGGCATCCTAAGTTCTGAGGCCCTCCCAGCTCTGACCTCCCGGGTTCTAAGGGCCCTCCCGGCTCTGACATCCTGGGTTCTAAGGGCCCTCCCAGCTCTGACATCCTAGGTTCCAAGGCCTCTCCTGGCTCTGACATTTAAGTTAATGCCCCATTCCCCACTATCCTTCTGCTTCCTGTGGCCTCAGGTCTGACATGCCATTCCCTCAGGCCTGTTCCTAGGATGTCCTCAGGCTCCATGAGAGTTCCCTGGCCTGCTTGTGACCACCGTGCATCCGTGCACCCCGGCTGATACCCTGAGGGTAGAGCTCCCTAGGTCCCGGGTTCCCAGTAGAACAGTCCAACCCCCCCCCTCACCTCCCTCAGGTCTGGGACTTCCAGGCGAGTCTCAGGAGGGGCCTTGATGGCAATCACTGTCTGGTCCTTGAAGTTCCCTATAGCCCGAATGTCCTGGTAGGTTACGTAGGCCAATGTGGCAGCCAGAGGGTTAAGGGAAACGGGAGTCTGGCCAGGTCCAAGCTCCTTAATCTGGTTTTCCAGCCCCTTCCCCTATTACCTCTTGACAAGGTCTCGGTTAATCCAGCCATTTATCCCTCCACACCAACCCCACCCCTTTGCCACAACATTTCTCTGTCCAGAGACCCTTCTCTACCGGTACGGAGACTAGAGGCTTCCGGACCTTACCAATGGACGAGACCACTCACTCCCAGTGGGAGCCCCCGTTCCCCGCCTCCACTCTCCCAGGCCCCCTCCTCCAAAGGATATCTCTGGTTGGTCTCATCCTCCGTCAGGCTCTTCAGGTCCAAGGTGCAGTTCTGGATCAGTTGGTCCAAGGTCCTTTCGGTGTTGCTCAGTTCCTTCAACTCTTGCCCCAGGGTCTGCTGCTTCCCCACCCCAGCTGGGTCTTCAAACATTCCCCTGCCTCTGGGAATAGAGAGGTCCCACACCCTCACTCTTAATTCCTTGGCGGGCCTGGCCCAGCACCGGTGGGCCTGGAACCCGGAGAGGGCCGGCTGCTGCGTTTGGCTCAATCCGGACTTGCCCGCTTAATGTTTGAGCATGCAAAAATCACTCACTGCAATGAGCAGTAATCACCTGCTAGGTGCTAGGGAATACAACAAACGCACCCGGCCTTGGTGCTGTCCCATACAACAAACGCACCCAGCCTTGGTGCTGTCTCACATCTTGGGATTCTGGGTACCAGAAAACTCTGGTAGGAGTTTTCTGAACCCAGTTTCCAGGGAGCTGGGCCAGCTTATTATGACTGCCCACAGAGCTGCAGCCTTCTCCCCTCACCCTAATAAAGGGACTGGGATTCTGAGGTGTATCTGTCAGCATCCAGGTCTTCCAGTCTTCCCCAGCTCAGCTCCTCGAGGAGGGGTCTGGGTTTCCCTCATCCCTGGGCCAGGGCGGCCCATCCTCCTCCTCCTCCTCCTCCTCGGGGGTCCCCCCAGACCTGCCTCCCACTTACACCCATTGGATATTGTTCTTGGCTTTCTTCCGGATGAGCTGGATGCCCTCCAGCACGTTGGTGATGTCATAGATGCGCCGTTTCTGGACTTCCAGCACCTCGGCCGCCCAGTTCAGGTCCAGGACTCCATCCTCTGACTCGCTCAGCAGGTAGATGAACTTCTTGGTGAGCAGACCCAGAGATGTGTCATACCTGGTTTTCTCACCTGGCGATTTGGGGGCTGACGAAGAGAGGAAAAAAAGACAAAGACCTAGCTGGCTATGGGAATCCGCTTTTCTTCTTTTAAACAATTTTATTAAAATCCCTACCTAGAGGTAGCTAGGTGATGCAATGGATAGAGCACCAGCCCTGAAGCCAGGAGGACATGAGTTCAAATCTGGCCTCAGACACTTAATACTTCCTGGCTGTGTGACCTTAGGCAAGTCACTTAACCCCAATTGCCTCAGGGAAAAAAATCCTACCCAGTCACTTCCCAGCTGTGTGATGCTGGGTAAGTCACTTCCCCTCTGCCTGCCTCAGTTTCCTTATCTGTAAAATGGGGAGCACCAATCTCCTGGTGTAGTTGTGAGAATTAAAGTAGATAATTTGTAAAGTATTTAACACAATAGTAGATGCTTTAAAAATGCTCACTCTTTCTCAATTAAAAAATATATATATATTTGTTTTTAAATAGTTGCACTTCCCCTGTCAAAATCTACATCCTTACAATGAAGATTAAAGAAAAACAGCCGTAAAACTAACTGATGCAGCGTTCCAAACTCAATGTTCTCCATCTCTGCAAAGAAAGGAAGAGGTACTAGCTCAATCTTTTTTTGTTCTTTTCACTTGCATCATTGTAATCATTTTATATGTTTTCCTGTTTTTTTTTTTTCTTTTCACTTGCAGCACTGGAATCACTTTATGTTTTCATGACTTGCTCTTTCTTTCCCATCTCCCTTAATTCTACTGCTTCCACTCCTAGACAAGTTCCAACATCTCCTGTCTGTACCTTATTCATACACAGTTGTCTTCCCCATAAGAATGGAAGCTTCTCAAGGGCAGGTCTAGCTTCTGCCTTTTATCTTATCCCTAGAGTTTAGCATGGGACCTGGCATACAGCAGGTGCTTAATAGGTACTGACTGACTCATCAATCAATAAGAATTTATTAAGATGTTACTTTGCATCAACTGAAATAAATCTTATTCTAATTCCCATTTTGTTTTGCAAAATGCTTGCTTCACAATGACTCTGAGGGATAGTCTAAGTGTCACTCCCTAATTTATAGAGAAAGAATTATAGATTCTACAAATCATCTTAAATACAGGATGGGGAGAGCCATAATCAGACAGCACTTGTTTTGGAAAAGATCTGGAGGTTCTAGTGGAATACAAGCTTAGCTATGATTCAGTAGCTACTACTGCATTTCTAGAGGTCTAGTTTCCAGGAATAGGGAGGTAATAATATCTGTCTCTGTGCTCTGACTAGAGTTCTTCTGGATCTGTCAAGTCAACGAGCATTTATTAAGTATGTACTAATGGCCAAGCACTCTAAGGATGGAGGATATTTATTGTTCTTGTTCAGTCATGTCTGACTCTGTGACTCCATTTAGGGTTTCCTTGGCAAAGATACTGGAGTGATTTTCCATTTCCTTCTCCAGCTCATTTTATAGACAAGGAAATTGAGACAAACAGGGTAAAGTGACTTGTCCAAAGTCATCCAGCTAAGTGTCCGAGACCAGATCTGAACTCGGGAAGATGAGTTTTCCTGATTCCAGTTAAGCGCTCCTGGCCATCCAAGGACTAAGGATATGAAGATGATAAAACAGTCTCTGGCTCTCCAGAAACTTAAGAGACTAATGAGTGACAATACACAAAATTTGAGCCTTAAGATCCAAGTTCAAGGTCAGCCTCATTTATTTACTAGCTAGGCAAGTCATTTTAACTCCTCTCAACCTGTTTCCTCATCTACAAAATGGAAATAATAATAATAACAGCACTTACCTCCTCCTAGGGTTGTTGTGAGGATTAAATGAGATATTCATAAAGATAAGTACCATTTATTATTAACCACACACAAGCAGGAAATATAGAGAATAAAGTGGAGAAAATAACTAAGGGAAGACATGAGTCCTGAAGGAAACCAGGAAAAAGCTTCATGTAGAAGGTTGTTTTCAGGGAGGACATGAAGAAAGGGCCTTGGCATGGGGCACAGCCAGGAAAAATGCCCAGCAACTGGAAATGGGAGTGTCTTGAGAGACAGCAACAACTGGATGATTTCACTTCCAGTCAAGCAACAAGCATTTATTAAGCACCAATTATGTCACTTTCCATCAAATGAAATAAATCTTAATCTAATTCTCATTTTGACAGTTTTTTAGGTTTTACGAAGTATAAATGATGGCAATATCATGGGATGAAAAAATATGAGAATAAGATGGGTAGACTGGGAAGGTAGTAAAGGCTTTTGAAGCTGGAGGTAATAGGGAGCTGGCAGAGTATATGAAATTGGAGAGGTCCGTATCTTAGGGAGACAGAGAGGAGGAGGACGGGTCTAGAGTGTCTGGGAGAGATTGGAAGCAGGGAGACAGACCACTGGTCATCGTCCAGGACCAGACACCAAAAAGCTGGAGATTATCCAGGAAGCCACCAGGACGGTGGGGATCTGGGGATCCAGGCCACCTGAGGAAGAACAGCAGAAAGGACCGGACAGGCGACTCTTCGGAGGGAGACATGGACATTTGGTCCATGTCAGCAAAGACTTCCCGACAACAGAGGGATCCCCAAAGTGAAATGGGGTACCTCAGGGGGGTAGAGTCTTTAAGCACAGGCAGATGATACCCACAGAATGCTACACAAAAGGGGGAAGAGGGTCTAAGGTAGATTAGATGGTGGGAAAAATTCCATGATTCTGAATGTGCATAGTTAAAACCCCTTTTTAAAATAAAACTAAAAAGAACTGAAATCTTGCCTCATTTACTAGCTCTGTGATCCTGGGCAAGTCAGTAAACCTTTCTCAGTCTCAGTTTCTGCATCTGTAAAATAGGAACAATCAACGCACCTACCTCTCAAGACTGATGTGAGGATCAAAATGAATTTAAAAAGTGCTTTGTAGACCTATATGAATGTTAGCCACAACTGCTATTTTTTTTTTCTAGTTCTTTCCAGATTCCGGGGATAAATCCTTTGGAAATACAGTGGATAATTGGATAACAGGTCTTTTGTAGGGAAATAGATTAAGGATGATTTCTGAAGACAAGGTAACTCAGATCCAATATCTGATACCTTAAGACAATCTAATATTTTAAAAGAGAAAGGTAACTCTTATGTGGGAAGATTAAGAGTAACTCCAGTCCCTGCTTGAAGGGACTGGTAGTAAGACCCTATCCCGCTCCATTGAGACAGGAGTGAAAGGAGTGGTGCAGGAAAAACAGCATGGGACTCTGTGGTTCAATTATGGAAGGTACTGTAAGCTTCTCCTGGCTGAAAATTTCTCTCAATGTAAATTATTTTGGAATAGAGTCATTTCAGAGGGTGCAAGGAACTGTGTCAGTTGGGAACATCTCTTTCCAAGCTAAAAGTGGATTTAATGTTAAAATTTAACGTTAAAATAAAATTGTTCCCAGTAGATCCCAGATTAAAACCCAGAGGCCTGCAGTTGTACACACTACACTGGGTTTTGTCTTTGTGGTCAGTTCTTTGTATATCTGCTATCTCACCCATTTTTGAATAGATCAATGGAGGTTGAATCGAAGAGCGCTGTCCAACTCACACAGGCTGGACTTTTGATTGGATGCACAATACCACAAAAAATCTCAGGAAAGATCATTCTGTGGCTCAGTCTCCTTTGGAGGCAGGGAAGCCACTCCAGGGCTAACACAGCCAGCCAATCTGAGGAGATTCAGAATTATGGGATCTGGGAGGTGTAGAATGAAGGAGGAGAATGGTGGATTGTGGAACATTTTTAAAGAAACAAAATCCAAATAAGCTATGTGTATACATCAAGGACTGGTGACTTCATCAATGTGGATAATAATGATTCCCAATATGCAGCATTTCATTTGTAAAACACTTTCCTCATCAACATTCTGTGAGGAAGATAATACAGGTATTGATGCACCCATTTTTCAGATGAAGAAACTGAGGTCGACAGAAGCTAAGGGTCTTGTCTATGGAGACAAAGGTTTCCTGAACTCACAGGCGATATTCTAACCCACAACATGCTGAATCATCAAGGTATCTCTCTGCACCTCACTTGGTGCTGTTTGAGACTCGCCGAGGCATCCAACTTGGGATGATGAGCCCTTGCCTCAGTGTTTGAAGGACAGATGTCACAAGTCTCCCAGCGGCCCATCTGGACCTGAACCAGAAGCAGGAAATGCTGCTTAAAAAGAATTGCCAACATTTTAAGGAACCAGGTCACCATGGAATATCCAAGGCAATGAGTTCTAAGATCCTTCCAGCTCTGACCTCCTGGGTTCTAAGGGCCCTCACAGTTCTCACATTTTGGGTTCTAAGAACCCTCCCAGCTCTGACCTCCTGGGTTCTAAGGGCCCTCCCAGCTCTGACCTCCTGGGTTCTAAGGACCCTCCCAGCTCTGACCTCCTGGGTTCTAAGGGCCCTCCCAGCTCTGACATCCTGGGTTCTAAGGACCCTCCCAGCTCTGACCTCCTGGGTTCTACTAAGGGCCCTCCCAGCTCTGACATCCCGAGTTCTAAGAACCCTCCCAGCTCTGACATGCTGGGTTCTAAGGGCCCTCCCAGCTCTGACATCCTGGGTTCTAAGGGTTCTCCCAGCTCTGACATCCTGGGTTCTAAGGGTCCTCCCAGCTCTGACATTCCAGGTTTTAAGGACCTCCCAGATGACATTCTCTCTTCTCAGGTCCCCTCAGGTTCTACATTCCATACTTTGTCTCCTCAGCTAAGCTGTGATCCCTGAGAACAAGGACTCCTGGTTTTTCCACCTTTGCATGCCCATGCCCACAACAAGCTAGGCACAAAGTAGGAATTTAGGAAGGATGCTTAGTAGTACGTTTTGCTCTCCTGGCTTTTCCCCTTCCTGTCCTGCTCCAGAACACTCACTCTTGGGACTTGGGAGGCCGTCGCCTCCGCCACACTTCCCCTTGGGTGTCCGGAATTCAGAGAGCCCCTGCCGTCCCATTCCCTCCAGATCCAATTTCCTCTTGGCCTTGAAACCCTAAAAAGAGAGAGAGAGAAGTCGGTAGCATATACAAAAGCGCCAGCCCCCAGCCCCCAACTCCCAGAGCCTGTTTCTGGGTGCCAGGGCACCGAAGCCATATTTAAGCCTCAGTTTCCTAATCTGTGCTGGGGAAGCTGTCCAGCGGAGAACCTGCAGGGATTCCCAAGGGATAGCCTTGACCAAGTAGATCAAAATCTCCAGGGGGGCCACTCCTATCTTCCTGGTTCTGAGGGGATCTGGCCAAAGATTCCCAGCTTGCCCTAAGGAGCCTCTGCTCCCGGGGAAGAGAAGGCCGTGTTTGGGAGAGGACTTAAGCTCAGGGCTAGGGGTGAGGGTGGAAGGGGGGGCTCTCCTAACCACCACATGAGCCATGGCACAACCCATTTCTTAAGGTCAGGTACAGGACTGTTATTTAGCTTTCCACCCCTACCAGGACAGGGGGAAGGGGAGGAACGTGGGGTTTATAATTGTTTAGGGAATGCCGGGGCCAGCCCCCAATGGGCCCAGTGCCTATCTCCAGGGGCCAGGGGGGTAGGGCTGGGCAGGGTGGGGTCAGGGTGGAGAGCAGCCTCCCTGCTGGTCCTTATCAGGGTAAAGCTCCCCCAGCCCCTCCCTGTGAGCCAGGCTTCCTGGCCCGCACCCAGACACCAAGAGCCCAGGGATTGAGCTTCCTGAGGTGGGGGGCACCCCAGAGCCCAAAGGGATCCCCCCGGGGTCCTTCCCTCCAAGCTGGCCTTCAGGACAGGCGGCTAAGGAATCCCCTCGCCCCGTTTCCTTTCCCCACCCATCCTCCCCAGGCTTGGGAAACACCTGCTGGGGAAATCAGACCACAGCCACATCTGCTCTGGCGGGCCCCAGAAACCACAGCCAATCACAGGGAGGGGGAGTCTGCTGCTCCTGGGGGGGTGGGGCACTGGGCGATAGGGAGAGGATCAAATTAATAAACAACAACCGGGTGCATTGGAAGGCGGAGGTCAGGACGCCCCTGCCCTTGCTCCTGGCTTGGGTGACCTCATATAAACAATTTAAACTCCATGTGCCCCCCTCCCCAAGAGTCTTAAGTGACAGAACAGTCTCTCTCAATGAAATCATGGATCTAAGCGGAAACACACTTATTCCCACCCCATTTATAATAACCTCATAAAAATTTCTAATTTCTAATGCACTCCAAGGACTAAGCTTGCAACAGCCCAATGGGGAAAGGCGTGCAAATATACCCATTTTACAGATGAGCAAGCTGGGCTTAGTCAGATCAGAGCCTCAAACTTCTACCTCCAAGACCCCCTTTCCTTCTACCACTAAAAAGTAACTCTTTCCCAGGTGCTCATCCCCGGCTCGGGGTCCGACACAAGGCTCTCAACTCCAAGATACACAAGGAAGGACAAGTTGAATTTTTAAAAAAGGAAAAGAAATCAAGGAAGGCGGGAAGGCAGGAAAGGTGCCCTGTGGGCACAGGAGAGAGAGACAAAGTTCAAGAATAGGAGGTAAGGAGGGGGCCAGGAAGGGCAAAGCCCAGCCCCTTTGGGAGTCAGAGACCTGGGTCTCGTCCCTGCTTGTGGCACTAACTGAACAGTGGGGACGCTCTTTGGCCAATTTCCCTGGGTCTCAGTTTTCTCATCTTCAAAATGGAGCAGTGAAAAATTATCTAATTCCATAGTAGGACAAAGATGTATGACCAGACCTTTCTTAGCCTTCCAGCACAAGGGGGGGGGGGGGGATCTTAACCTTTTTTGAGTCATCCCACCCCTAAAGCAGACTGGTAAAGTTTATAAACCCCTTCTGCGTTTGTAAGCAAATAAACAAAAATACATAGGATACAAATTCAATGAAAATCCAGTCATTAAAATATGTTAAAAAATAGAAAACAAGTTCACAAACACCACCCTTAAAATCTTATCTTAAAATCTATCTATGGGCAGCTAGGTGGCTCAGTGAATACAGCATCAGCCCTGAAGTCAGGAGGACCTGAGTTCTAATGTGACCTCAGACACTTAACACATCCTGGCTGTGAGACCCTGGGCAAGTCACTTACCCTCAATTGCCTTAGCCAAAATAAATAAATAAATAAATCTATGGACTCTAGGTTAAAAGAAATCTCAGACTAATTATATTTTTAATTATCTCCCAGCTCTGACATTATATTCTAAGGAATCTCCCTGCAGTGACACCTTGGGTTTTAAGGGTCCTTCCAGCTCTGACATCCTGGTTTCTAAGGACCTTCCCAGCTCTGACCTCCTGGGTTCTAAGGGCCCTCCCAGCTCTGACCTCCTGGGTTCTAAGGACCTTCCCAGCTCTGACATCCTGTGTTCTAAGGACTTTCCCAGCTGTGACATCTTGTGTTCTCAAAGCCCTCCCAGCTCTGACATTCTGGGTTCTAAGTCTCTCTAGCTCTGACCTCCTGGGTTCTAAGGGCCCTCCCAGCCCTGACCTCCTGGGTTCTAAGGGTCCTCCCAGCTCTGACCTCCAGGGTTCTAAGTAGTCTCCCAGTTCTGACATTTTGCATTCTAAGGATCCTCTTCTCCCTGACAATCAATGAATCTAGGGACCCTGCCCTACAATCACCAGAACTCTGGGACACAAGGATTCCCCACTGTACTTCAGTGGGTTTCGGCCGGTTCTATGGCTCTAAACCCAGAAGACCCAACTGATGACATTCAGGAAGCAAGGGCAATAGCAGAAGAACCAGTCTACATTTCCACCTAAGTGCCTCAGAATGCAGAGTCTCAGCCCTAGAAGACCCTCTCCCCCCGCTGGGAGTAGAAATCGACAAATCCATTCCCTCCCACCCTTAAATACCCATCCCAGTATCCCCCAACTCCATCTCCATCCCCTCCCACCCCCACTAACAATCGCCCCCCTCCCCCCCCTCATTTTCAAGGACAGCCCCGCTCTTGCAGTCACTCCCCCTCCCCCTGACCCCACCCTTGCAATCACCCCCCCTTCCCTACCCCCACATTTCCAATCATCCCCCACCCCCATACCTCAGTAAAGCCCAGCTGCCCAGGCCCAGCCCCCTGCAGCTGCAACAGTTCTAGGGATTCGGGCCTTCAGAGGCCCCGAAGGGCTTTCACATCCCCACCGATAAAAGAGGGTCAGTCATTTGCATTACAGAAGACTTTTTGATTAACAAAAAGGTTCATAGACAGTTAAAGCGGAGCTTCCCGAGCTAGGGAGCCAGAAGCCTCCAGTGCTGGTCTTTGGTTCAATGAATGACCTGGCCCAGTTAGAACCTCGGACCCAGGGCTGGAAGTCAAAGTGCTTTTTACACACTTTAAATCACAATACTGAAGTTAGCTACCATTACCCCACATCTAACTCCAGCCCCATTCTACAGATGGAGGAAACCTCAGGTTACCCGGTTTGCCCAAAGTCCCCGCAGGTGGCCAACTGCAGAGCTGGGTTATGGCCCTAGGTGCCCTATCTCCCAATCTGGGGCCAGTTTCCACTTAATTCTACCCTGTAGAATCTCTCTTGGGCCTTGGGGCCCCAAACAGGCCCAGAGTCCCCCTTCCCAGACTCCCACTGGTTTCCATATTCTATGACCTCATTAATGTCTATTACAGATGCACTGAATTTAAACTACCCATCCTACATATTCATGGTTTGGATAATTTCATTAAGTGTCTATTAGAATCTTGGTGTTAAGGAGAAGGCAGACCTTTAGGGAATAGCTTCTGGAGCACAGATCCAAACTCCAAAGGGAACGTAAACCTTAAGGCCTGAATGGGAGGCTCCAAACAGGCAGAGGTGACTGGGATGGGCAGCATAAAGTGCCAAGAGAAGGAAACAAGGAGGACTGAAGAAAGAACCTAGAAGCAGTCGGGGTATCATGGAATGAGACCCAGCCTTGGAAGTCAGCATCTGCTGAATCCTAGCAGCCCCCATTAAGTAACTGCAGAATTCTACATGAGTCACTTCAACCCTTTGGGCTTTTTTTATGCCATCTGTCAAATGGGCATCCTAAAAGCTCCCACTCTGCAGCGTTGTCAAGGCTAAAGGAGATAGGGCATGTACAATATGTGGTAGCTCTTACGTGAGCTGTTGGAGTTTATTATTATTATTACTGTGGATAGAGAGCTGGCGCTCTGAGCAGGGGAATCGTGGATTCTAGTCCTAACACTGACACATCCTGGGTGTGGGACCCAAGACAAATCCTGAAATCACTCAGTACTTCATTCAGGCAACTAAGACTAAATTGAAGAGAAAGTCCAAATTGTATTGATAGATACAAGTTCCCCATATAGGAAAATCACAGGTCCCACTTATAATGAGAAATCACAGGTTCTGTTCCTATCCCTGTAAGATTCCTGAGGACAGGGTTTATTTTCTCCCCTTTGTCTCAGTACCCCATTGGACAGAGTCTATTTTTCCCCTTTGCCTTAGTACCCCATTGGACAGGGTTTATTTTCTCCCCTTTGTCTCAGTACCCCATTGAACAAGGTTTTTCTCCCCTTTGCCTTAATACCCTATTGGACAGGATTTATTTTCTCCCCTTTGTCCCAGTACCCCATAGGACAGGGTTTATTTTCTCCCTTTTGCCTCAGTACCCCATAGGACAGGGTTTTTCTCCCCTTTGCTTCAATACCCTATTGGACAGGATTTATTTTCTCCCCTTTGCCTCAGTACCCCATAGGACAGAGTTTATTTTTTCCCTTTGCCTTAGTACCCTATAGGACAAGGTTTATTTCCTCCCCTTAGTACCCTAAGAAGTTCTTTTAAAAGGCAGGTCGATCTGAATTACTATTATTGAAATCCTCCCTTCTCGGAAGCCCCAAGGAGGCAAGAACATGACCTTGGGTTCTTCAAGGTCAGCTATACCCGTCCTTAACAAAACTGGAGGGAAAAAGCCCTGCCCAGCTCCGAGTTGAAACTAAGCTTCTGCCTCTCAAGGATGACTTAAAAAATAATAATAAAAAGATAATTAGACTATTTCACAGCCCTGCCCCAAAGGGTTTCTTTGAATGAAGATCCCAGTAGAATACAAAGAATCCACTGGCAAAACTTCAGCTCCGGGGACACGGTAAAATCAAGTCATACCCAATGGTTTGGCCTGGAAAAGCTCCAGGTCACACCCTTTTTAAAATGGGGAAACAGGGGGTGAAGGCCCCCCAAGGGATCAGAGGGAGGGCCGAAAGCTGGGATTCCGCCCAGTAAATAACGTGGGAGCAGGTTGTCACGCGGGAGCATCCGGCTCCTTGTTCCCCTTAGCCCCTTCCTCTGCTAGGTCTCCAGTCTTTGGCAAGCGTTTGCTTGTCGGGTCTAGGAGTCACCAACTTGCCCTCCAGCTCATTACGCCCTCTCCCACGCCCACCCTCGCCCAGAACGGGAAAACTGAAGGCCCGAGAGAGGAAATAAAAGTGTTCAGTCTCTCACAGCGCCAGCATCTCCCTGGGAGAGGGGTCCAGATGTCACTAAGGCCGGGGGGAGAAGCAAGGCAAATCAGTGCCCCTAAGAGGCACACAATTCCTAGAAGAAAGCTTGGGCTGCAATGCTTCTGAGAGCAAGGGACGTTCGAATACTAAGCGCACGAGGTGCAGGGAGGCAGCCTGAGCCTCTATTCCCCTCCGAGGCTCAGTTTCCCTATTTGTACAAGCGCGCGTTGACAGGACAGGACGCTCAGAAAGCTAAAATCGGACCTGCGTTTCCTTGGCTTGGGAAGCGACAGGTTCAGTTAAATCCTCTTATCCGCAAACCTCTCTAAGGGCCTCCCTTTCTGCATACAGATGGAGCCTCGACCACACAGAATGAGTAAGCCTGGGAACTCAGACCCGCCGAGGTCCGGGGCTTTTCCCGCAGCAGAAGAAACCAGGGATAAAGGGGGGAAGAAAGGAAGGAACGAGGGAGGGGTCCCCGCGTATTACCGGCAGCCGGCCGGCGGAGGCGCGGCCGGAGCGGATCTCGGGCCCCTGAGGGGTGGCGTCCAGGCAGCTACCCGGGGCGGCGGCGGCCACCATCGTGGGGTACAGCGGTGTGAAGTGGCTGGCCGGGACAGGGCCCCCCTGAGGGCTGCGCACATCGGCCGTCCACACCGGGCTCACCACCGGCAGGGCCTTCTTGATCTGCAGCGGCTGGGGAGGTTTCTGCGGTCCGGCCAGGGCAGAGCCCCCCGGAGCCGGGGAGACCCCCTTGGGGATCCTCAACATCGGGCCTGGGGAGACGATCCGGAGCCTTTGGGTTATGGGAGGAAAGAGCACAAGACTGGGGCCAGAGAGCCCGGCGAGGGCTAGGATGTGATGGGCATGACCGGCCGGGGTCCGAGCCGGTTAGACAGCGGCAAGCCCCAAGAGGGCGGGGAGGGTAGGAGGGGCCCGCGCCGCCTCCTCCAGGCAGCCCGGCAGAGGAGACCTAGCCGGTACCCGGACCCCTGCCGGGTGCTAGCAGCTGCGAGGCCGTCTCCGCTGGGATAAGCCCAGATTGGCCACCGACCGCTCTCCACTTGCCCCAGCCCTCCCTCCGTTCTCTCTGGGTCCGAGACTCCTTTTTTTTTCCTCCCTTTTTTTTTTTTAGCGCCAAACTGCGTGCCGCGAAATTCGGATCTCCCGCGGAAAATAACGCTCTCGGATTGGTCAGAGCAACACGCAGAGGCTCCGCCCCCCGGAAAGGCCTCATTCGGCCAAGAGTCACTTGCAACAGAGCGTTCTTCCCTTAAAGGGGCCACACCCGTAATCTCCTAGTAGACAAGGATCTGTGCCCTCCATTCAGGGCAGGATTTGCCGGTGCTAGGAACACGCAGGCCAATAGTTTGGGAAGGTTTGGTTCCCGAGGAAATGACGGAGGCAGCTGGAGTGAGGCAGGATGGAACCCTGGCATGATGTGGGGGGGAGGGCATCTTTGCCCGCTTCACCCGGGGTCACCCTTGCAACAGTTTCTTTTTATTCCCTCCCAATTTTTTACGTCTGTAAACAAAGACAAAGCACTTTAAAAGTAGTAGGAGTATTATTATCCACCTTATACATTTTCGTTTGTTTTGTTTTTGTATTCGCAGTGCCTGGCGCAGGTCAAGGCATATAAAGTGAGAAATTAAAAAGAGCTGAATTTATTTTTGCATCAAACATGTTGCAAGGGACCCTAGGCTAATACTAGGCAGAAGAGGCATCGAGTATTAAAGTCCTAGAGGAGCCAATCAGGGACTTCTAGGAGGAGGAGAGTGCCATCTAGAGGTGACAATTGGGGATGTCAAAGTCTAGGACTTCATCAGACAGCAGGCATTGATTCCAACATAAGTCAATCAGTCTCCAAAAATTAAGCCCCTAGAGGAATAGCACTTCTACGTACATTCGGAAGAGCCAGAATCATCAAAACTGTTTGGTAAACAGTTAACAACAGGGGCAGCTAGGTGGCACAATGGATAGAGCACCAGCCCTGAAGTCAGGAGGACCTGAGTTCAAATCTGGTCTCAGACATGTAACATTCCCTAGCTGTGTGACCCTGGGCAAGTCACTTAACCCCAATTGCCTCAGCAAAAAGCAAAAAAAAAAAAAAAAAAGTTAACAGAAAAGCAGAGCAGCGAAACAGACTAGGTAAGCACAAATTAGAAATAAAATCAAACTAAAAAATATAAATTGAGGAAGACTTCTCTATGAGGCAAGAGTTGCTGGGGGAAATGGAGAGCGGAAAAATAGCTTACACCATCCTCACAACAACTCTGGGGTGTTATTTCCATTTTATTTCCATTTTACAGATGAGAAAACTGAGACAAATGGAGGATTTGCCCAGGGTCACACAGCCAGTATCAGAAGGGGAATTTGAACTCAGATCTTCCTGATACTAATGCCTGACACTGTAACACTTAGCTTTCCAAGGTCCCACTAATGGGAAGTAGGATTTGAATCTAGGTCCTTCTGACTCCAGAGACTCTTTCTCCTGTGCCATACTCTACCAATCAAATGAATATTCATCCTGAATACCAAAGATCACACCATTAAAAATTAAAAGAGAACCAGATCAGGTGCTTTTCACAGCTAGTTAGAGGGAGAATTTTTAACCAAAGAAAGTAGAGAGGAGATCACAAAGGATTTGTTACACAAAATTGGAAAGTCCTGCCAAATCAATGTAGCCATGATAAGAAAGGAAACTTAATAGGGAAAAAGTCTTTGCAGCAAATAGGTCTGGTAAAGATTCTTTATCCAAAATATACAGAGAATTAACATAAATATATAATAAGATTTTTTTTTGTTTTTTTGCTTAGGCAATTGGGGTTCAGTGACTTGCCCAGGATCACACAACTAGGAAGTGTTAAGTGTCTGAGATCAGATTTTAACTCAGGTCCTCCTGACTTCAAGGCTGGTGCTCTATCTACTGCGCCACCTAGCTGCCCCATAATAAGATTTTAAAGCCATTTTCCAGGGGTTATGTAGTCAAATGACATAAACAGATTCTCAAAGAAGTTCAAGTTATTAACAGCTATTAAAATGAAAGATTCTTCCAGATCGCTAATGCTAAGGGAAATAAAAATTTAAATAATCCAAAGATTCATCATGCACTTAAATGGCAAAAATGACAAAAATTGGACACTGTCCATGTTGGAGGGGGTGCAGAAAGACAGGCAGATCAATGCAACTATGAACTAGTCCAGAATCTTTGGAAAGCCATTTGGAATTCTGCTAAAAGATGATTTAAAATAAGCAGAACATATACTTAATGAGGTTGATCTCAAAAGAAGGAATCTATCTTCCTTCTTTCAAGAGGAAAGGACAGGAAAGCAAAACTCCAGGAGTCAGAAAATTGGAGAGAACATTCTGACTTTTGCAGACAATTTAATTTCATTGCTCTCTAGAGCAAGGACTGACCATCTAGACTTAGCCTAGTAATATTCATGATAAGGGATCATTTGGAATGTGTATACTCCATGACAGAACTTGTTGGAATCAATGCTTTGTAAAAATTGTTAAATTTGAACCCACTCTTCCTAAGTGATATAAAGGAGGATGTGTTTCTGGGGTGTATGCAAGAAATGATTGTACTTTTCTTACTGTTTTATTTTCAAAGTAAATATCTCTTTGTAAAAGCTGATGGAGGTTAAGTGGTTAAATGAAATGCCAGTGTTAGTCACTTGCCAGGGGAAAAACAAGTATTAGAAGTTCAAGAGGTTAATTGTAAAGAATTCCAAATGACTCTGTGGATAACACTACAATGTCAGACCAAGAAATTAAAACTACTTCCAGTCATATGAAAAAAGGCTCTAAATCACTAGGTCTAGATCCAAAGAAGGTCAGAAGCAAAAAAATTATTTTTATAAGCACCAAAATATATGAGTAGGAGTGCTTTTTTTGTGGTAGCAAAGGATTGGAAAAGTCAGTGACTATCAGCAGAGGGATAGCTAACAAATGGTACATAAATCTAGTAGACTGTGATTGTATTGAAAGAAAAGATGTATATGAGAAATTTAGAGAAATACAGGAAGACTTACATGAACAGTCAGCAGAAACAAGAAAACATTGTGCACAATGACTACAATGTGATCAGAAAGAACAATAAAAAGAAAAAGAACATTAAGAATATTATCTAAACTGGGCCCAACTGAAGAACTAACAAAATGTACCCATCTTTTTTCATTTCAGATGGATGATGGAGGAAGCCTCTAATGTCCAGGTCTTCCTTGTGTTGAAAAAATTAGGTATTAGTTTGTTGGTTTTTTGTTTTGGCAAGGCAGAAGGGGGCTAAGTGACTTGCCCAGGGTCACATAGCTAGTAAGTCTCAAGTGTCTAAATCCAGATTTGAACTGACTCCAGAGCCAGTACTCTATCCATTGCAACACCTAGCTGTCCCAAGTAATAAGTTGATAAAAGTGATCTCTGCTAAGGATTTGTGACCACATTAGGATTTGGGAGCATGCTTAATTGCCAAAAAGTCAGAAGTTGAACTTAACCATTTCAAGGATATGTTGATTTTACCATTGTTCTCTTCGACAAATTATGCAAAATTGTAACTGGAAACTACCTTTGTCTTTTTATTGCTGCAGTTTTCTGCATCTTTCCCCTCCACACACAGTTACTACAAATATAAGCTGGATATTTTTTTTTTGCCCCAGAGTCTTGAAATAGCAAGGGAAATCTATTGGCCAAATCTTTCTCCAAGGCTTGTGTATTAGAGGTAGACTGACCTTATGGGGAATATTATTTGAATGCACAGATATGCATTGTCTAGTTCTGGTACAATCATGTAAAAACTTGGGTCAGACTCCTTCAGCTGATGAGGTGGCCCTTCTCCTTACCAAGCCAACACCTCTAAGTACCCTTGATCACATCTCTCTCTTTCAATTTTCCTAGCAAATTGACCCCACTATCTTCCCTCCCTCCCACTCTGTCTCTGTCTCTTTTTTTCTCTCTCTTTCTCCCTTCCTCCCTCTTTTTCTCCCTCTCCTCTACCCCTCCAAACACACACACACACATACACACACATACACACACATAGACACACACACACACACACACACACACCACACTCTTTCAGTTTTCCCCCATCTATTGGCTCCTTTCTTGCTGCACCAAACATGCCCATGTCTCCCCATCCTTAAGAAAGTCTTGATCCTACCATAACCTCTAGCTATCATCCTTTGTCTTTCTTACCCTTCATGGCCAAATTTCTTGAGAAAGCCATCTACATTCAGTGCCCATTCTTCCTCTCTTCAAACTATCTTCTAATTCCTCTGTAGTCTGGCTTCTGATCTTATTACTTAGCTGAAACAATTCTCTCCAAAGGTAGCAGTGATCTCTTAATCGACAATTCAATGATCTTTTCTCAATCATCATTCTTCTGGACCTCTGCAGCCTCTGACACTGTTAATCACCTTCTCCTCCTAAATACTCTCTCCTCCATGGGTTTTCCAAACACTGCTCTCTCTTGGCTTTTTTCTTTTGCTGGATCTTCATCCAGGTCACGTTAACAAGCTGAGTCCCTAAAGGTTCTGTCCTGTGTCCTCTTGTGTTTTCTTACTATATTATTTGGTGATCTCATCAGCTCTCATAGATTCAATTGTTATCTCTATTCGTATGATTCTCAGATCTATATCTATGTCTATATCTATCTATCTATATATCAAATCAATTCAACAACAAGCATTTAGTAAGTGTCTTGGATGGGTCTGATCAGCCACGATCAGACACACTGTAACTTGATTCTGACATAGGGATTTCGTCTTGATGCTCTTTATGGAGTTGATGGAATGAGGCAGTGACATGGTCAGACTTATATTTGAGGAAGATCCATTTGACAGCTGAGGGGAAGACACATTGGAGTGGGGAGGAACTTGAGATAGAATGTTGCACTGGGGTGATGGAATCAGAGGAGAGAAGGGGACTGGGAATTCAAGAGATGCAGGGAAGGAGAAATCGACGCCCTTTGGCAACTGATTGGCTATGAGGAATTAGGGAAGTGAAGAGTTAAGATTCTGAGCCTGGGGGAGCAGGAGGATGATTATTGCCTTGGACAGCAATGGGGATATTGGGAAGTGAGGGATTGTATAGTCTGATGATGAGAGTTCTATGAGTGCATATATAGAAGGGACAACCTGTCCTCTCTCTTCCATCCAGCTGTGAAACATGAGGCTGGTTCTGAGCTGTCTGGAGGGGCAGCCAACCTGGCCGCAGGCTGTGAGCATGTGGCTGTTTCCTCTGTTTCTTTTGTGTATGTCCTAATATGGGAATGTTCAGGTCCTGACCTCAGGATCTTGGAAAGGTTCAGATGTCAAGGGAGATCTCTGAGACAGTCTGAAACATTTACCTGAGCAGCAGTGACTGAAGGCAGGTGTAGAAGTGCCTGCTACAGGTGAGGGAAGACAGTCAAAGGTGGAGGCAGCTTCAAGGAGCAGGAACACGTGCATGGTGAAGATGTTAGTGAGGCAACAGATGCATAGAGTCTTAGAGCCCATTTGGGATGAGTGCCCAACATGGATCTATAGCTAAAGGATTTATATCTCAACAAAGATTTTCCCTGTCTCCCTCCCTTACTCTTTTCCTCCTTCCTTCCCTCTCTTTTTTCTTCTCTCCTTCCTTCCCTCTCTCCCTTCTTTCCTTTCCTTTCCTTTTTCCTCCTTCCTTCTTTTCTTCCTCCCTCCCTTCCTCCTTTTTCCCTCCCTCTCCTTTTTCTTCTTTCCTTTCCCCCACTTTTCCTTTCCTTTCCCTTTTCCTTTTCTTCCTCCTTTCCTCTTTTCCTCCCTTCCTTCTTTCCTCCCTTCCTCCCTTTCTCCTTCCTCTCTTTCTTCCCTCCCTCCCTCCCTCCTCCTTTTCTTCTTTCCTTCCTTCCCTCCCTCCCACCTTTCCTTTCCTTTCCTTTCTCTTTTCCTTTCCTCCTTCCTTCCCTCCCTCTCTCCCTTCCTTCCTGCTTCCTTCCTTCCTTCTTAAAATTAATTAATTTGTTTTAAACATTTAAGTTCCAACTTCTCTCCCTTTCTTCTACACCTCCCCTGCCCATTGAAAAGGCACTTTATAATTTCTCAGTAAATTTTGTTTCTAAAAGCTAATGGAATCTGGCTGACAACTAATGTTAATGAGTAGCAGGAGATGGACAAGGTAGGGGTTTGAGTTACAGCACTAGAAATCCAGGGTAGCTTAGTGGCACAGTACATAGAATGCCGTGCCTGGAATCAAGATGACTCAAGTTTGTGAATTCAAATTTGGCTTCAGACCCTTTCTAGTTGTGTGACCTGGGCAAATCACTTCACCATTTTTGCCTCAGTTTCCTCATCTGTAAAATGAGCTGGAGAAGAAAAGGGCAAACTTAGGTGTAATACTAGTAAGTCACTTAACTCTGTCTCAATTTCCTTATCTGTAAAATGAGCTGGAGAAGGAAATGGCAAACCACTCCAATGTCTTTGCCAAGAAAATCCCAAATGGAACCACAAAGAGTCTGTCATGACTGAAAAATGACTGAACTGAACTAAAAATCCACCTTCCTAGAGTTACGACTCCTAGAACCCTGAAAGAATAGTCAGTTGTCTTTGTGTGGATACTCTAACTAGTTCAAGTGCAAGGGGCTGTCTCACATAATAAAAGTGCCTTGGACAGATTTTCACTAAATACTACATGAAGATAGTTTTATTTCATAATTCTTTCATAGAGAACAGTCCACTTTGGGGCAAGTTTAATTGTTTGGAAGTTTTTCCAGATACCCAGCTAAATTCCCACAATTTCCCCCCATTACCTATTCTCCCTTATTACTATACTTCTGATTGATCCCCAGAGGGAGGGTAGGGAAAGGAATATATTCAGAAATGAATGTGAGGTAACAACAATAAGTATCAATAAAAATACTTTAAAAAAAGATTAAACTCACTGAGATTCTGGCAGGTGGATCAAAAAAATAGAAAATATGACCCATTGGCCAACCTAAGCCTTGTCTAAATTGCTTCCAAGTTGGCCAGAGTTCTTCCCAGATGTTTCTGAATCCCAATGAGGACATTTTCTTCCTCAGAAAACAGAGTATGAAAAAAAAAAGAAAGAAAACAGAGTATGACCCCTTGGCTGAGAGGATTCTGCTCAAGATGCCCCTTAGATAAACTGTGAGGTTCTTTGGGCAACCCTGGGACTAGCAAACACTGATTATATAGGAGTCAATAATGATATTTTTATCTCAGAAGCAGTGTGACTATTAGGAAGGACAAGCATGTACTAGGAATTGTGCTAGATTTTGAACAAATATTTCATTTTTACAACACCCAGGTAGATGGGTGCTATTATAATTCCCATTTCACAGTTGGGGTAACTGAATTAAACAGAGATAAAGTGACCTGTCCAAAGTCCGAGATCTAATTTGAGTCATTTGTTTTTGTTTTTTTGTTTTTTTCTTCCTGAGGCAATTGGGGTTAAGTAACTTGCCCAGGATCACACAACTAGGAAGTGTCTCAGATCACATTTGAACTCGTCCTCCTGACTTCAGGGCTGGTGCTCTATTCACTGGGCCACCTAGCTGCCCCAATTTGAGTCTTCTTTATATGGCATTGGAATTCATTGTTTTTTTTTTAAAGTTTGGTAAAACTCACATATAAATCCATCTGGCTCTGGAGATTTTTTTCTTAGGGAGTTCATTAGTAGCTTGTTCAATTTTCTTTTTCTAAAATGACACTCAGGTCTTCTTGATCTAAAGTATAAATATGCCTACTACTTTCTACCTTGCCACTTTTCACTAGAGCCTTTCAGATCTAAAATCTTCTATATCACTAAATTAGAGACTTCAGGTTCCTAGTTAATTACTGTTCTAGACTCTCTGTCTCTGACCTCAGAGGCTGGACCCACCAAAGCCAGAATCCACTCTCCATATAAGATGAGTGAAGTAGAACAGAAGATGTACCAATGAGAGGTTGGTGTGCATTTTCATTCATTCATCCCATTCATTCACTCTTCATTCTGTCCATTCCTTCATCAAGTTTTAAGAGAAGCATCTCACAAGAGCATCATGGATGCTCTTTTTTGGTTGTGTCATGAAGACCATGGTTCATGAAGCTTTCTGATGATATCTCAGGTTGTATCCTTGACTGACCTTTCCCAATAATCTATTGAAGGTATTAGTCCTATCTTTCATTGAGTTGGGACAGAGGGGAAATCATCAAGCCTCCCTAGTTTTGAAGCTATCAACTGCTGCTCCAGTTTGGGGTAAACCCTGGAGCACAATGGCCTTTCCTTGGGGCTGCTAGGTGGTGAAGTGATTAGAGTAATGGAGTCAGGAAAGCACCTCTTCATGAGTTCCAATTTGTCCTCAGTGGCTTACTAGTTATATGACCCTGGTCATGTTACTTAATCTTAAGCCTCAATTTTCTCATCTGTAAAAATGAACTAGAGAAGGAAATTGCGAACTATTCCCCCAAAAAGAAATCCCAAATAGGGTTCCAAAGATTCAGACACAAGTACAAACCTGTTCCTTCTTTCCCTGCCTTCCTCTCCATATTCCTTTGATTTTTTAGAAGTAAGCTGTATGTCTTTCCCTGAAATGGACCAAATAAAAGCTAATTGATTTTAGCATTGGCTGACTTATCTTTTTTTTTCCTTTAAGCACCTGTTAAGTCCTACAATGAATCCCAAAAATAGGACAAGGAAAAAATAATTGAATAAGAATCAAGAGATCTAGATTCAAATTGTAAGTTGGCCATCAATTTGCTGGTGAATATTTTTTTAAAATCACTTGATTTCTCTGGTCCTCAGTTTATTTATCTGTAACAAGAGAAGGATGTTCTCTGATATTTCTTCAAGTTCTGTCTAATGTTCTAAGGTCCTTTCCACCTCAAACATCATCATCATTATCATCATCAAAAAGTCCCCAAAATGCCCAGTAAATACTATTAATAGTATAAATTCAGAAATGTATAATATGGACAATCAATCCTACCAGTGGTCAGGAAGACAACCAAAATATTTAGCATTATAGAATCTGAGACCTAAGCTAATACAATCAAAAAGCCACCAAGAGATTTTTTAGCAGAATTCCTTCATTTTACAGAGGAAACTGAGTCTGAGAAAGAGGAAGAAATGACTTGCCCAAAATCATTCAATGAATCAGAGCCAGAGTCAGGTTTTGGAAGTCCCAGACTAGAAAATTTCCATTCAGTATTTTCCATTATCAGCTTTATTTCAGGTAACTGCATATATTCCAAGTTTAGGACAAACAGCCAATAGATCTTTCAAAAATTTTAATAAAGTCCTTTAGATTGGAAGTGGCTAATAGCAGAGGGCCTCAATATGTCCCTAATTACTCACAGCCTGAACCTAGATTAAATGTAATTGGGAATATTTAGCAAAATAAATAAAAATACAATAGAACACAGATAATGATAATTTGTGGTTTTCTAAATCAATATATAGCCTTGAGAGATTGTTCTCTTCTCTTTTCCATCCATCCTATATCTTTTGCCTTTAGTGGCTAAAATCTTTGAGAAAGCCATTTATAATGGATGCCTCTTCTGCCTCCCTTCTTAACTCTTTGTAATCTGGTTTTTGACCTCATCATTCTATAGACACTGCTCTCTCCAAAATTACCAATTATTTTTCAGTTGCCAAATCCAATGACCTCTGAGGTCTTTGATGCTTTGATGCTCTTTTCTTTCTAGGTTCTGGGGACCCCCTGTTTCCTGGTTCTCCTCCTACCTACCCAACAGCTCCTTCTCTATCTCCTTTGCTAGATCCTCTTCCAAGTCACACCAACTAATCTTGGATGTCCCATAGGATAATAATTCTCAGACCTGCCTATCCTGCCCCAACCTCTCTGTTGACCTCCTTGTGCCTATTAGGCATCTTGAACTAGATGCCCTGTAAAGATTTTTAACTCAACAAGTCTAAAATGGAATTAATGAACTTTGCCACCAAGCCTTTCCCTCCATCCATACTTCCTTATTATTATTATCTCAGATATCCAGGCTCACAACCTTTACTCCTTACTATCTCATCCAAGGTTTATTAATTCTTCCTTTGCAACATCTGTTTAATACATTTCCTTCCCTCCTATGATACTGCCACTTTCTTCATCACCTCAGACCTGGACTATTCCAGTAACCTGCCACAAATCACTTCCCACTCCAGTCCATTTTCCATTTGGCTGCCAAAGTGATTTTTCTAAAATGAAGTTCTGACCCCATCACTCCTACTTAGTAAGCTTTAATCTTATCATCTCCAGGACCAAATTTTTAAAAATTCAATTTCTTTTTTTAATTAAAGTTTTTTTTATCAAAACATAGGCATGAAATTAAGACAACTCTGAGATACCACTACACACCTGTCAGATTGGCTAAGATGACAGGAAAAGATAATGACGGATGTTGGAGGGGATGTGGGAAAACTGGGACACTGATACATTGTTGGTGGAACTGTGAATAGATCCAACCATTCTGGAGAGCAATTTGGAACTATGCTCAAAAAGTTATCAAACTGTGCATACCCTTTGACCCAGCAGTGTTTCTATTGGGCCTATATCCCAAAGAGATCTTAAAGGAGGGAAAGGGACCCACATGCGCAAGAATGTTTGTGGCAGCCCTTTGTGTAGTGGCTAGAAACTGGAAACTCAGTGGATGCCCATCAATTGGAGAATGGCTGAATAAATTATGGTATATGAATGTTATGGAATATTATTGCTCTGTAAGACATGACCAGCAGGACGATTTCAGAGAGGCCTGGAGAGACTTGCATGAACTGATGCTAAATGAAATGAGCAGAATCAGGAGATCATTGTGCACGGCAACAATAAAACTATACAATGATCAATTCTGATGGATGTGGTTCTCTTCAACAATGAGATGATTCAAACCAGTTCCAATTGTTCAGTGATGAAGAAAGCCATATACACCCAGAGAGAGGCCTGTGGGAACTGAGTGTGGATCACAACATAGCATTTTCACATTTTCTATTGATGTTTGCTTGCATTATGTTTCCCTTCTCAGGTTTTTTTTTTCTTTCTAGATCTGATTTTTTATTGTGCAGCAAGATAATTGTATAAATATGTATACCTATATTGGATTTGTCATATATTTTAACATAGTTAACATGTATTGGACTACCTGCCATTTAGAGGGAGTGGGGGGAAGGAGGGAAAATTTGGGACAGAAGGCTTTGCAAGGGTCAATGTTAAAAAATTACCCATGCATATGTTTTACAAATAAAAACCTTTAATTAAAAAAAGAAAAAAGAAAGAAAAAAAAGGAAAAAAGAAAACAATAAAAGAAGCCTTTCCTAGTGCTTCTTAATTCCAATGCTTTCCCACTGTTGATTATTTCCTGTTTGTGTTATATATAACTTGTTGGTACATGCTTGTTTGCCTGTTGTCTCATCCCTCAATTGTGAGTTCCTTAAGAGCAGTGACTGTCTTTTGTGTCTTTTGATATTCCTCATGCTGAGCTTAGTGCCTGGAAAATAGCAGGTGCTTAATAAATGCTTACTGACTAAAAAATTATTCACTCTGGGTTATTGACCATGACTTTTATCAGGACCTCAGACGTTATTTAGTGCCATCCTCTTGTTTTCCAGAGTAGAAAAGAAGGGCCACCAAGGGAAATAAATGGCTAGAAATAGATAAATAAAGCATTTATTATTTACTATTTGCCAAGCACCCAGTGGATTTTGGAAAGCAAGACAGTTTCTGTCTCCAAGGAGCTTCCATTTTAATGGAGGAAAAGACAATATGTAAACAATACATAAATAAGTGGTCAAGTTGGGGACTGATTACCAAGTCCACTGCTTTTTTTCCCTGTAGCATATAATCGATTTAATTTTCCTGTGCAGTTTCCTGAATAGCAGTTGTTTGTTTTTTAAATTTTTTATTTATTTATTTTGGAGGCAATCAAAGTCAAGTCGCACAGGATCAACACCTAGAACAGGTGTTTTTAAATCCAAATATTTAATTTCCTTCCTTCTCACCCCCAAATTCTGATCTCATCCCCCCATCTCTAAGCTGTAAAACATAAATACAGTCAGTTGAAAGAAAGACCCAGAGCCTTTAATTTAAATTTAAGCCCAGTGATCTGTAGTGATATAAGAAGTGATACTATTGGAGTCTGGACAAAGTATGAGTAAAGAATAGGCTGTGAGCTGCTATAATGAGTGATGAAAGAAGCCCTGGACACCTTCCAAGCTCCCTCAGATTTTCTCAGAGTTACCTGAAGTTCCTTATAGGCTTAAGTCCTTGTTATTTTCTTAAATCTCTTTAGTAACTGATGTTCTTTTAAAAGGGACAGGCAGCATGAATCGGGAGTGCTGGGCTCTCATCCCAGCTCAAATATGAACCTTGAGGTCTTGTCTAGTAAATTACCTTCCTTGTCTGGGCCTCCATTCAGTTAAATCAGGGAGTTAGACCCAAAAAATGATTGTTAAGATTCTTTCCAGCTCTAACAATCTGGGTTCTGGGGCCCATTCAATTATGCAATAACCAATATGCAATATTGCCTTGGTGCATTCAATTATGCAATAACCAATATGCAATATTGCCTTGTTATACAATAACATTTAATTAAGCACATTGCAAGGCAAGGTCTCAGTGGCAGGTAAAAAAAAACCTAATCCTTTACATATTCTCAGGGTGGGGATTGTGCAGCAAATAAATAGATAAATAAATAAATACAAGTTAATTTAAGACAAGAAAGAATACTCCAACCATGGAAACCAGCAAAGACTTTCTACTGTAGGAGCCTCGAAATGATAGAATTTGGTGGTGATTGAAGTGGTGGAATAAGTTCTTCTTGGGGAGGGAAGGGGACAGTCTGTGCAGATGCTCCCAGATGGGAGAAAGAAGGCTGAATTCTAGAACCAGCTTGTAAGCCAGTTTGGCTTGACCAGAGAATATAAAGAAGAATCTAAATAGTAAGTAATAAGCAGAAAGGGGTAGACTGGGTGACTGTGGAGGGCTTTAAATGCTAGTTTGTAGTTTATGCTGAAGGCAATAGGGAACACTTGAGGATTCTTGAGCAGGGGAATGGAATGACACAATCAGACCTGTGTTTTAAGATTATTTGGGGAGCTGTATGGAAGATGACTTGTAGAAAGGATAGACATGTTCTAACATTCTATGTTTCAACCCTCTCCCTACTTCTCCCGGGCCCCATGCACACCAGCACCTAATATTTTGCCGCCCAATAATGCTATCTCTTTTGTTTGCCTTTCCCCAGGGGCAATGCTTGGGAACAAAGTCTGGGTTTAATCCAATCAACGTTGGCTGGGAGTTGTAGTTCATAGCCTTACCACGAGAGGGCAGTCACAGGCTGGGACCTGTCCCATCGCCCAGCCAGGATGGATGAATTCAATCTGCACATCTAAGGGAGCATCAGTGAGCGCTGTCCAGGAAACAAGAAATGGTCCATATTCTCTTAGGACCGACTCACAGTCTGGAAGAGAAGACCCACCTGCCATTTAATGAAGAGAGAGGAAAGGGAGAATGACAGTGAATCTGAAGTCAGAGGATCAAGTGCTACTGCTTAACTGTCTCACTGTGGGTGAATGGGCAAGTCCCTACTTATTTCATTTAATTAATGAGCTCTGAGGACTTATATGAACAGATGAAGAGCGAAGTGAGCAGAACCAGGAGAACAGCTCGTATAATAATAACAGTCCTGTAAAAATAGACCATCCTGCAGGAGCTAAGAACTCTACACAATGGCCAACCACAACCGGGACTCATGACACTTAATACGGCCTCTCTAGATAGAAAGGAGATAGAGTGAAGACTAAGGCTCTTTCTGGACATCACTAATGCAGGAACTTATTTTTACTATCTATGATTATAATGGGTTTTGTTTTTTCTTGTTTCTTAATGAGGATCGGGAAAGGTAGGAGAAAGATGATGTAAACATGAAAATAGAATAAAATTGAATTAAAAAGTAAATCCCGCCATCAACCATGTGATAATAAGGATTATTGAACTGTCTCTTCCTCTAGAGATTCTTCCTCTGAGGGTCTGATGTGTCTGGGGGACTTTACAATGGCGTGTTTTCTGGGACCAATATGGGGAGGATGGCAGTGTGGGAAGTGGAAATAGCATTTAACTAAGAGTCAGAAGACTCAAACTCCTTCATCATCATAAGTAGGAAGAGACGACCAGGGCTTTGGTCTGTGGTACCAACATGGTACCTTTGTAAAGTAATGCCATCCCTACTCATCACCTCCTTCCTGGTCCTCCCCAATTTGGTAACACTGTGACTCCCAGAGCCTGCCTTCCCTTACACACACACACTCACACACACACACACACACACACACACTCACATACATACACACACACTCACACATACACACACACACACACACACACACACACACACACACACCCCTACTGTTGCCTTTGGAGCCATGGACTGGACTCCACCACCATGGAATCATAAGATTAAAGCTGAGAGGGGCTCACAGGCCATCTAGTCCAACCCACCTCATTGTACAGACGAGGAAATCAAGATTCAGAAAGCTCAGAAAGGTTCAGGTTCATCCAGGTACCAGGTGAGAGAGCTACAAAGTGGACTCAGATTCTCAGGTTCCTAATCCAATCCCACACTACTTGTCTCACGTCTGCCTCCAAGGTCAGTCTCTTCTCTACATCACTTCAATGATCCTAGTCCCACCTTTGTCCTGAAACCAAGAATTCCTACTTATGGCTCTGCCACATGTTATATGAGCAAATCC
Organism: Myrmecobius fasciatus; assembly: GCA_023553655.1. Classification (NCBI taxonomy): domain Eukaryota; kingdom Metazoa; phylum Chordata; class Mammalia; order Dasyuromorphia; family Myrmecobiidae; genus Myrmecobius; species Myrmecobius fasciatus. The sequence continues at coordinate 47,577 of JAJPUD010001765.1, forward strand.
ACAATCTAGTTTCTATCTGGCCTTCATTCGAGCTTTTGTATTGAGCCTCCCTTCCAGTCAATCTGAACATCTGGTCTCTCGGTCTCATCATAACTTGTCTTTCTATGCTCATTACCTTATCCCTTGTGCATATTCCTTCCTGAGTCCCACCTTTCTCATCTATACTCTCTTCCTCCAGGTTCTTCTCAGGTATTGCCTTAATCTTGCCATCTTTTTCTCCATCTGAAAGTGAGTCTCCCTTAGTTTTCCTCAAATATCTTTGGCTTGTCTTTGCTCTTATTACATCTGGCCTTGTACAAATCTTTAAGATCCTTGAGGTCTTAAGGTCCTTGAGAGAAGAGGCTGTCATTTTGGGGAGAGCAAGGTGTTGTTTTGGGGGGAGGGCATTTATTTTGCTACCATTAATGGCTTTGCTTTCAATGGGTGCTTATTAAATATGTCAAGACAGAGATAAATGTTCAGGGGGAGTAACACCTCTGGAACATGTGCTTGCCCTTTTCAGGGTTGCTCATGTGCCTTTAGTGTCCAATTGTCACTTAGCTCCAAGAAGCTGTAGCATAGTCAACGGTCACACTTCAGTAAGACCATCTCAGCAAATGGGCTGCATTAGGTTGGACCTCATGCCTGTTAGTGAGTTAGGGCTATGTCTACCCCAAACATGGGAAGATTTTCTGCAGCAGAATGGGCGGATGAGACTATTCCAACAGCTCTAAAGGGGCTGAAGCAGGCGATATGGTGCTTTACAGCTTGATCAGACATTGAAGAAGCCTAAATCATCCACTGCATCCCAGGTCATGATCAGTTGTTCTGGCTTTGGCCTTGCCCCTGGACTTTGACAACTCAAGAAAAGAGATCAGGGCTGACAATTTTATACAACTCTGCCTCCCTTAAATCTAATTCGCCCTGGGGCAGCTGGGTGACACAGTGGATAGAGCACCATCTCTGAAGTTAGGAGGACCTGAGTTCAAATCTGATCTCAGACGATTAATACTTGGCTGTGTGACCCTGGGCAAGTCACTTAACCCCAATTGCCTCAGCAAAAAAAAAAATAATAATAATAATAATAATAAAAATAAAGAACAATAAAAAAGAACACAAGTTTAAATGCTAAAAAAAATTATAAAGGCCAAGTTTGGTCCCAAAGGAGAAAGAATATCCTCTCTTCTTAAAGAGATGAGGCCTGTGGATGGGGTACACTCATATAACATTAAATTTGTGTGATGTGTTGGTTAGTTTTCCTGGACTGTTTTCCCTCTATTTTTTATTCCTCATTAGAATGGGTGGTTTTCTGAAAAGGGGAAGTAGTCCTTTGGGAAATGTTGGTATTGTAGATACAAAAGAAATCAATAAGAAAAGAAAATAAGCATGTGTGTGAATGAATGAACCATTTCTCCTCTCTGAGGCATATTTCTCTTATCTATAAAATGGGGAGTTATAATAATCTCTCACTAGGTTGTTGTGAGGAAGACATTCAATAATGGATAAAAAAGCTCTTTGTAAATTCTAAAGCCATATCAATGCCAATTTTTATAATATACCAACATGGGAAGATGAATCTACTTTTCACCTACAGCTCTACCTGGTTTTAGTCACAGGGAACAAGATGCTCCCAAGCTGGGTACCTCTGGTCCTATTACCTTTTCTGTTTCTTTTGTGTTATCTTCCTCCTTTAGAGTGTAAACTCTGTGAAGGCAGGGACTGGTTCTTGTGTTAATTATATCCCCAGTTTTTGGCACAGTTCTTGGAATATAGTAGGCTCTTAGTGGATTGGATATACTAGGAATCACTGAGGGATCCTCAGGATTCCTAGAAGAGGTGTATTTGGATTAAAGATTGATCTTCCCCCCATCCCACCCCATGATGTTGGGAAGGACCTGTAAGTCTCCTAGTTCCAACATGGTCTAATTACTGGTCCTATAATCATACTTAGGAACAGGGAAGTGGTGCCATATTACATAAAAAGCACTGAACCTGAAGTCAGGAAAACTCATGTCCCTGAGTTCAAGTTTGACCTCAGACTTTACTGTGTGATCCTGAATAAGTAACTTTACTCTGCCTCAGTTTGCTCATTTGTAAAATCAATTAGTGAAGGAAATGGCAAACCACTCCAGCATCTTTGCCAAGAAAACCCCAATGGGGTCAAGAAGAGTTAGACATGACTGGAAAAAGAACTCAACAATATTTAGAGAGGCAAATATTGGGAGAATCAAAGGAAGGTTGGGCTCAGATCAGAAAAGACTTGGTTTAAATAATGTCTCTGACACTTATTAGTTTTCTTTATCTTAGTTTCTTGATCTGGAAAACCCAGATAATAATACCTGTAGTATCTCCCTCAAAGGGGTGTTGTAAGATCAAATGATAATAACAACAACAATAATAATAATATCTAACACTGATAAAGCACTTATTATGTGTCAAGCACTGTTCTAAGAACTCGATAATTATTATCTCATTTGATCCTCAAAACAACCTTGAGAAGCTGATTATTTCCATTTTACAAGTGAGGAAACTGAGGGAAACAGATGGTAAATGATTTGACTAGAGTCACACAGTTAGTGAGTGAGTAGGGTCACATTTGAACTCAGATCTTGATTCTAGGCTGGCCATCTAGTACTGCCCCAATGAAATAACATAAAAAATCTCCAATCAATAAATGGTCAAAGGATATGAACAGACAATTTTCAGAGGATGAAATTAAAACTATTTATAGTCATATGAAAAGGTGCTCCAAATCACTATTGATCAGAGAAATGCAAATCAAGACAACCCTGAGGTACCACTACACACCTGTCAGATTGGCTAAAATGACAGGAAAAGTTAATGATGAATGTTGGAGGGGATGTGGGAGGGCTGGGACACTGATGCATTGTTGGTGGAATTGAACGGATCCAGTCATTCTGGAGAGCAATTTGGAACTATGCTCAAAAAGTTATCAAACTGTGCATACCCTTTGACCCAGCAGCATTTCTATTGGGCTTATATCCCAAAGAAATCATAAAGAAAGGAAAAGGCCCCACATGTGCAAGAATGTTTGTGGCAGCCCTTTTTGTAGTGGCTAGAAACTGGAAACTGAATAGATGCCCTTCAATTGGAGAATGGCTGAACAAATTATGGTATATGAATGTTATGGAATATCATTGCTCTGTAAGAAATGACCAGCAGGATGATTTCAGAGAGGCCTGGAGAAACTTGCATGAACTGATGCTGAGTGAAATGAGCAGAACCAGGAGATCATTATACACGGCAACAACAAGACTATATGACGATCAATTCTGATGGACATGGCTCTCTTCAACAATGAAATGTTTCAAACCACCTCCAATTGTTCAGTAAAGAAAGCCATATACACCCAGAGAGAGGGATGTGAAATGTGGACCACAACATTCTCATACTCCTTGATTGATGTTTGCTTACATTGTGTTTCTTTTACCTGATATATCTTTTGTGTAGATAGGATTTTTCTTGCACAACAATGATGTTTGGAAATATGTATACATATATTCGATTTGCCAATATTTTAACATAATTAAAATGTAGTGGATATCCTGCCATCTATAGGAGGGGTGGGGAGTTGGGGGGAAAAATTTGTAATGGAAAGCTATGTAAGGGTTAATGTTGAAGAATTACCCACACATATGTTATGCAAATAAAATAAAAAAAATTAAAAAAAGAAATAACATAGAAAATGCCTTGGTGACTTTAAACTATTCTGTGAGTACAAGTACATGATAATAATAACTCACAATTTTTAGTAGTATTTTATGGATTTTTTTTAAACCTGCAATTGTAGGAAGGATAATTCCCTCTACCAGTGTAGGTCACCTGCTTGTCAAGGGGTTCTGAGAGTCTTGGAGTATTGCCCTAGAGATATTTGTCCAGGGTCACATAATTAGGATGTATTATGGGGGAAGATGGGTCTTCTATTCAACACATTAATAATATTTGATAGTATATAAAATATTCCATAACTCCTACCCTACTTTTGCAAAAAAAAAGGAAGGGAAACTAGTTGACACAGTGGATAGAATGCTCTGATATGGTCAGGAAGACCTGAATTGAAATTGAGCCTCAGTTACTTATTAGCTATGTGATCCTGTGTAAATCCCACTTAAATACTGTTGCCTCAGTTTCCCTATCTGTAAAATGGAAATCAAAATGGTATCTATCCCAAAAGGTTGTTGTGAGGAGATATTGAGCAAACACTCTATCTATAGTTGGCTATTATTATAGCTCTATTATTCCATACCTCTTCCTAGACCCAAGTTGGGTCAATTTTGTACCTTCTGTTCACATAGTAGTCTTTGTACACAATGTTTTCTTGGTTCTGCTACTTCGCTTTGCAGTGGTTTGTATAAATCTTCCCATGTTTCTCTGATTTTTCCTCTTCACTGTTCCTTATGGTCCAGTCTGATCACGTCCATCAGTGTCAGATTGTTTAGCTGTTTCCTAGTTGATGGAATGGGTCACTTTAAGACTTGCAGTTTTCCCACTTGATTCCCGACCCCACCATGACAATCTGGGAAATAGATATCATTATCCCTATTTTACAGATGGAGGAAATCATAGCTCGTTAAAGTTAAGAGACTTTCCTGGAGTCATACGAGAACTGAATTGATTCTACAGGATCTTCCAGGCTCCAAAACAGGACCCTTTCCACCATAGTACATTGCCCCTAAAATTTCCAATATGTCATCCCTTCCAGCTTAAAATCTCATGATTCTGTGATTTCCTGGACCTTAGGGACCTCACCCTGGCCACCAAAGAGGCTGGGCTTTTTATTTCAGAAGGCTTCTTCCCCTGTGCCCACCCTCCTGATTTTAGTAATGGGTTCTCTCCAGTCCTCCTCCACAAATTGACTCCATTTTCATGAGGGAACAAAGACTCCTTAGGGATTTGGGATCCTCTTCCTTGGGACCACCTTCCTGCTTCAGTGAAGATGGGAGCCTCCCTCCCCCATGCCCTCAGCTCTGCCAGCTGTGCCGGTGCCCATGCTGAGGCCTGTGATTACAAGGAATTCCTCCTTGGCTCACAGGATTCACAGCTGCACTGGTCCCAGCTGCGCAGGGGAGGGCCCCTCAAGGGCCAGGAATTGGCTTGCCTGGGTTAACCCTGCCCCAGACTCATACAACCAGCCTGTAACCCAGCTGGCGCTTTGATCTGCAGCCCCTCCAAGGGGGCTAGCCCAATGGGCCCCAGTCTACCCCTCTCTGCTTCAGGCCCAGCTCGGAAATCTTTTGGTCCCTAAATTATATCAAGTACCTTCATCACAGAAATCATATGATGGATGGAGGGGGACAGAGGAACTGAGAAATCCCATTGTGGCCTGGGACTGGGATAGAGAAGGTTCTACTTAGTAAGCTTTTCTAAAGGAGAAGTGGAAGGAGGTAGGAGGAACTAAGGGTGGCTAGCATTTACATAGCACTCTATGATTTGACAAGTAGAAGTCTTCCAGATCAGGAAATCGAGGATATTCCAGCTGTAAGGTACTTACAGGGGTTCTTAAAGTGTGGTCCGGAGAATCTTGGGGCTCTCTGAAAGCCTTTCAGAGGGTCTACAAATTCAAAATTATTTTTATTTCTAATAAGTTAAATATCTGTAAATATAACCCACATAATCAAAAACTCTTTGGATGGTTGCTCATAATTTGTAACAATATAAAGATACCGAGAACAAAGGTTTGAGAACCATAACCTTAGAACATTGACAATAAGACTGAAAAGGATGTTAGAACATAACATGTCAAGGCTGAAAAGAAAACTTAGAACCCAGGATGTCAGAGCTGGGAGGGCCCTTAGAACAGAACAGATAATGTCAGAGCTGAGAGGAAACTGAGAATGCAGGATGTCAGTACGGGGAGAATCCTTATAATACAGAATGCCAAGATTAGAAGGGATCTTAGAATGCAGACTTTTAGAACTGTAAGAAACTCAGAATTAAGAAGAGAAAAAGCATTTATTAAGTAATTGCCATGTGTGAGACTCTGCTAAGGGCTTTTCAAAGATCTCATCTTTTGCGGTAGGTGCTTTTATTATCCCCATTTTACAGAGAAGGAACTGAAGCAAACAGAGGCTGTGTCTTGCCCAGGATCTGAGGAGTCCACATTTATATTCAGCTCTTCCTGACTCCAAGCCCAGGGCTCTATCCACTGAGCAACTCAGCAGTGAAACAAGAAGGGACCTCAGAAAGCAGCATCAGGACGTGGGATGTCAGAGTTCTAAGAGGTCATAAGGCAGAAGGAAGGCGGAAGGGATCTTAGAGCACAGAATGTTGTTGTTCACTTGTCTCCCACTCTTCCTGACCCCATCTGGGGTTTTCTTGGCAGAGATGCTGGAGTAGTTTGTCATGTCCTTCTCCAGTCCATTTTACAGGTGAGGAAACTGAGGCAGACCGGGCGAAGTGACTGGTCTGAGCCCAGACTGGAAATCGGGAAGATGAATGTTCCCAGCTCCGGATCTGGCGCTCTATTGCTCCACTTGGCTATTCCCCAACAAAGCATGGCACACCAAAGTGGGAGGGGGGCGGGTTAGAAAGCATCAATCTCCTGGCTTTGCAGAGAGGGAAACTGAGGGCCCAGCCTGCCAGGGGTCACCCAGTGACCCTAAGCCCCCCGGTCCCAGCCCGTCCCAGCTGTCTGAGCCCTATTCCGGCCCCACCCCCACCTCCAGGCTCGCGGGCCCCTGGCCAGCTGTGGGCAGCTGCCGCTTTTGCCCTGCTTGGGGGCGGGGGGCGGGCTGGCAGATCTGGGGAAGGAAGCCGGGGCTGTCTGCAGAGGGTAGGCGGGTGCTGGGAAGCTCCGGGACCAGGCCGCGGAGAGGAGGGGGAGGCGGAGGGAGGGAGGCCCGAGCTCAGACATCAGGGCGCCAGCAAACACCTGTGAGCGGCTCCCCGGCCAGCCGTGCCCAGCACAGACACACACAGCGTCTGCGGGAGGGAGGGGGCCGCGGCGGGAGGTGGGGGGTGGGCGGAGGTCTGAGCCAGGCCAATCAGAGCGGGGGGGGCAGGGCTAATCGCCCCAGGCTTGGACAGCGAGGCAAGCTGAACTCTGGTACCCCAGCCACCGGCCTGTGTCTTCGTCATCATCATTAATTATAACAACCCACATTTCTCCAAGCTTTAAGGCTTTCCCTCACAACCACCCTGTGAGGTCCGAGGGTGACGGAACGGTGCTTTTGCACTCCGCCTTTTTCGGACTCCAAGGCGCTTTTGGATCCCTGCTCTGTCCTGAGATTCCGGACAAGTCACCTCGTTACTCTAGGCTTCTGCCCCCTCATCTGTAAAATGAGAAGGCTGCTCTCACCCTCAAGGTCCCTTCCAGCGCAGTCTGTGATCCTGCGTTCAGAAAAGCATCATCAGTCCCGTTTTACAGATGGGCAAACTGAGTCTCGGAGAGATTAACCAGCCTAAGTAGCTTTAAAAAAGCTAGCAATGTTTTATTGCTCTCTCTCTGTCTCTCTTTGTCTCTCTCTTTCTGTTTTTCTCAGTCTTCTCTCTATTATATATATTCTCTCTCTATATGTGTTCTACATATATGTTCTCTCTATATATATTATGTATTCTATATATATATATATTCTCTCTCTGTATATATATATATTCTCTCTCTATATATGTGTGTGTATTCTCTTTATAAATATTCTCTCTCTATATATGTATTCTCTCTATACATATACCTTCTGTATATATATATATTCTATATATATATATGTTCTCTATATATAGATATTCTCTCTATATATATTATATATCTTCTCTCTATATATATACTCTCTCTATATGTTTTCTCTATATATATTCTCTCTGTATATATGTATATATTCCCTATATATATTCTCTTTATGTGTGTGTGTTCTCTCCCTATATATATGTTTTCTCTATATATATATTCTCTCTGTATATATGTACATATTCTCTCTATATATATATGTTCTCTCTCTATATATATGTATATATGTATGTGTACATATATAGTAGGTGAAGATGAAATTGTAGAAGTTGTCTTGTAGGTGAAGATGAAACTGTAGGTCCAAGAGAGCATTTAGAAGAAGCAGACAGGAGCTAAGAATCAGCTGGTCTCCCAAGCTCAGCAATATAAGGAGAACCCTGGGCTTGGTATCGGCTTTGCTATTTACTATCTTTATGACAAGTCACTTTACTTATTGGGTTTCAGTTTCCTCCTCTGAGGGTCTAGCCAGAGGGTCTTCAAGATGCCTCCCAGTTCCAAAGCTATGATCATTCTAAAGATTAATTGGTTGCAGCCTAATCTTTAGCTGCCGTCTTGTAGATAGGAACAGATCTTCACCAAACATGTATCTTATATTTTATTGTATTGTACACTGCAACTAATAAGCCAAGAAATCGACATATATTAGGTGCGTGTGCCATTTCTATAAACTACAAACTAAGAATGATTTGACTATCAATATAGTTTAGAATTTGCTAATTTTACTACACTTTTTTGTTATGTATATGTAGGGGAGTCATAGGGATTATAATTCAATTTCAGTAAAGTTTAAAAACTATGTATTTTATGATAAAAAGGCCTTTAAATGAAGATGGCCGAAGTACTGATATATTTTTGCTGTAAAGAGAATTATAAGAGTTTTATTTTTCTAATATTAAAAGTTAGTTAATAAAGACTTGTTTCTATCAAGTTGGAAAAAAAAGATTGATCGGAGAGGGTGGAGAACAATCAGAGCCATTTGAAAGATGAGAAGGAATTTTAAGGGGATCCATGAACATGGATTGGGGGAGGGGAATTATGTATTGATTTTTGCTTATTTCTAACCTTAGTATTCTAACCTTCAATTATGATTTGTTTTTGAGAACGGGTTCCTAGGTTTCATTAGATTGTTAAAAAGGGTCCCTGGTCGAATCTTTAATTTTTCAGGAGAGAAAACTGAGTCACCAAAAAGAAGAGATTTGTTCATCATCCATCATATAGCCAGGCCCCAAATCCAGGTTTTCTGGTTCCTACTCCAGTGCTCTCTTTGCTATTTCCTGTCCCCAGGCTCTCGACCCCAGAAGTGGCACCTCATTATCCATTTGGCCAATCTCTCTCAGGGCATGTCACCATTGCTGCAATTCTGCCATGAATCAGTTATTCCACTAGAGTTAAGCAGTGCTGCTCCCTCCTTCCTAGGCCCTCTATTAAGATGCAGATCTTCCTAGGATGAGTAAATCTCTAACACCTTCCTGAGTAAATGTGTCTGAGGCTCCACCTCTATCTGTTCTTAGTAGGAGAAGGAAAAAGGGTGGAAGAAATTCTGCCTACTTTCCATTTTTGCCAGACCCCTGCCCCCTTCCTAACCCCTTCTAATCATCCCATGTCAGATTACTGCAGTGGAAATAGCTCTGAGTTTAGACCCTTAAAGACCTAACCTTGAGTCCTGCATGTGCTCCTTATTAGTAGCGTAACTTTGGGCAAATCCTTTCATTTCTCCCAGATTTAGTTTCCCAATCTGGGAAATGTGTGGATTTAGATAGTCCTTTTCCACTCTAAATTCTATACATTCCCCCTCTCCATTTCTCTTCTTTCTGTGCCATAATCCTCCAGGCAGAACCTTATTAAGAAAGACAGTGCTTGGTCTCAGAGAATTAATAATCTACGGGGATTCTTTGGTTGTGTCCCCCTTTTTGGGATCCCATTTCGGGTTTTCTTGGAAGAGGTACTGGAATGGTCTGCCGTTTCCTTCTCCAGCTCATTTTACAGATTCAGAAACTGAGGCAAACAGGGTACAGTGACTTCCTAGGATCATACAGCTAGTAAATATCTGAGGTTGGATTTGAATTCCAACCCCAGTGTTCCATCCTGCCCCTCCTTGAGGGTGGAGACTTACCTTTTTTTTTTTTTTAAATATCCTCAGCATTTAGCACAGTGCCTAGCACACAGTAGGCCCTTAATATAAATATTTGTTGACTGATTGAGATCTTCACAAAAGCAAGATGACCATTTGTCTGAGTTTTAGTGATGATTATTTTTCAGGTAGATGTTGGACCTGATTGCCACTGAATTGCCTCCAAGTTCATTCATTCATTCAGCAAGGATTTATCAAGTTCCTTGTAGCTGCCAGTGGAGAAGGAAATGGCACAAATCATTTCTTGCCAAGAAAACTCCAAATTGGGTCACCGAGAGTTAGACGAGACCCAAACAGTTGAACAATAACAAAATAAGTGCCAGACACTGTGCTAAAGTTCAGGGACAAAAAGACAAAACCAAAAGCAAGGGCTGATTTTTAGGAGCTGATCTTCTACTGGAAGGGAGGAAGGGGGAGTGTGAACATGTACCCAGGTAAGTAAATCCATACAAAATACATGCAAAGTAACTCAGGCAGAGCCTCTTGACCAATCAGACCATCAGGAAGGGCATAGCCAATAGCTCCTGACCTGACCCATGAAAGAAGCTAGGGATGCTAAATGGAAAAGGTGTGGGAGATGGGAGGACCTTGATGTCTGCACAAAGTCAGGACACTAGTCAGAACATTTTGGGCTGAATGGGAGCAATATGCAGGGCACTTTGACTGGAATGGGCGTTGTATGAGATAGAGAGAGGCCTAAGAAGGCCAGAGAAGGCAGGAGCCAAATTGTGAAGGGTGGCCCTCAATGCTAAACAAAGCAGTTTGTATTTTATCTGAGAAGCAATAAGGGGCTCCTGAAGTTCCCTAAGCAGAGGGAGAAAATGGATCAGAGTTGTGCTGCAGGAACATCATTCTGTAATAAATCACTTTAACAGGCAGTTTGAGGATAAAGAAATCAAATCTATATGGAGTTATATAAAAAATACTCTAAATCATTATTGATTAGAGAAATGCAAATTAAAACAACTTTAAGATATCCTTTCCTATCAGATTGGTTAAAATGATAGGAGAAAATGGCAAATGTTGGAAGGGATGGGGAAAAATTGGTAAACTAGTACACTATTAATGAAACTGTCAATTGATCCAACCATTTTGGAGAGAAATTTGGAATTTTGCCCAAAGAAATATAAAACTGGGTTTATCTTTTGACCAGGTATCCCACTATCAGGTCTATTTCCCAAATTGATGGGGGAGAGAGGAAGGGAAAGAACCTATATATTCTAAAATGTTTATAGCAACTCTTTGTAATGGCAAAGACATGGAAATTGAAGGGATATCCATCAATTGGGAAATGGCTACACAAGTTGTGGTATATTATTGTGATGGAATACTACTATGCTGTAAGAAATGATGAACTGATTGACTTAGGGGCAGTGAGGTGGTGCAGTGGATAGAGCACCATCCCTGAAGTCAGGAGGACCTGAGTTCAAATCTGGTAACACTGACTTGTTACACTTCTTAGCTGTGCATCCCTAGGCAAGTTACTTAACCCCAATTGTCTCAGCAAAAGAAAAAAAAGACATATTATGTGAAATAATTAATAGTGAAATGAGCAGAACCAAGAGAACATTATATATAGCAATAGCAATATTCTTCAAAGAATAACTGTGAATTCCTAAGTTATTCCAACTATTATAAATATCCAAATAAACTACAAAGGACATATTAAAGAAAGATATTATTTACTTTCAGAGAAAGAACTGTTAAATAGAAGTATGCATAATATGGTTTTACATATACACATATTTATGTAAGTATGCACATATATATATCCAGATATATAAATTAATATATAAAATATATTATATAAATGCAATATATGAATATAATATAAAAATATATCTGTCAACCCAATTGTGAGGTTTGATAAAACTTGACAACTAATTAAATTGGGGAAATGTTAGAAAAAGTAGAGTCCAGAAAAAGTGAGGTTGTATATTGGGAGGACTAGAAGAAAGGCAGCTTTTTGAGGAAAAGATTACTCTGAAATTCTAAGTCTGTGAATGAATGAATTTGGGATACATTCAACCAAGTTCATCAAACATTTATTAAGTACCTATTAGGTACACTGTGCTTCATGTTAGGGATAAAAGCAGAGATAAAAGACATTCCCAACCCTTGAGAAGCTATAGTTAAAGCCAGGGGTCCCAAATCTGTGTGATAAAAGGTGGGATGTGATGGGGCAAAATGAATTAGGAGAATTTAAGTACGAGATCATTTTCTATAGGTGAAGGGGAAGGGAGATCTTGGAAAACTTCTTGGAGGAGTTGGTACCTGAGGAAGAAGAGGAATGGGATGGTCAGGATGGGAAGAGACTCTCTGAACTTTACTGTCTCCCTCACCTTTCCTTACCACAGCAAATCGCATCAGGACTAAAAAGGGAGAAGGGGGATGATTTGAAGTCTGTTTGTTATTAAATATCGTAGTAATTCGTGCCAGGAGCCAAACAGGGATGATGTCATATTATAAACACAACTCTGAGGCCCCCCTGGAGGCCCCACCTGGAGAGTACCCTCCACTCCCAGGCCCCGAGCCAAGAGAAATCAGGGGCTGTCGTCCCCACCCCCAGCCCCACATCTCTAACAAGCATCACCCCACAAAACACCTAGGCCCCCTGCCGAGGTGATGGATAGTCTCAGGCTTTGCCTTAAATTAGCCCTTTCCCCTTTTCCCTGTGTTCCTTGGGAAGGTGGGGATGGGGATAATAGGAGAGGGGATTCTCTCTCTCTCTCCCACATGGATATGGCGCAGGATGCTCTGGGATGCACTGGGGCTGCCCAAGAGCTGAGCTTCCAAAGGGACAGCTGCAGATCAGGGGCTGGACAGGACAAAGAGCTGGTTACGGACCTCCAAGACCCAGATTTCTGTCTCAGAGTTGAGTGACCTTGGTCAGAAGATCTCAGTTCATCTCTAAGACAAAGATATTGGCCTTCATGGTCACTCTAAGGCCTGCTGACTTTGCCTAACACGTCCCCCCTCCATAAACACCCTTCCCTCCCCCATGGCCTTCTGAAAACACTCCCACAATCACAACTTTTGTGATTCTGGGATAAGGCCTTGGAGATTAATTCCAGTATTTAGCCAGAACATAGTAGGTTCTTAATAACTGCTTATTTTTCCTTTTTTGGAAGCAATTGGAGCTAAGTGATTTGTCTGGAGTCATATAGCTAGTGTTTGAGATCAGTTAAGCCCTATTGATTCCAGGGCTGATGCTCTAACCACTGTACAACCTAACTTAATAATTGCTTATTTATTGATTGATTAATGGGGGCTTCCTCAGGCCATACCTCCAAAGCTTACTAATCAGGACCTTTGATTTAGGGGTCCAAGGTCCCCCCACTTAGCTTGTGGTTGGGTATAGGATCCAAAATACCCCCAAAAGAGAAAACTGGAAAAGAGCATATGATCCCAATTTCTCTTGGGAAGTTAGGTAGTATAATGGGAAGAGAATTAGATGTGGCAGTCAGGAAAACTTAAGTCCAAAATTTGTCTCATACACTTAAGTGCTTTACAATTACTATACTATATACAATACTATATACAATAACTCGTTAGCTGTGTGACCTTGGGCAAGTCACTTAACCCCAATCACCTCAGTAAAAAAACAAAACAAAAAAACAAAAAACAATTACTAACTCATTGATCTTCACAACAATCCTGGGAGGTGGTTGCTATTATTATAGAAGACCTAGTTAATAGAAGTAAAGCGCTTTATAAACCTTAAAGTGATAGATAACATACACATTTGTATCTGTGTATACATGTATATAGAATAGAGTGTATATATTTATATATAGTATATATGGGCTTGGTATATCTGTACCATATATGGTACAATTTTCTTAATTTCTCTGTGCCTGAATTTCATGGCTTCTACCTCTCAAGGTTGTTATGTTAAGATGAAGGAACAGATTGAAAGCAGTCTGGGACACTTCAGACCCTCCAGAAACCCTAGCTATTACCATTATTATTCTTTTCCCTTCAGTCCCTGAGCTCCAGGGACCTTTGTGGGGAAAGGCTAGGAGGGGATGCTCGATCCAGGCTCCCTCCCTTGTCTACCTCCCAAAGCAAAGCAGGCTGCAGAGTCCCACTCTACAGGCAATGTTGTCCAGCATCTGGAAGAGATTTGACAGGAGTGAAGATGGGCAGGGAGATGTGGGATGGATGATGTGAGAGAGCTGGGTGAAGACAGATTCTGAGGGGAGTGCTGGGAATCACAGGGAAGCTAATGAGGGAGATTCTTCTCTGGAGGGAGGAGGGAGGAAAGGGTCCCCTGCTTGGTCCTGGGACTCACCAGTGGGATAAAACACTAGTGGCTGATGGGCCCCACTCACATCTCAGAAAGCTTGATAGTTGTAAAGAAGGAGGAGGTTGAGAAGGGTGAGAACCAGCAGCTACATGGGGAGGGTACTGGCCCTCGAGTTACCAAAACCCGAGTTCAAATGCTGCCACATACACTTCTAGGACGTTTAATACCGACAAATTACTTAACAAATTCATGCCTTAATTTCAGTATATATCTGTAAAATAGAGATAGTAAAAACACCTTCCTCATAGGATTGGGATGAGGATAAATTGAGTCAATATCTATAAAGAATTTTGCTTTACATGCACACATATATACATGGATGTGTTTATAAATGTTACTTTAAGGTAGTAACAGTTAATATATTGCATATGCATATATATGTGACATATATATGTGTGTATGAAATAGACATTTATGTGTGTGTGTGTATTGTGTATTGTGTGTGCATGTAAGGAAACTGGGGCAAATGATGATTTAAATCACTTGTTCAGTGTCATGGGGAGAGTGTTGCATTACGTCTGAGGCTAAAATTGAACTCCTGACTCTTCCTGACTAATAATAGCTAATCTTTATATGTACACACACATACACACTCATTCAAAAATCTCTCTCTCTTTCTCTCCATATATACCAAACCTATATACTATATAATATACATACTATACTCTATATACATAGACAAACATATACAAATTATATATATATATACATGCCTATCTATTGATCAATTAATTGCTTTATGATTTACAAAGTGTTTTACATCTATTAACTATCTCTTCTATAATAATAATAGCATCTACTTTCCAGAATTGTTGTGAGGATCAAATGAGGTAGTAATTGTAAAGCATTTAATCCAGTGTCTGGCACATAATGGGTAAAATATAAATGTTAGGTACTGTTAGAGACATTTCCATTCCAAATGTCCATATGGACTGTTTGTGTTAGAATTGTGGTAGAACCTCCTGAGCTCATATTGGTCTGATCAGCCAAAGTAGGACACCCTGTTTGACCCCAAAAATTTTGGGTCATTTTGACCCTCTTGGAGAATGAAAGGCAACAACCAACCAATCAGGTATTATTATTAATGCACGTGCAAAATATAAGCCAAACTTTGGGAGAGGCGCTAGCGGCTGGAAGAATTGGGAAAGCTATCTATCTGTAGGAGGTAGTTTCTAAACTGTGTTTTGAAGGAAGCTAGAGATTCTAAGAGGGGAGGGGGAGAAGCTTTTGAGTTGTGAATGGGGGACAGTCAGTGAAAGAACATGGAGGAGATAGATGGTTAAGATGATAATGGTGATGGAGAAAGAGAAGGAAGAAGAGGGAAGGAAGGAGGGAACAGAAGGAAAAGAAGCTGTGATTTGATCTGTGGAGGAACTACTCACACAAATGCACTGGAATGCTTCCCTTGGGGCGCTTAATCTTCCATTTCTTGGTCTTTTGGTCCATTTCTTGTAAAACATTAATCTCTGACAATAAGTTGGGACTTGCCCCAAGCCACCATCAAGCTTTCCACTGCCCTTTGGCCTAAGTGAAATCAGGATTCTTTTGAGATGGAATTGCTGCATAATTCTCGGCTCTATGGGACTGTGTGGGGCCTGGGAGATAGTGAAATTGGGGATTCAGTGGAAGACCTTCCTCTGACATTTATTAATTGTGTCCAAGAACAAATCACTTAATTTCTCTGAGTGTCAGGCAACTCTAAATGATAGAAAGGTCACAATCTTGGATCTGCATTGTTAGAGAGAGTTTCTGTACTAACAGTATCTGCACTGACAAAATTGAGTTAATAATGATCAGAAGTATAGAAATGTCTAAAGCCTTTCTGATTTCCCCAGCCTCCTGCCTCCTGAAATCATTTACTTCCACGTTCATATTTTATTTCCAGTGATAGAAAGAAAATTTCTTTTAGGCAGGGATCATTTTTGACTTGGCATTCCCAGTGCCTGGTACATAAGAGCCGGATAGCTGGAAGGTTTCCAACGTGCTTTAAAAATATTTAATAATTGGGGCAGATAAATGGTGCAGAAGAGCACTGGCTCTGGAGTCAGGAGACCTGAATCCAAATCCAGCCTCAGACACTTAACACTTACAAGCTGTATGACCCTAGACACTCCAGTTGCCTCCCCCCCCCCAATATATTACTTATTAATAAAAAGTATCCTTAATAAATGTTTGTTGAATGATTGAAAACTTGACAATGGATACTTAATGAGTTCTGAGTTCTAGTTCCAGTTTTGCTAAGGTATCTATGACTTTGGGTTAGGCTCTTTACCATTTTGGTCTTTTACTGCCTTACCTATTATATAATTTGGAAGAGATTATTATTTGCCTTCTTTCTTTATAAGGATGTTGGTTGGATGGTTTGAAGAGATGCCCTGAGCTACTAGAAGCCCCTGTTATTAAACTTCTTTTAGGAAGCTTCTCATCCACCCACAGTGGTCTTTTTACCTCTTTGTATTTACTGTATTACTTTTTACCTAATAGGATTTTGAAGGTGGAATGGACCCTAAAACAATGACTTTCAGAGCTGGGAGGGCCCTTTAGAACATGGGATGTCAGAGATAAGAGAGCCTTTGGAACATTTCTTGGTTAGATTTGAAAGGACCCTTGGAACACAGGATGTCAAAACAGGGAAAATCCTTAGAACACAGAGGTCAATGCTAGGAGGGCCCTTGGATCAATGAAAATCAGAGCTGGGAGAGCCCTTACAACATGAAGTACCAGAGTTAGGAGAGCCCTTGGAACATTCAGTGAGGCATCCATTGCCAGGGGCAGTGAGAGAGCATTGGCTCCGAAGTCAGGAGGACCTGAATTCAAATTTGGCTACAGATATTTACTAGCTGTGTGCCCCTGGGCAAGACACTTAACCCCAATTGCATAGGATGCCAGAACTGGGAAGCCCTTGGAACATTCATTGTCAGAGCTAGGAGAGTCCACAGAACACTGAAAGTCAGAGGTGGGTGGACCCCTAGAACATGGGATACCAGAACTGGGAGAGACCTTGGAATGATGTTGAAATGCGCCATAGTATACTGAAAATTGTTAGATTTGGAATCAGAGGATTTTGGTTTCCAACCTAGCTGTTTTACTACCTGAGCAACTTTGGGCACTTTTTTCTCTGGGTCTCATTTTTAATATGAAAGGGTTTGGACTGGATGGGGTCTCTAAAGTTCCTTCTATCTTTCAATCTCTCATCCTTTTTTTTTATGACAAAACTTTCAGTAGTATTTTATTTTTCCAAATACACAAAGATAATTTTCAACATTCATTTTTGTAAAACTTGGGGTTTTAAATTTTTCTCCCTTCTTTTTTTTACCTCCCTCCTCCTCTTCCTCAAGACAGCAAGCAATCTGATAAAATTTAGATATGTGTAATCCTTTTTTGTCAAGTTGTGTAAAAAAAAAAAAAAGACCAAAAGGAGGGGGAAAAAAAGCACAAGAAAAAGTAAACAAACAAACAAAAAGGTGAAAATGCTATGCTTCAATCCACATTCAGTCTCCAGTGTTCTCTCTGGATGAGTCAATCTTGCATCCTTAATACAGAATGTTAGAACTGGGAGGGATCTTAAATTGCTCTCATCTTACAGATAAGAAAATGAATTTTCTTATAACTTTTCAGATCAATCTAATCCATTATTCTATCCCTGCTGGCCCCAAAGCTGATGTAAAGATAGTCCCTCTATAATGAATATCATCCCAGCTCCCTGCTGAGGTTAGTTTAGCTCCCCTGGCTCAGGTGGAATGATAGAAACAGCAGGGATTAATATACACCTCAAGTGGAAATAAACATCACCTTCTCAGATTAAGAACAGCAATACAACCTCCTTAGATCCCGGAATGAGGGATTTAACAATCTAAACCCCATCTGAGCTTGTCTCCATTCAAGTTCCTAAGGAAAATCTTGACTCCTCCGTGAAATGGATTTTGGTGACTACCTATGAAAAGGTGATAGGATGGGAAACTGATTTGTGAGCAGGGCTGCTCACCTGAGATAACTTTGTCCCTCTCCAAAGACATAAACTCTAACCAGGCCATCAAGTTACCCTTGATGAGGAAACCCAGTACAATGAAAAACAGAGAACAGATTGGGAGACTTGGGTTTGGATTCCAGGTCTATCTGACCTCAAAATGAATCACTTCCCCTGTTCTCTAGGCCAGTTTCTCCAACAAAAATTCCGAGGTTGGGCAGCTTATCTCAAAGAACTCCAGTTCTTATCATTTTGTGCTTCTTGTCCAGATAATTTCAGGGAAAAGCTATTGGGGTTTAAAAGGCCTTGGCCTAACCACGGCCCACTCCACCCCGCAGCTGGCCAAGGCCAGATTTCTAAGCAGAGTAGATTTTGTCCCATCCCCATCAACCCCCTGGGGGGAGGGAGCTTCCCTTCCAGTCATTCATTTACCTTTCCTGAGCCAAAGAGACAAGGGCACTTAGACCCTTTTACCATAAGATGTTTCTGAAGATATTTTTGTGGACTGAGGAGATGTTAGGAAAACACAGACATACACTAAAAAGTTTAAAAAAAAAAACACTTTTATTATGCAAAAAGTTTTAACTTTTATAAAAAGTTTATAAAGTACAATGCATGAAACAGAAAGTCACCTTCCTGCACAAAGGTACATATGCTATACATACTCTATTATAGAGTTCATAATCACAGTGAGGTCTTGAGGAGGGGGGCAGGAACAAGTAGATCTCTTTCCTGAAGGGTCTCCCCCTCCTCCAGGGACACCACAATCTAAAGTCTCCAGCTGCCTCAACAAAATTGGTTGGGGGTGGGGAAGGGAAATAACAAAATGTCCCTTCGAAAAAACAAAGCAAAACAAAACCTGCTGAACAAACCAATCCTTTTAAACTTGGGGGAAAAACCGGTGCGAAAATCGTCTTCTCTTTTCTTCTACAGAAGCCCCACAGTTTAGTTCTCCTAGCTCCTGGGAAGAGGAGGCTCAGCTCAGAGTTCCTTTCAGCCTTAAACCAGGCGAGGCGGAGACAGTGGTAAAAACAGATGCTGGAGCCAGTGTGGACCTGGCTATTCCTGGGGTTCTGGTCAAAGCCTGATCCTCGGGGTCCCAGCGGGATCACAACACCTGCATACAGAACTGAAGGGGGAAGGGGGAGGGAGACATACAGGGACGGGTCAGTTTCCTCCCAGATCACAGGCAGGGGCAGGTCTGCAGACTGGTCGGCGCCAGGGAGGAAACTTTGTTCCCTCCAGCTGATAAGAAATCCGTGCCTAGAGTTCCCCTCTCTCCCCCCACCCTCAGCTCCGCTGACTGGCTGCAAATCACAGGCTCCCAGAAGAAGCCGGACCCGGGGATCGGGCTGGGGGTGGTGGGGGTGAGAATTAGGGCTGGGGGCAGTTGGAAACCGGGGGATCTGGGCCATTTCTGCCCCTCTACTTTAGGAACATGTTCCTGGGAAGTCAGAGTAGAGGTGCTACCTAAACCGAGCGAAGTTTGGGGTGGGGGGAAAGAGGAGATGCTCACCTAGGGGTGGCTGGGGTCAGTGGCAAAGACTGTTCTCATCTTTGGAGTAGAGTTCAGACGTCAGTTCGGCTGTCTGGATAGGAGAGAGTAGAGCTGGGCTTAGCCTCCGATTGCGGCTGATGGTGGCGGGAGACGTCAGGCAGTCTTCTGCCCAACGCCCCTCAACTCCCCCCAAGAAAACCAGCTCCTGCCCGACTTTTGCTCCGGGGTCCAGAGGCTGTTTCTCTCCCCCCTACCCCTCACCTCACGACTAATAGCTAATGGTGTCGGGTCTCCACCGCACTCGGGGCGATCACAGCCCATTCAGAGTTTCTGCTCCCCACCCCAGCCTGCTCACAACCCAACCAAACTCATCCTCCCACTCTGGGTCTTAGCATTCTTAAGTCCCCACTCCCTTCCCCATCCCAGGCCACCCAAACTCATCCCCCACCCTTTCTACCGCGGGTCTTGGCCCCTTCTGGGTAGGGTGGGGGGAGCCAAGTCTCAGACACCACCCGGACCACATCCCTCTCCGGGTTTCGGTGCCCATCCTCCTTTCCTCCACACCCCCTCAACTCCGATTCTCAGCCCTCAGGCTTCTCTCAAGCGGAGCAGTCGCGCGACCCCTTCCTGTGGGTGCCGTCCCCAAAGAGCACCCACCTGGATGCCGAGATGGGGCCCGTCGGGGGCCCCCGGGGCGGGCTCGGCCAGCACCACCTGCAGGTCCAGGATGTAGTCGATGACACGCTGCAGGATCTCCACCTGGCTGAGCTCCGTGCCCCGCGGGACGCCCGGGACCAGCTCCCGAAGGCGCGAATAGCAGTCATTCATATCATAAAGCAGGCTCAGCGGCTCCTCGGCCGCAGGACTCTTCCCACGGCCACGCGCGATGCCAAGGCTGCGCTCCGATAGACAGCACACGGCTTCATAGCAGCCTCGGGCTGGGCTCAGAGCCTTCATGTTCGTCGGATGGGGAGCAAAGGAAAGGACTAGTGGAGGAGAAACGGCAAAGAAGCACACAGGACAAACCCACGCTGCGCGCCAGCCTGCAACCCTTCGCTCTTATAGGGGAGCCCGGAGCCGGACCACGCCCACTACGCAAGCCACACCCCGTGCCCGCCCTCTATGCGCTCTAATTAGGGAATCCTTCGCTTTGCCCCGCCCCCTCATGCAAATGACACTCCGCCCCAGGCTCCGGCTCAGCCCCCACGGACCGCCTTGGGGGGAAAAGTTGGATGGAACCTTTACAAGCTGTTTAATTGCAAAACAGGTTTGCTCCGCTTGGCTCGACACCGAATGCGGTGCAGTCGCGGATTCCGAGAATGAGGGGGGCGGGCCCCTGGGTCTTTAAAAACTCAATTACAATAATTTACATGGAAAATGCCCCTTTTCTAGATTGCTTCCCAGGCCACTGGAAAAAACTGTTGGGACCGGAGTTTGAGTCAAGTCCCCCCAGCCCCCCCCACCCGCAACCTCGGTTCGGACGGAGGCCCGTCGGAGGTCATAAATCCCCAAACAGCAAGGAGGAAACTTTTTTTTTTTAAAGGCAAAAGATTTTCAAGGGAATCTTGTAAGGAATTAGTGCCGCCTTGTTCCTCAATTTGTTGTTCATCTGACCTCCAGACTTTCTGGCGTCAGGAATTATCTTGTGACCAGAGGGAAAAAAAATGAATGGCGGTGAGCTGAGGTTACAATGGAGAAAACAGACTTAATTTGGCCACTGAGAGGGGAGGGACGCGGAGTGGGGGGCGGTTTGAAGAAAGGGGTACGGTTTTTGTGGCGGGCAAAGAAAAACGAGATGGGAACTTGGGAACTCCCACAAGGAAAGGAGATCTCCAGGAGCTGGGAAACTAGGACTCGGTGGAGCAGTTACAGCAACGAGACTTCATCCAATTCAGTCCTTTTTTATTTTAAACACATAAGGAAATTGAGGCCCAAAGACGAAGTGACGGCTACAAGATCCAGAAAGGGACCGAATCAGAATCTGAATCCAAGTCTTTTGACCATAAATCGAGCGCTTTTCCGCTTTCAAGAAACTGGAACTCTTTAGTCCTGCCTTTTCCTAGCTGAGGCTAGTCACTTTCCTCCCTGGGCCTCAGTTTCTCCATTTGTGAAATAACAGCAAAAACTTCAAATTAGCAGATAGTTACTAAATGTCTACAATGTACCCCTCGAGTCCAGAACTATGATTTCATCTATTTGGAAAAGAATATGCCGCTTGTAAAGACTTCCTCCTCCAAATAGAACAACTACATCTGTTCCTTACTTAGTCTTAAGAGGATTGCATGGGGACAGTGAGAGGCTTAAATGATTTGTGTAGGGCACACAGCTTAATATCTAGCAGGGAACACAGGTCTTCCTGTCACCAAGCTGCCTCAGTATAAGAGGGGCTTAATAAATGCTTCATTAACCCAATACAAAGTTATCCTTTAGTTGAGAGGATAAGGCACAACATATAACGATAATGCACGATCTTACAATATAAAAACATTAGCTAGGTATAAACAATAATGAGCAAGGACAGCGAAGGGACAGCTAACTATGTATGATCATGAGGATTTGGGATGGAAGAGGTGACATTTGAGTTGAGCTTTGCAATAAGAAGATTACTTTGTATAACATTTGTGTTTATGTATCTGTGTACATGTCATTTCTCCCATCTCTTCCCTCTGCCCCACTCCCAAAAAACCTGTGAGGAGTAGGGTTGTCTTGGGGTTTTTGCCTTTGTATTCTCAAGACATATTCCTTAATATATGTTTATCGAATTAAATAGAATAGAATAGAATCAAATGAGGATAGGGAATATTATCTTTTTGGGAGATAAAAGAATTGGTAACCTCAGTTTCCCCATTTGTAAAATGAAGGCATTGGATTAGATAGATGGTCTTCAGGTTCAAGAACTAAAATCCTAGGATTCCAAGGGCAGAAGGAATCAACACTTAGAAGCCAGATCAGATTTTGGTTCCTTGTGACCACTAACTCTCAAAATGGACCCAGTCCTATTAATACAAACTTCTTTGGAAATCTAGTGATTGATAAATCTCTTTTCCACCCTGTTCTCTGACCATCCCTCAGAAATAAATAACAGAAAAAGTTATCAATCATAAGTTTTCCTAACTCTTGTATTCTATGTTTTAAGGGCTGAGCCCTTTGCCCATTAGGGAAACATGGACTGGTCTTTGGGAGAACTTAGAAGATCAGAACTGAGCTCCATTTGGTGACAAAACCATCGAATTTAATTGTTCCATCTACTCCCTTGAAAGATTTGTTAAGGTTCCATTTATTCCATCTAGGATAAAATCATCACATCTAGATTTTATTTTCAATCAGTTTTTGTCCCTCTTGGCTTGTAATCTGCTAAGCACTAAAGTCGCTGCCAACTCTGACATTCTCTGTTCTAAGAACCCTTCCACTTGCACTATTTTATGTCCTAAAAACTATAGAGGGCCGAGTCCTTCTAAGTTAGAGGGACTTCAATCTTTAGAAGAATTGTAAAGAGCATTATTGTTTTTAATTAAAACCATAATCACCTTTTTATAATGATGATGTCTTTTATTTCCCCCATCTCCTCCCCAATTCGGAGCCTAATGCGTGCTAGGGTTTAATAAATGCTTAATGAAATGAATGCTGAGGATGAAGATGATCACAATTGCCCATCACATCTGTTTACTATTTTATGCTTTCCCCAAACCTCTTTTTATACTTGGAAACATCAGGGCTCAAGTTGAATTTAGTTCAGAATCTTGATCCTTTGCTCTTCCTTCAGTGAGAAACAACCTTCAGCTAAAGGATCTTGCTTACAAGTTACAAGAAACAAGACAAACTCATCCACTATGGTAGAATGGGGCTCTCAGGTTGGTGTCCTGAGACACTGGAGGAAGAAGATCTGAAAAGTACCATCCAGGGCGGTACCAGAGGAAGCTTGGAGAGTGCAAGCTGCCTTTGGACTGGCTAACCTGAAAGGGACTGAGAGTAAAGAGTGCTGGAGATGGAAGGGCCTAGTGAAGAATATTAGAACTCGAAGGAACATTAATTCCAAGGCTTTGTTTTATCCATGATGATACTCGAGGCCCCCAAAGTGGGGAACGAGTTGCCCAAAGTCTCGGTGAATTAAAAGGAAAGCCGAAGCTTGAACCCAGGTCTCCCAATTCCCAGTCCTTCACCAAACAGCCCAGAATAGAGGCAGGTTAAGTGAGGGCTGGGGAATTGGAGTTGGGGCCTAGCAAACAGCTGAAGGATGCAAATGCCTTCTGCGGCTCCTTTTGCTGCAGGCCCACAGCATCCGACCCCCTTCTCTGAACTTTCTGTTCCCAGTTCTGTTCCTTTTAGCAGGCTTTTTCCCTCTTGCATTTTTTATTTTTATGAAAGGATGTCATTAAGGCCTTTGTCTGCGCTGTTTTTGTTGCAGAACTTTTCTCACAATCCTATTTTTTGTTGAGGAATCCGCTCCTTTGCCCAGCTGTGTGTCCCTGTCCCACAGCTGTGTTGATCTAACTCTCAGCTCCAGACAGCCTGGCGCCAGCCTGGGACGTCATGCATTCACACAGGGATGCGTGTCCGAGGCAACCTTTCCTCGGGCGCAGGCACCGGCTTGGAAATGCCGCCCCCCACCAATGAGGGCTCGACAGCCCAAGCAGGGGGCGGGGCCTGGGAGGCCGCGGAAACTGGGGGACTGCCTTGTAAATTGCAGATGCTGAGAACTTGATAACATTTCTTCCAAGTGGCTGTTTTTTCTCTTTCTGCCTTTCTTTCTCTCTCGTTCTTTCTTTCTGTCTTTCTTTGTTTCTGCCTTTCTTTTTCTTTTCTTCTTTTTCTTTCTCTCTTTCTGCCTTTCTTATTTTCTTTCTGTTTCTTTCTCTCTTTCTCTTTTCTCTCTTTTTCTCCTTTCCTTTCTTCACTTTCCCTTTTTCTGTCATTCTTTTTTCCCCTCACTTTCCTTTGCCTTCTCTCTCTATTTCTTTCCCAATTTCTCACTTTCTCTCATTCTCTTTCTCTCTTTTTCTTTCTTCAGAATTAAAACACACACACACACACACACACACACACACACACACACACCCCCCAGATCTTAGTGGCTGTTTTTTTCCTCTTTTCTCTTTCTTTTTTCTCTTTCTCTTTTTTCTTTCTTTCTTTTTCTTTGTCTTTTTCTTATTTTCTTTCTGTTTCTTCCATTTTTTCTTTTTTCCTTTCTTTTTTCTCTTTTTCTTTTTTCTTTCCTTTCTTCCCTTTCCCCTTTTCTGTCATTCTTTTTCTCTCATTTTCCTTTGTCTTCTTTTTCTTTCTCACTTTCTCTTTTCTCACTTTCTCTCATTCTCTTTCTCTCTTTTTCACTTTCTCTCTCTTGCTTTCTTCAAAATAATAATAATAATAAAAAAACAACCCAGACACTAGTGGCTGTTTTTTTTTCCTCTTTTCTTTCTTTCTGTTCTTCCTTCCTTTCTCTCTTTCTTATTTTCTCTCTTTTCTTTTTCCTTTCATCTTTCTTTTTTCTTTTTCTTTTTTCCTTTCTTTCATTTCCCTTCTTCTCTTTCTTTCTTTCCCCTTTTCTGCCATTCTTTTTCTCTCACTTTCCTTTGTTTTCTCTCTTTTTCTTTCTCACTTTCTTTTTCTTTCTAACTTTGATTCTCTTTCTCTCTGTCTTTTTCACTTTCTCTCTTTCTTTCTCCAAAATTAAAAAAAAATACAACCCAGCCCCAAGTGGCTATTTTTTCTTTTCTTTCTTCCTTCCTTCCTCTCTCTCTCTTTTTAAATTTTTTCTTTTTTCCTCTTTTTCCTTTTCTTTTCTGCTTTCCTTTCTTTTCCTTCTCTTTCTCTTTCCCTCTTTTTTCTGTTTTTCTCTTTTCTTTGCCTTCTCTCTTTTCTTTCTCACTTTCTCTTTCTCTTTTTTTTTCACTTTCTCATTCTCTTTCTCTGTGTCTTTTTCACTTTGTCTCATTTTCTCCAAAATTTTTTAAAAATACAACCCAGACCCAATTGCTATTGATTCGTTTATCTCATAGCATTGTAAATCATCATTTTGGGATGCCTTTCTGGAAAAGGAACTGACTTTGCCAAAATTTAAAATCACTTTTATGAACACTGGCTGACTCACTAACTCACTGGCTATGGGAGGGGTAAGGGACAAAACCATGAAGTAAAATGACTTAAGTAACCTCTGCTTACTATTCCTCACCTCCACCCCCCATCTTGGCTGGGTTTGAAGAAAGAGAAGTTAGATTCAAATTTGGAGTTTTAAGTTTATAGTCTCTGTGTTTTTATTCAAGTGGATTTTTCTCTTTAGGCCTCAGTCTCCTCAACTATAAAATGAGAGTGTTTTAGATGATCCATGAGCTCCCTTTTGGCTCTATCTCAAGTGAAATGTTTTAGGTTCTCAGTCAGATAGTGATGGTCATGGGAATGCCCAAAGTCAGAATTGGAATCAATCAATCAATCAACAAATATTTATTAAGCAGTTAGTTACTATGTGCCACACATTGGTCTAGGTATTGGAGGATAAAGATAAAAGAAAAACAGTTCCTGCTCTGAGTTTATATTTTATTGGGAGAACAAGTACATTGTTATTGTGGCGGTTGTTGTTGTTGTGACCCTGTGGACCATAGCACGCCAACACGGTCCAAGGGATTTTCTTAGCAAGGATACTAGAGTAGTTTGCCAGTGGATTTCTTTCTCCAGTGGATTAAGGTAAATAGAGGTTAAATGGCTTGCTCAGGCTCACAAAACTAGTAATTGTCTGATGTTAAATTTGAACTGGGGTCTTCCTGATCCAGCTCTCTATTTACTGAACTACCTGATTATCTCCTTCTATATAAATACAAGATAAATTTTGAATGGAAAGCACTAGAAGACAGGAACATCAGGAAAGACCTTCTATATAAGGTGACCCTTGAATTGATCTTTGAAAGGACCTTGGAGGCCATGGGATTTAGTGGGCACCTGAACAAGAATCCTCTATTGAGGACCTCTAATCTTGAGGCAATAGTAGAGAAAGTCCTGGGTCAGGAGCTAGGAAGACTTGAATTCAATTATAGCCTCAGACTCTAGCTGTGTGATCCTAGGCAAGTCACTTAATCCCTCTCTGCCTCAGTTTCCTGTAGTGTAAAATGGGGGCCGTAATGGCACCTACCTCCTAGAGTTGTTGTGAGAATCAAATGAAATAATAATTGTAAAGTGTCTGGCTATATAAATGTTAGATTCTAGTGAGAAAAAACTTCCCACTTTCCAAGGCAGCTCAAGTTACTGTTAGATAGCTTTAATTGTTCAGCAGTTTTTCTTGACATCAGACCTAAATCTGCTTCTCTGCAATTTCTACTTGTTAATCCTAGTTCTGGTGTCATAACAACAATAATAATTGCACATATAATGCTTTATGGTTTGAAAAGCATTTTACATACAGTATCTTACCACAGGCAAGTTATTTAAGTTCTGTCTGCCTCAGTTTAATCAACTGTAAAATAAGGATCTTAATGGCACCTACCTCCCAGAATTGTTATGGAGATCAAATGAGATAGCATTTGGAAAATGACCTGCACATTGCCTGGTACATAGCAGGTGCTTAATAAATGCTTGTTCCTTGCCTTTACCTTTTCTCCAACTCAAATATTCTTTTATGTGATGGGATAATATTGGTGATTTTGAATATGGCACCTTACTCTATGTGGGAGTTATAGCTTCAGAGAGAGAAAGAGACAGAGGGACGGAGACAGAGACAAAGAGAAAGATACAGAGAGACAGAGATCCAGACAGAAAGAGAACACAGGCTTTGAATGGAGGAGGATCACAGATTTTAGGAAAGGAGCAGATAATCCAATAGACATATTGATTCCCAACACCTATACTGAAGTGACTAGTAAGAGTGGAGGAGGGACCATTCTCCCCTTGGTTGAACTGAGATTTCATATTGTCCCCAAGCCATAGAGCCCCTACTTCTTGTATATTCTATTTCTTAAACTATTCTATATAATTTCTCCAGTCATACTGCTGATTCTGATAAATATGTTTGGTCAGCATCTGTGATTGTCTTTTGTAAAGTAAGTATTTTGTGGGAGGGGAAATGAAATGACAGGGATTAAGCTAACCGCTACCCTTCTGGTCTGGGACAAAACTACTGCTAAAGAAATGACGTGGGAAAGAGGTTTTCATCTTGAATCCCAAAAATCATACTTAGTGGCTGAAAGAATCTTTTGTGTTTCTATACATACATATATGTACACATATATATGCATATACACATACACATATGTATTTATAATATATATAATATGAGATATAAATGATATCTAGGTATAATGTATATATATATAATTTTTGCCCCACATCTCTTTTGAAGATGGGGAAGTTTTAAAAGGTCATCACCTAATCATGGTCTACTTCCTATTCTTCTCAAAAGTAGAAATAGTCATTTAAAAAAATACTCAACTAAACATACCTAGATTTCTGACTAATAAAATGAAAACATTCCCCCTCTCCCCATGTTGACTATCCATACCAGAAAATTCAATCATATCTACTGAATAGTATCTAGACTGTGATATCTACTGCTTGGGCAGGTACAGTTGTATTACAGTTTACCTCAATATAGTGCTCCTTACCCATATAGCACAAGATAGTAGAAAGAATATTGAACTTGGATCAGAGGGTCTGAATTTAAATCCCAGCTTTGACATTTACTACATATGAGATTTTAGTCAAGTTGGTGCTTTCTCTGGCCCTCAGTTTCCTAATCTGTAAAATGAGAGGATTGAGTTAGATGAATGATAAGGCACCTTCAGCTCTAAATCCATTTGATGAGCCATTCTGGGGGCAAATTAGGCAAATAATTATAGACTCATGGAAAGAATTGGAGAGAACCTTAAAAAGATAGACTGTTAGAAATAGAATAGCTTAAATGTCATGGATAGTTTAAAACATATTTTTTTGGATAGCTTTTATTTTCATGTCACATTTTTTTTCTGTATCCTCTCTTTCCTTCTCCTCCTAGAGAGCCATCCTTTACAAAGAAGAAGCAGAAGAAGAAGAAAAGCATTGTTAAAAGCAGAAAAGAAAAAAAGTACAGCAAAAACAATTCTGAGGACTGAGGACAGGGAAGGAAGTGTCTTACAATTTTGTGATATTCACTTTCAATTGCTTTATGGTTGTTCATTGTATCCACTGTGTATCTTCTTTTCTTGATTCTGCTTACTTCACTCTGTATCAGTTCAAGTCTTCCCATACCTCTCTGTAACTATCACATTCACTGTTTCTTGTTGTTTGCTCTTCGTTCTCATGATCACATGACATGCAAGTAAATTTAATTTAAATGAGGGAATATTGTGCCAAGTCACCAGCTTCACTTTTTCCTCCAGAGCCATCTGGGTTCAGTGGCAAGATACATCCATCAAGACAATTGTCCATCAAGACAATTGAAGATGGATCTAGTCCATTACGTTCATCTTCCACGATTTATTCATTCCCCAATCTATGGGCATCTTCTTTGTTCCCAGTTCTTCACAATCTCAAAAAGAGCTTTTATGAATATTTTGGTGCAGACGGAGATTTTCTTTGTGCCATTGACCTCATTGGGGGCACATGGAATCTAGCAGTAGAATCTCTGACTCAAAAGAGTCTGATCATTTTAGCTCTTTGTAGTTGCTTAACTCCAAGTGGCATTCTAGAATAGTTGTACCAAGTCATAGTTCTATCCACAAAGTATTGGACTAGTACTCATGAAGCATCTACTCAAGCCAGGTATTGTACTAAGCTTTCTCCAACTCCTCCCACATGAATTATTCCCATATTATGTCATTTTTATTATTGGCCATTCTGAGACCAAAAACCTTGGGGTTATTTTGATTTGAATTTTTCTTGTAAGTGATTTGGAACATTCTTTCATATGTTATTAATAGTTTGCAATTCTTCTTTAGAGAGCTGTTTGCAGAACATAATCTATAGAAGGGGCCTTAGAACGTTAAAACATAGAATGCTAGAATTGGGAGGGACCTTAGAATGAACAGACCTTAGATCCTAGAATAGATAAAGCTAGAAAGGACCTTAGAATATGGGCCCTGAGAAACTATTTGGTCAGACCTGAAGGATGGCATCATTAAGGCCCAAAGAAGGTAAGTGACCTGCCAATCTAGCGGGCAAAGAAAGGACAGGAGAATCAACCAGGAGAAAACAGGGTTTGGGGAGATGGAAACACTTACAAATGTAATCCAGAATAGTGACGTACCCTATGGTTTTATGCTATGAATACAGAAATGAAGCACTCTCACAAAAATGTTGTCCCTCTTGGGAAATGGTGTTAAATGCAAAGCACTTCAACAGAAATGCACAGTAGGCTTAAAATATTATTTCTTCTTTGCTTAAGATAAGGCAGAATGAGCAGAGGCTTGGGAACCTAGATTCTATTTCTATTTGACTAATTACCAGGACTTCCCTCTCTAATCTTCAGGTCTCTTTTATATAAAATGAGAAGTTTGGACTCCATAACCCCTCCCATTTTTTCTAACTCTAATGATTTATATTCTATATCCTAAGGATGCTCCCTTAGAACTCTGATATTCTATACTCTGAAGGGTTCTGCCAGCTCTGATATCCTGTGTTCTAAGGTTCTTCAGCTGTGATAGTCTGTATTCTAAGATCCCTGCAGTTCTGATACTCTATGTTCTAAGGGCCCTCCCAGCTTTAACGGTCTGTGTTCTAGGAGTCTTTCCAACTCTGATATTCAGTACTCTAAAGGATACTGCTAGCTCTGAGATCCTTTGTTTTAAAGCTCCCTTTCCCCCTCCTCAGATTGTGATAGTTTGTTTTCTAAGAATCCTCCAAGCTCTGATAGTCTATGTTCTAAACACATTCCCAGTTCTAACATCCTTTGTTCTAAGGGCCCTTCCAAGCCCTGACATCCTGTGTGTCGAGTCCTCCTAACTGTGATTGTCTGTGTTCTAGGAGTCCTCCCAGCTCTGACATCCTGTGTTCTAGGAGTCCTCCCAGCTCTGACATCCTGAGTTCTAAGGGCCCTCTCAGCTCTGACATCCTGTGTTCTAAGGGCCTCCCAGCTCTGACATCCT
>JAJPUD010001765.1:78256-94217 GCA_023553655.1 Myrmecobius fasciatus
GGGCCCTCCCAGCTCTGACATCCTGGGTTCTAAGGGCCCTCCCAGCTTTGACATCCTGAGTTCTAAGGGCCCTCCCAGCTCTGACATCCTGTGTTCTAAGGGCCTTCCCAGCTCTGACATCCTGGATTCTAAGGGCCTTCCCAGTTCTGATATCCCGTGTTCTAAATTATCTTCCATCTTTAATATTTTATTTTTAATTATCTAGGGTCCCTTCTAGCTCTGACAATATGTGTTCCAGAGTTTCAACAGACATTTATATAGTGCTTTAAAATTTTTGGCATGATTTACATGCACTGTATCAAAAATGATTCCAAATAACAATTTAAAGTTCAAACTTCTATAAGGTAGAACAGTGTAGATACTGTCAGGATGTAGATTTCATGCTGAGGCTATTGGGAGATTAAGAGAGAAGGAGATTTCTCTATCCCAGTCAAGGTTGGAGACCCTTGCCCACCAAAAATCAGTAGACCTGTTTTGACCAGGAGCTGGGCGAGAGACCTTTTGAATTGGGAAGACATGATACCTGTCTTTAAGAATTTGAAGACCCGTCATATCAAAGAGGGGTTTTCTCCGCTTGACCTCAGAATCAAGTCACCAAGCACTTAATAAGTGCTGCTATGGACCAGATCCTAAGCTAAATGCTAGGGATACAAAAAAAGCAAAAAAACCAGAGGTCAGTGGAAGCTGTAGGAAGGTAGGATTTGGCTTCATGTAAAGAAACAAGTGCCTTGAAATTAGAGTTGTCCCAAAGCGGGATGAGCTAATGGTTGGTCCTTCACTACAACTATTGATTGGGAGCTGGACAGGAGTGTGGAGGTCATTGAGCCCAATGCCCTTTGTCTTATAGATGAAACAACTGAGGTTCTGAATCCCTGTACTAATAAATAGCTAAGTCCAGATTCAAAGTTCATCTTTCTGTCTCTAGTCCACACGTGTTGAGTCTACTGAGCCACACTGCCTTTCTCATTGTCCATGTAGAAGGCAAGATTGGTGTTCAGGTACAGCTCTAGTTAGATGGCTCATTGAAGTCTCTTGCCATTCAGTCATTTTTGTGAGTCAATCAACTAGCATTCATTAAGGAAGCATTGGGGATACAAAACACAATTCCTGTCCAAAAGCCCACAGTCCATCAGGGAAGGCAAAAACACAGTCCCTGCTCTCAAGAAGCCCACAGTCCATTGGAGTAGATAACATGCAAATAATTGTATACCGACAATATAGACAGGATACAGTAGAGGGAAGGCAATGGTATTGAGAGGAATTAAAAAAGTCTGCCCGTAGAAGGTGGGACTTTAGGGGAGAATGGGAGGAAGCCCGAGAAGACAGGAGATAGGGAGGAAGAAGGAGGGAGGGAATTCCAGACATGGGGTCAACTACTGAAAATTCTCACCTGGGAGATGGAAGGTCTTGTTTGAAGAACAAGCCAGTGTCACTGGCTCATAGACTTCGTGGGAAAATAATGTGTAAGAAGACTGGAGAGGGAGGAGGGGACCAGATTAGGAAGGGGTTTAAGTGTTTTGTGTTTGATCTGGGAGGTGATAGTGAGCCTCTGGTGTTTATTGGATAGGGCTGATGCTGTCAGACCTACATTTTAGCAAGATCCCTTTAACGGCTGAGTGGAGGCTGGAGAGGCTTGTGGCAGGCAGACTAATTAGCAGGTTATTGCTATAGTCCAGGCATGAAGTGATGAGGTCCTGCCTCTATCAGGGTGGTATCTGGGGCAGGAGATTTTCTGAGAATAAAGCCAGCAGCTTCATGGCTGGCAGCACAAATAGCCCCAAAATATTTTGGGGAAAGGAGAGGATTGCAAAGAGGCCATTGAATAGTCCCAAGCACCATCCTGGAACATCTCTGAGTGCCGTCATCCAGTTCTCTTCCTCACTGAACAGTCATTGAAAAAAGCTCGAGTTTCAGAAAATTAAACTATGGAAAGAAGGCCAGGAAAGGCATCGATCTCTCCCAACTTAATTGAAATCCATTAAACAGGAGGCCATGGGACAAAAGGTGAGCTTTGGGGGAGGTTGGGTTCATGTGTGTGTGCTACTTTTCCTCTGTAGAGCTTTTTGATTAAAAACAAAAATAAAACTAAACTAAACAAAAAAAAAAAACAAACAACAACAACAACAAAAACAAACAAACAAACAAACAAAAAAAAAACCAAACACATTTCCCAAGTAGAGAAAGTCAGGTAACACAGGGGTTTCCTCCTCAGAATTCAATGATAATTTCCCCTCTAAACTTATTGTTTGTGCTCTGTCCTAGAAGAGTTCCCTGATATCAGGGAGGTGATGCTGTGACATGAAGTGAACTGGATTTGAGTGAAGGAGGCTTATGAAGATCACCTGCCTCACTTTCCCCGCCAGAGTCATCTGGGTTCAGTGGCCAAATAGAGATCAGGATGACTGGAGATGGCCCTGGATGCAATGGGAGACCTTGGCCTTTGTAAATTAGGTCTGTGGCCCCAATGCTCCTTCTATCCCAGGCATGTGTCAGGGAAATTTGTGTTTGGACAAAGAGAATTATAATTGCCTTACTAAAACCCAAGCTCCAGGAATTCCCACCCAATCTCCAGGGACTTGCCTCGCCCTCCTTCCCACATTCTCTCCCTCCCTGGTGCTCTCTCCTTTCCCTTCTATCTTTCTTACCTTCCTTGTCTACCGTCCCCTTCCTCTTTTCCCTCTTTCTCCTAGTGTATTAAAAAAGTTAATGGCTTTGCAGTCATAGGAGGTGGGGTCAAATCCTGCCTCTGACCGTGATTTTTGGGGAAATCACTTAATATCTTGGGTCTGAGAGATGTAAAACAACACCATTGACTCAGATAGTGCCCAATGCTGTTTTTAGTTCTAGAGATATGCTCCTGTGATCCTCCTTTCCTTCTCTCCTTCTCTTCCTCCCATCTCCTTGTGGTCCTCACATACTCTTCTTTGTTCATTTGGGCAAGTGAATTCAATCTTAAGAATTAATTTTGCTTCCATCTTGAAATTGCAGAATGACAAAGTGTTAAAACTGGAAATAACCTTAGAACCTAGAATGGCAGAGCTGAAAAAGGCCTTAGAATGTTGGGTGTCAGAACTGGAGGTGGGGAGTACAACTTGGCCATTTTGAACATCTAAGTGGGGAAGGATCTTAGAACCTAGAATGTCAGGGCTAGAAGAGATCTTAGAATGTTCCTGATGCTCAAGAAGTTTCTGTATCTCCCTCTTGTGTCTAGGTTAAAATGCAAAATCATTGGCATTTAAAGCCCTTCTCATACCTACTTTACATCGTTCTTCCCCTTGTACTCTAGGACCTAGCCAAGCTGGCCATCTTACTTTCCTCACCCAAGGCTTTCCATTTATTATGGCCATCTCCAGTCATCCTGATCTATAGCTTATCACTGAACCTAGATCGCTCTGGTAGAGAAAATGAGGCTGGTGACTTTGCACAGCCCTCCTTCACTTAAATCTATTTTTGTCATGACAACACGTTCCTGATGTCCTGGCCCTCCGTGAGAACGAAGAACAAACAACAACAGCAACAATTTGTATGAGCTCTTTCTCATGCCTAGAATACACTCCTGCTTAACCTTTGCTATTGAGAATCCCTAGCTTCTTTTAAAAGTATCACCTCTCCATATAGGGCTTTAGTTAAAATCTCCAAGTTGCTCATTCCTCCTTCCACCCTAATCACATTATATTTACTTTATGTATGTTTTATATTTATTTACTTAAATCTACATATTTTACTTAGTTTATTTATATTTATTTATTCAAATTATTACCTTTTCAAATAAAAGCTCCTAGAGAGCAGGGACTATTTTATTTTTTCTCTTAGTTTTTCCAGTGTCTAGCACAATGCTTGACAAAGCAGGAGGTTTAGTAAACCTTGGTGCTTATCAAACAATTGCCAATCACAGTTCTGGAGGATCAAACATGGTGGAACCTTCCCAGAGGGGATGGTCTCAGAAGACAGATGGAGACCTATTTTATTTTATTTTATTTTAT
Organism: Myrmecobius fasciatus; assembly: GCA_023553655.1. Classification (NCBI taxonomy): domain Eukaryota; kingdom Metazoa; phylum Chordata; class Mammalia; order Dasyuromorphia; family Myrmecobiidae; genus Myrmecobius; species Myrmecobius fasciatus. The sequence continues at coordinate 82,240 of JAJPUD010001765.1, forward strand.
TTTTTTTAGGACATGAGCAATGTGGGGATTTATTTTGCATGACTACGTGTATATTATGTTTTTCTTGCTTGCTCATTAGAGTTGGGAGAGAAGGAGAAAAGAGATAATGAATATCTGGAAATAAAAGAAAACAGAATGTAATGATCAATGCCTGTTGATTGAGTAATTGATCCATTTCTTCATTAGCACAATGAGAGCAATCACTGGCCTAGAAAAGAGAGCCAGCCAGGAACCGGGAAGATAGGAGGTCAGCTTTTCTGTCAGATTCCTGTTTACACCAACTGGGTTATTCTGGTAGTTTAAACTCTTGGTGTTACCCCCAGGCTATGTTCTAAGACTTCATATAGTCAAATAATCTATCTACTCTGGAAAAGGGAATTCCCTCCCTGGGAATTCTTATCAGTGAAATTAAAGTCTAGTTCAAAAGGGAATGAAGTAGATGAACAGTTGCCCTCCTGACTTCCTTTTTTTTTTTTTTTTAATTTAAATTTTTATTTTTATTAAAGCTTTTTATTTACAAAACATTGCATGGGTAATTTTTCAACATTAACCCTTGCAAAGCCTTCTGTTCCAAATTTTTCCCTCCTTCCCCCCACTTCCTCCCCTAGATGGCAGGTAGTCCAATACATGTTAAGTATGTTAAAATATATTACAAATCCAATATATGTATACATATTTATACAGTTATCTTGCTGCACAAGAAAAATCAGATCTACAAAGAAAAAAAATCTGAAAAAGGAAAATAAAATGCAAGCAAAACATCAACAGAAAGCATGAAAATGTTGTGTTGTGGTCCACATCCAGATCTTCTATCTGGGTGTATATGGCTTTCTTCATCACTGAACAATTGGAACTGGTTTGAAACATCTCATTGTTGAAGAGAGTCCTGGCTTCCTTTGAAGACTAAGCTCAAATGCTACTTTCTGCAGGAGTCCATTCCTTATACCCTCCCCAACTGCTAGTCTTTCCTTCCTAAGGTTGCCTTCCCCACACACTTCATATATCTTCTCTGTACCTGTCTACATATTATCTCACCAACAAGACTGTAAGCTGATAGTGGGCAGGAACTGTTTTTACCTTTTCTTTCAACTCAGGTGACGTGATGTTTAAAGACACAGACTAGGAATCAATAAGACCAAGTTCAAATCTAGCCTCATAAACTTGTGTGACCCTGTAACAGGCCACTTAATTTCATTCTGCTTCTGGTTCCTCATCTGTACAATAAGAATTATAATTCTTATATTAATAATAATAAAGCACCTGCTTTCCAGAATTGTTATGAAGATCAAAATAGATTATTTGTAAAGGGATATATAAACCTTAAGGGACTATATAAATGTTAGCTATTATGAGGATTAGTGAGGTGGCTCTGTGGATAGAGCACTGTGCCTGAAACTGGGAAAACTTGAATTCAAATCCAACTTCAGACACTGACCACCTGTGTGACCCTGGGCAAGCCACTTCATCCTGTCTGCCTCAGTTTCCTGATCTGTAAAATGAGCTAGAGAAGCAAATGGCCATCCACTTCAGTATCTTTGCTAAGAAAATTCCAAATGGGGTCATGAAGAATCAGACATGACTGAAAAACAACAACTATTTATGATTATTATTATTTTCTCAATGCCTGGGACATACTAATTACTTAATAAATGCTTGTCGATTGATTAATTGCCGCCCTCTCTGAGACTTCGGAAAAGAATCTAATGAAATAAAGGATTAAAGTCTTTCTTTGACCCCCATTGGCAAGGTAAGCAGCAGCTACTCTCATTATGCTCATTCTACTTACTGGAATTGCCAACTGTGGTCATAACACATTTACATGGCCCTTGAATGTTTTAAAGGCCCTTTCATACAAGGAGAGTCTGGCAGCTGCATTTTGCTCCATTATTCAAATAGAAAGATAAAGTATAAGGCAAGATCCCCACACAGATCAGGACAACTGAGACTCTCATTCTCATTCTAATCCAATCAATCCAACAAGCATTTATTAAACATTTCACCGCTAACCCTCTGAAAGTTATTTTTCCCCTCTGGGCCTCAGTTTCCTTATTTGTCAAAATGGAGTGAAAAATCCTTATCCTTTCTCTGGTTTAGAGCTTTTGTGAAAAGCTCATAAAATAAAGGATGTGAAATAAAGGTCATTTATTGTGTCATCGTAATGACCAAGCTTGACCCAGAAGAAGAAAAATGGTAAATCACGAGCCATCCCTCCTTTGCAGAGAAGAGGAAAATGAATATGGAAAAATAAATATAAACATCAATCTTGATTGATATGTTGGTTCATTTTGCTGAACTCCTGCTCTCTCCGGTATTAGATGCAAAATTGCATAATCTTTTCTTAATTCTCATCCTTTAATAGTCAATCACCCATTCCTGAATACTCTCTCCATTCTAGGTTACGCTCCTCTTCCTTGAATATTGAAGGACAATTAACATGGCCCCTTTCCACCTTTCCAGTCTTCCCTTTCTCTGTTCTCATTGCTTTGAGATCTAGTGACTATGGCTTCCTTGCTGTTCTTCAAAGGACACTCCATCTCCTCTTCTGCTCTAGGAATTTTCAGTGGTTATCCTCCATCCCTAGCACTCTCCTCCACTTATCTCTGCCTTCTAGCTTCACAGCTTTCTTCAGGTCTCAACTAAAACTATTAATCTCTTCCCTCTAAAATATCTCCATTTTCTTTTTCCTGCACCTTATTTGTATATAGTTGTTTACATCTTGTCTCCCTGATGAACAGGAGCAGGTTTTATTTGTTTGTTTTGCCTCCCTTGGACCTCCAAAGCTTAGCACAGTGCCTGGCACTTAGGGAGATATTAAATAATGCTTAATAGCTAAATGACTGATGGTAAACTTTTGTTGACTTGACTTTTCCTGAAAAAGATTGCTCTTTTTCAAGCTCTTTTGTTAGATCTTCATCTAGACTTTGCTCATGAGTGTCTCCTAGGATTTCATCCTGGATCTCTCATCTCTTCTCCCTCTATATTATCTTTCTCAGAAATCCAACTCCCATGGATTCAATTATTACATCTCTGCAAATGATTCCCAAATCCACAATATGCAGCCATAGTCTTTCTCCTGAGTCTATCTTCCCTTAGATATTTTAAATTGTATATCCCATAGATATCTCTAACTCAACATATATCCAACAGAATTCATCATCTTTCCTCTTAAGCCCTTCCTTGCTTCCCAGCTTTCCCATTACTGTTGAGAACCCCAACATTCTCCCAGTCCCCTAAACTAATCACCTATGAAGTCACCCTCAACTCCTTCATCTATTCTAGGTATAACTCTTACTTCATCTATTCAATCTTACCAAAGCTGTTTTTTTCTACCTTCACAGCACAATATTTTGAACATAGTAAGTGCTTAATAAATATTGGTTTTTGACTGACAGCGTCTCTTGAATAAAGTCTGTTCCCTTGACTCATAGTTGCCACCTTAGTGTTAGTCCTCATCACTCATGAACTATTGCAAATGTTTTCTGGTTGGTCTCCTTCCCTCATTGATCCATTTTTCACTCAGCTGCCAAAGTGATTTTTCTAAAGGGAAAATTTAATCACGTCAACCCATCTTTCCATTCTGAAAGCGCCAGTGGCTCCCTATTATTGCCAGATCAAACATTTGGTTTTTAAAGTCCTTCAAAGTCTAGGCCTTTTTCATGTTCCCACTCATACTTTACTCCACTCCAAGTATTGTGACCCAGCAACACTGGCCTTCTTGAGGTTCCTCACACTTGATACTCCATCTTCCATCACCAGGCCATTTTACCAGCTGTATCCCATTCTGGAATGCTCTCTTTCTTCCCCCACTACCTCCAGTTTTCCTGGCCTCCCTCAAGACTCGACTCTAACCCTATTTTTTGCCAAATGACTCTCCTGCTCTACTTCTTGCCCTCTTTCTGAGATTATTGTCCAAAGTTATCCTGTCTATATCTTGCATGTATGTAGTTATATGTATGCTTTCTCCTCCATTAGGCTATGAACTCCTTCAGGAGAAGGATGATGTTTTTTTCTTTATTTTTATCTCCAATGCTTAGCACAGTGGCTGGCATATAATAATTGCTTAATAAGTATTTGCTGAAGATTGTGTGATGATCAATTATGACAGATTTAGCTTTTCTCAACAATACAATAATCTGATACAATTCCAATAGACTTGGGACGGAAAATGACATCTGTTTACAGAGGGAAAACTATGGAGACTGAACGCCAATTGAAGCATGGTTTCACCTTTTTTGAGTGTTTTTTTCTTTCTCTTGGTTTTTCCTTTTGGTTTGATTTTTCTTTCACAATATGACTAATATGGAAATATATTTTAAATGATTTTACCTCAAGCAAAACCAATGTAGCCAAAATAAGGAAAGCAGAAAACTGGAGGACATTTTTTATATCCAGTGTTTTTGATAAAGGCCTCATTTCTAAAATATATAAAGAATCGACTCAAATTTATAAGCTATCCCCCAATTGATAAAGGGTCAAAAGATATGAATAGACAATTTTCAGACAAAGAAATTAAAGTCATTTCTAGTCATATGAAAAAATTCTCTAAATCGCTATTGATTAGAGAAATGCAAATTAAGACAACTCTGAAGTTCCAATTCATACTTCTGAGATAGACTAAGATGACAGAAAAAGATAGTGATAAATGTTGGAGGGGTTGTGGGAAAACTAGGCCACTAATATATTGTTGGTGGAATTGTAAACTGATTCAGCCATTCTGGAGAATGATTTGAAACTATGTCCAAAGGGCTATCAAACTTTGCATACTCTTTGATCTAGCAGTGTTTCTCCTGGATCTGTACCCCCAGGGAAAAGGACCCACATATGCAAAAATATATGTAATAACCCTTTTTTAGTGACAAGGAATTGGAAACTGAGTAGATGTCCATCAATTGGGGAATGGCTGAACAAGCAATATGAATGTTATGGAATATTATTGTTCTATATGAAACAATCAGCAGGATGATTTCAGAAAGGCCTGGAGAGACTTATATGAACTAATGCTAAATGAAGTGAGTATAATCAAGAGAACATTGTGCATGGCAACAACAAGATTATGTGTTCAATTCTGATGGACTTGGTTCTTTTCAACAATGAAGTGATCCAGTTCCAATAGAACTGTGATTGGGAGAGCCATCTACATTCAGGGAGAAGACTATGGAAACTGAATGTTAAGCACAACAAAGTATTTTCACATTTTTTATTGTTTTTTGCTTGCTTGTTTTTTTTCTCACTTTTCCTCCCTTTTGATCTGATTTTTATTATGCAACATGATAAATGTGGAAATATGTTTAGATTTCAATTTCACATGTTTAACCTATATTGGATTAGTTGCTCTTGAGGGAGGAGGGAGGAAGTAGATGGAGGGAGAAAAATTTGGAACACAAGGTTACATAAGGGTGAATGTTGAAAACTATCTTTGCATGTATTTTGAAAAATAAAAAGCTATTGTTAATCAAAATGATTGTACCTATATAACCTAAAGTAAATAAATATTTGCTGACCTCCTGACCATCTTAAACTTTATAATAAAGGAATATAGCAAAAGAATATAAAGAAATATAAATATAGATAGAGATGGAGATATAGATATAGTTAAATGAATGAATGAACAAAAAAGCATTTAAAAAGTACTTGTTATATATACACCAAGCACTGTGCTATACCCTGGGAATAAAAAGCCAAAAGCAAGACAGTATCCGATCTCAAGAAGGTCATTCTAATAGGGAAAGACAACACATATAGGGCAATGGTGGTCAGGGTGGAGTATTTTGGTATGGAAAATGAGTGGGTCACAGGGGAGTAAGCTGACACATCTTTTCCAGTGGGAATGGAAGAATTCACTTGCTTATGGTTCCAGAGCTGGAAAGGGGGATGGAGTGGGGTCAGAAAGGGCACAAGCAAATGGCAGGCTAGAAGAAGGCCCGGGTGTAAAGTGAAACATGGCTGGGCTGGCTAAATATAGCAGGCTATGTGAAACACTTACCAAATTGAAACAGTTTGGTACCCTTCAGGGAGTTCCAGAGCTGAGCTGACCTGAGCTGGTTAAGTCTCTGGTCTACAAAGGGCCTGCCTGGACAATCCCTGGGATGATGAAAAAAAAAAAAAAAAAAAAACCCAAAACTTAAGTAATAAAATTTTAAGTCCATTTATGTCTTATAAGGCCATAGAATTTAACATCAGGAGAGAGAGGTCAATTTGGTCATTGAGCCTCAATTTTCCCATCTGTAAAATGTTCAAAATAATACTTACACTGCACCGTATCTCCCTGGGTTGCTATGAGACAAATGCTTTGGAAACCTTCAAGTGATGATGATCCGGAGCCAGGAGAAGGGAAGAAAGGGCCTTCTGAGACAATGCTTGGCGTCTCCCTGGGCTTGGACTGGATTCTGTCCTGGCTCCAGACTCCCAGGGTCCGCCGGGTGGGGGAGGGCTCAGGGAAAGTGAGCCTGCCAGAGAATATAATTTACCAGCCAAACAGGAAACAGTTAGGGCTGGCCAAGAGTGCCCCCTGCCAGGGCTCTGGGGGCAAGGGGCCAGTGGAGGTGTGCAAGGAGTGGAGTTTGGTGGGGAGATGAGAAAAGCCGGACCCCAGCTAAGAGATGCTTTCTGCAAACTCTTGGCACTCCTGGGGTGAGCTCTGCCCCCAGGGCCGCTCGCTCACCCTTCTGGAGCCCACAGTGGGAATATCATTACAGATCCTGAAACAGTTGTGGATCACAGTTTTGACCTCTGGAATGGCCATCTGGCTTCTGCTCTAGCCTGTGATCTGCACTTGGGCCAGGAAGGGGGTCTGAGGCCATCTAGCTCAAGGGGATAATCCAGTCATGACCACAGTAGAAGGCAGAGGCCAGATTTGAACCCTGTTCCTCCATGCTTGCATCCATTGTCCACCTCCATGTCTATTGATCTCTCTGGCTCCTTTTCAGTCCAACTAAAATCCCATCTTTTACAGGAAGCCTTTCCCAAACCCTCTGCCTACCCTCTGTAATTTATTTCCTATCCATCTTGTACTTACCTTGCCTTGTATAATGTGTCACTTGTTTTCTCCCCCATCAGACTGTAAATTCTTTGAAGGCTGAGACACCTTTTGCCTCTTTTTTATTTATCCAGCATTTAGCACTGACACACAGTAAGTACTTAAGGACTTGGAACGCTACCCTATAGACAATAGGGAGTCACTGATAATTCTTGAGCTGGGAAGCAACTTGGTTACAAGTATGTTTTAGGACAATTATTCAGGCCAGATGCAGAATGGATTTGGGGGAGGGGAGAAAGATTGGAGACTGATAGATGGTTTAAGAGGCTATCTCTCTATTGTATCCAGTGTTTTGGCTCGCTGATTTAGGCCAGATTCCAGGGGTCTCACTTTTGCCTTTTTTTTTTTTTTTTTTTTTTGTATCTCCAACATTTAGCACAGTGTCTGGCACATAGTAGGCACTTAATAAATGTTTCTCCATTGATTGGTTCCAGAGGCAGGACTCTTTCCACTGCACTGCGCTTACCCAGTTCTAATCCCATGGCCTAAAAGGAAGTAAAATTGATAGCTATATTTTAACTAGGTAAGTCCATTACCTAGTCACTACCTGTAGTCCTTAATCCTTAGGGTTTTCTATGAGGAAGTATCATTCCCAATATACAGATTCAGAGCAGCCTCAGGATCATAAAAATCAGAACTGGGAGGATCCTCAGAAGTCATTGATGTCCAATTACCTTATTTTACACATGAGGAAACTGAGGCCTTGGAGAAATGAGGTGACCCCAGATTACTGAGGGAATAAGAAGCAAGTATGATTTGAACTCAGGTCCTCTAACTCAACAACACTGCATCTGATGAAATGATTTTCCTGGATAAGTTGGTTCATAAATTCTATCCAGCCTAACTGTCCTATTTGCTATTTCTCTGAGAGGACAACTCATCTCCTACCTCTGTGCTTTTGTCCAAGCTGTGTCTCCTATGCTCTCCCGTCTCCCCTCTGCCTCTAGCTCCCTTCAAGGCTTAGCTCTGGTGCTCCTGGAGCCCCTTGCTCAATTCCTCCCTCCCCCTTAACTTTTTAGGGCTTTCCTCCCCAGGCTTTACAGGGTAGGGTACTCCCAGTATGGAAACCCTCTCTAAAGATGCAGGTAGGCAATGGTGTGTGTAATCTTAAACAGTGGCCTGAGAGGGTAAATGGCCTATTTTTGTTCCATTTCAATCAACAGGCACTTATGAGACATTTATCACGGACAGATAGTGTTCTAGGTACTTAGCTTTAGATACTTATAGACAGGCGCTGTTCTAGGTACCTCCAAAAGTGTTTTGTCTTCAAGTTGCTTTCATCATGCTGTTTAGGGGAGAAGCTGTGAGGAGTGTGAGATCACATGGCTAGAACAAGTCTGTCAGAAACAAATCTTGAACCTCAAGAAGTCTTTCTGATTCCAAAATTGTTGCTTTAGCTTTCAAGCAAGATAAAATCACCGCTCAGGAAAGGCCTTCCCTCCCTTAAACATGGCACACATTATCTTGACCCCACCCCCCAAAAAAATCTGGTTTGTATAAAAATTATGTGCTAGTTCTAAGCATTTATTTATTGCCTACTGTATGCCAGGTGCTGTACTAAATGCTGAGAATACAAAGAAGGACAAAAGACAATTCTCCTCTCAAGGAACTCAGTTTAAGTGTGTGTGTGTGTGTGTGTGTGTGTGTGTGTGTGTGTGTGTGTGTGTGTATTGGGATGTGGAGGAAAGATACCATGCAAACAACTATGTTCAAACTAGATAGATAATAGGAAACGTCTACTCCACAAGGTGAAGGCACTAGGATTTGGGGAATCAGGAAAAGCTCTCTCTGTCTCTCCAAATGTCTCTTCTCTATCCCTCCTTTCTCTTCCTTCTCTTCCTTCCTTCTTCTCTCTCTGTCTCTGTCTCTGTCTCTCTCTGTCTCTGCCTCTACTTCTCTGTCTCTCTCTGTCTTTGTCTCTCCGCCTCTGTCTCTGTCTCTGTTTCTCTCTGTTTCTGTTTTTCTCTCTCTGTCTCTGTCTCTCTTTGTCTCCCCTTCTTAATCTCATTCTTCTCCAACTTCTCTTTCAATCAAGGTTAAGTGTTTTGTCCTGAGCCTCACTTAAGTAAGTGTATTTGAGACTGGATTTGAAATCAGATGCTCCAGACCCAAGACCTGTCATTCTACTCACTGTATCATTTATCTGCCCCAAAGGCTTCTCTCAGAAGCTGAGAGTTTAGTCAGGACTCTGCCATCTGTTGACTGAAACTCCTTGGGTATGTAACCTAACCTTATCTTCTAGGTAGCTGTCTAACATTCTAAGTTACAGAACAGTTTAAGTAGAATTAGTTTCTCTCCAAAGACGTCACAAGTGTAGACCAAAAAAAAGTCCTGGGAACTGTTAGAATTTTGTTATTTTTCACTGTATACCTGTAGCTAGTTAGGGTTTTTTCAGGTATACCATATGACTGTGCCAGTGAGATGCCATATGTGTGAATGCATTGTGTAAAAAGCAGTTAGTATATTATTATTTTAAATCATGACCCTAGTTAAGAGTCAAGGAGTCCAGGATTAAGTCCCAATTTGCCCACTTACTTAGAGGTAAAGGTTACTTTACTTCTCTGGGCCTCAGTTTCCCTACCTCTTAAAACAAAGATAATACTTGTGGGTTTTTCCTTGGAGTCTTTGTAAGGAAATGACTTTGTAAAGGGCTCCCCTTCATGACCAGGTTCTTCAGGAATGGGTGGACAAAACTTTTCCCAGTGATTCAAATCCCTAGATGTTTGAGTAGATGGCCTTCACAAGTTGCTGGGATTTAAAAAAAAAAATCCTTCTGGCAGATCCCTGTGGTTTAGGAGAGAGATTGTAGGCTTCATGGGGAGTCAGGACAGCCTGGTTCCAATGGCTCCTCAAATACTAAATGTGGGCTGATGGGCAAATCACATCCTCTCTAATCCTCAGTTTTCTCATCTATAAAATGGGGTCATAAATCTGAGTTCAAATTCTGTTTCTGATGCTTACTATCTGTGTGACCCTGGAGGTGTCACTTAACTTCCCAGTTTCCTTAACTAAAATATGGTACTTTACCTCTGGCCAAGGCTTTGATCCTGCACGTAACTTATTTGTATGATGTTACTGGCATACTTTCACCCCTTTTGGATGGAGCTTCTTGAGGGCTGGAAGTAATTTTTTTTTTTTTTTTTTTTTTTTTTGTATTCCAGCTCTTAGAACAGTGTCAGGCAGACAGTAGGCGTTTAATAACATGTTTATTGACTGAATAGATGGCATCGGACAGCCTCTCCTTCAGCTTTTGATCTGAGCCCTTTATGTGACTCCATGACCTGTAGGTCACAGAATATTGGAATTATAGATTTAGAATTAGTGGGAAAATAAGAAGTCATTTAGGCTCAACCCTTCATTTTACAGGTGAGTGGGCTTAGGACCGGTGAGTGGAAAGGCCTTATCCAAGGTCACTCAGACACTAAGTGGGAGACCTGGGATTTGAATCCAGGTAAATCATTGTCCAAAGCCAATGATTTTAGACAGATATTCTCAGGGTTAGCGTCTACTCAGGGAGCCACAGAATTATAGAATGTCAGAGCTGGGAGGGCCCTTAAAACCCAGGAGGTCAGAGCTGGGAGGGCCCTTAGAACCCAGGATTTCAGGGCTGAGAGGGAGCTTAGAACCCAGAATGTCAGATCTGAGAGGGAGCTTAGAACCCAGGAGGTCAGAGCTGGGAGGGCCCTTAGAACCCAGGATTTCAGGGCTGGGAGGGAGCTTAGAACCCAGGATGTCAGATCTGAGAGGGAGCTTAGAACCCAGGATGTCAGAGCTGGGAGGGTCTTAGAACATAGAAAGTTAGAACGGGGTGGGCCTTGGAATCCAGTTGGACACTATTAAGCCTCTTTTTACAGATTAAACACAAAACAAAAACCGGAGGCCCAGAGAGGGAAAGTGACTGGCCCACCATCACGCAGTCTTCATGGAACTGAGGACAGACTCGCACCCGAGTCCTTTGCCCCCTCGGGCCCAGGATCCCCGTTCCCCCCTTCGTCCCCCCCCGGCCCCCGGCACTCGGGTGTCTGAAGTGGCCCGAGGGGTCCCCGGTGCCCGCTGCGCCGGCCGGCGGGGCCCCGGAGCCAGGTGCGCGGGCCGGGCGTCCGGAGACAATGCGAGCGGCCCGGGAGAGTGGGGGGCGGAGAGTTTCGGGGCGGTGACAGGCGGGCTGCCTTTTTCTTCGTCCCCTCCCCGCTCCGCGGCCGCCCTCGCAGCTGCAGGACACACAATCGGCCGCCCGACCACAGCCACCGTGCATAATTAGCCGTGGGGAGGGGGGCGCCTTTCACAGGGCTGCGCTCCCCCCGCCCGCCGGCCCCTGGAACCCCCTGCCCAACAAAAGCCGCTTTCTTTGGTAACAACAGATTAAAGACGGGGGGGGGGAGGCGGGAAGAGGGGGGCTGCTGGGGGAAAAGAGCTTCTGCAGGCATTTACTGCGGGGGGAGGGAGGGAGGGAGGGAGCGGTTTGGGGACCCTTTGATTGGGAGTGTGTGGGAAAGCCAGAGGAATGTAGGCAGTCCACCACGCTGGCAGCCCGGCGCCGGGAAGGGGGAGGGCAGGGAGAGGGCGGAGCCGCGGGGGGAGAGCAGGGGCTGCTCCCGGGCTCAAGTCCCCGCTCCACGCCGGCCTTTGGGCCGGCCCAACAGGCTCGGGGTCCAGGTATTCTTTATCCTGACGTCCCTCCCAGCTCTGACATCCCAAATTCTAAGGGCCCTCCCGGCTCTGACATTTTGTGTTCTAAGGGCCCTCCAAGCTCTGACTTCCTGGGTTCTAAGGTTCTCCCAGCTCTGACCTCCTGGGTTCTAAGGGCCCTCCCAGCTCTGGCATTTTGGGTTCTAAGGGCCCTCTCAGCTCTGACATCCTGGGTTCTAAGGGCCCTCCCTGCTCTGACCTCCTGGGTTCTAAGGGCCCTCCCAGCTCTGACCTCCTGGGTTCTAAGGGCCCT
>JAJPUD010001765.1:96790-144920 GCA_023553655.1 Myrmecobius fasciatus
GGAAGGAAGGAAGGAAGGAAGGAAGGAAGGAAGGAAGGAAGGAAAGAGGGAAGGAAATAAGCATTTATTAAATACTTGTATGTCAGGCACTGTGCTAAGCACTTCACAAATATTATCTCATTGTACTTGACTTTTTTCAACAATTTGATGATTCAAGGCAATTCCAATGGACTTGGGATGGAAAATGCTATCCACATCCAGAGACAGAAAACTATGGAGACTGAATGTAGATTGAAGCATAGTGTTTTCACCTTTTTTTGTTGTTGTTGTTTGTTTGTTTTGATTTTACATGGCAAAAATGGAAATATGTTTAAAAGAATTGCACATATTTACTCTATATCAGATTGCTTCTTATCTTGGGGAGCAGAGAGGTAAGGAAGAAGGGAGAAAAATTTGGAACACAGAATGTCACAGAAATGAATGTTGAAAACTACCTTTACATGAATTTGGAAAAATAAAACACTGTTTAAAAAAAAAAAAAGACCAATTCTTATCTCATTTGATCCTCTCAACAATCCTGGAGGAAGGTACCTTTACTTTTAAGGAAACTTGAGGCAGACAGAGGTCAAGTGACTTGTCTGGGAATCACATAGCTAGAAAGTGTTGGAGGCAAGGTTTAAACTCAAGTCTTCCTGATTCCAGGAGCAGTGCTGTATCTATTAGCTTTGTATTAGGAGAACTGGGTTCAAAGGCTGAGCTCTAACATTTACTGGGTATGTTTTCTTGGGCAGCAAGTCACTTAACTCTTATTTGTAGCCCCAGTTCTTAGCCCAGTGCTTGGTGCATGTGTATTTGTGTACTGAAGGGGAGGGGGATATGTGTGTATATATATATATATATATATATATATATATATATATATGCACATGTACATATGTCCATGTATATTGCACATATACATAGGTACAATATTGTATTTAATATATAGTAAACATTTAATAAATAGATGTTGATTAAGCCATATATAAAATGATATTGGGGAGCTGGTGAACTTGGAGTCCATCTGTTTCTACTTCAGCACTAGCTGTGTGATCCAGGAAGATCATTAAACTTCTGTGTGCCTTAATTTCCTCCCCTGTAAAATAGAACACAATAGTACCTGCATCCTAGAATCATTGTAAGGATCAAACGAAATAATATCTGTAAAGAGCTTGGCAAACCATAAAATACTAGATAGATGTTAGGTATTAGGTAACATTTTTTTCATTCACTTGTATTTTTCATTCATTTATTGAGGCAATTGGGATTTAAGTGACTTGTTAGCCTGTGTCTGAGGCTGGATTTGAACTCCTGACTCTGGGGCTGGTAGTTACTATGCCACCTAGCTGCCTAAAGCATTAAAAAGTCTGCAAATCTATCTATCTATCTATATGTAATATATATATATATACATATATCAGGTCTTTAGAATAAATACATAGCAATACTTTGAAATAGGTATATTTAAGCTATTTTACTCATGAGGAAACCAGATCAGAGAAGTTGAATGATTTACCCAGGATTACACAGTAGAAAGTCTCTAAGGTAGGATTAGAAGGCAGGTTTTCCTGATTCTAAATCTAGCAGTCCATATACCACATGAGACTACAACTAGGTCGTTGTTTGTGCTTTGGCAAGGTTAATATTTTAGTGGCCCAGTGGATAGAGCCCTGGGATTGGAATCAAGAACACTCATCTTCCTGAGTTCAAATCCAGACTCAGACACTTACACGTTGAGTGACCTCAAGCATATCACTTCACCCTGTTTGCCTCAGTTTCCTCATTTGTGGAATGAACTGAAAAAGAAAATGGCAAATCACTCCGGTATCTTTGCCAAGAAAACCCCAAATGGGGTCATGAAGAGTCAATCGCCAGTAAAAAACCCCTGAACAAAAGCTTTAAAAATCTGCTTGAATGTGAGTTCTCATTTTAATCATGATTCACCCTTTGGTTTTCTCTAAAACCAGACACTTACTACCATAAAGCCTTTTGTGTCGGCTGCCATATTAGTTCATAATGGAATGATCCTCACTATGAATGTAGCTTTACAAGATTGTATTTTCCAATTTGACTCGTTTTATAGTCGGGGGTCAAGGCTTCAGACCCTGCTTCTCTCTGGCCCCAGAGGTGGGGGGCTCCCTGTTCTTGGAGGTCCCTAGTAGAGGAGATTGGAAGACCATTTATTGGACATATTGTATTGGGGATTCCTCTTGGTTATAGATGACCATGGAGGTGCCTTCTTGCTCTCAAATTCTGATTCTGTAACTACAACACGTGAGACCTTGAAGTCACATTTTCTCTCTTTAAAATAAATTTTGGTCCCCATTGAGAACCGAAGATGATCCAAGGATTTTCTAACAAAAGTTGACTGTAGGTCTTCTGCCTGCAATTTCAGTACCTCCTGCCTGGTGAAAGGTCTTTTGTGGATCCATGTTCATAACTTCAGAAACTCCTTTTCTCTGGAGCCCATTGAAAACTATCCAGATGCTTGATTGGCAGCAAACATACTCTGCAGGCAGAAAGACCCGAATTCAAATCCAACCTCCGAATTAAACATTTACTAGCTGTGTGATCCTGAACAGATCACTTAAACTCAATTGTCTCACCCCCAAAAAGTTAAATTTTGACTAATTTAAATTAAAAATTTAAACTTAAATAAAGTTATATACAGGGTACTGTGTGAAGTGCTGGAAGTACAGATCCAAGCAAAAAAGACATCTCCTACCCTCAAGGAGTTGGGAAGAGGGAGGGGAAGGGGGAAGATACCCACACAGGGGCAATGTGGCAGGAAAGGAGAAGGAAGAAGAATTTGGACATGAGTGAGATTAAGGTTGCTTGAGGTCCTTCCTCAGATGATGATCCTAAAAAGGAAGTCACCAACCACAAGAAGAGAGCCTCAGGGGGTTCTCTTGGGTGGCAATGTATTGGATAAGAAGGAGGAGGGAGAGTTTGAGAAGAGAATCCAGGCCTGAGGGAAGTTAAGAATGATTAGGATTCTTCTTAAAATAGTAGTAAAAAGAATGAATGAATGAATGAATCTGACTCCTGTATGCTTGGAAAACCCAAGTATGTGGGATCCATCTGACTCACACACGCATGATAAGGCAAGGAGATAAGAAATAAAGGCAGGAGTGAAAATGGTGACCTGAGAACGTCACAAATGATGGCCTGGGGTGGGAGCTAGGTGGCTCAGTGGATAGAGCACCAGCCCTGAAGTCAGGAGGACCTGAGTTCAAATCTGACCTCAGACACTTAACATTCCCTAGCTGTGTGACCCTGGGCAAGCCACTTAACCCCAATTGCCTCAGCAAAATAAATAAAAACAAAAACAAACAAAAACCTAAACAAACAAAAACAAATGGTGGTCTGAGTTGGGGACTTACCAATAATAGGAAAGGGCTCTAGGGCACAGACGTTTCTAGAGTAAGAAAGCTACAGGCAAGAGGTGGAAAAGATGGGTCAGTTGAGCTACTTACTCTCTATAAGACCATGGGCAAGTCATTTTACATCTCCAGATTTCAGGCTCTTCCTCTCCCAAAGAAAGGAGTTGGAGGGGACAGTCTCCAAGGTCTTGTCTGACTCTAAATGGGTGCTCCTAAGTGAACTGTAGCTCGACTCTGTTGAGGAATTTTGTATGATCTTAACATGGGCATGGAAGACACCTTGTTGGAGAAGAGCCTGAGCTGTGAAGAGAGCCTACACTTTACCGAATTAAATGTTTAATACTTAAAATACATGATAAATATCTGTCATCCAGAACTGTGAGAATGAGTCCATGAATTTTATAATAACTGAAAGTGGAAAATTTTATTTCCTCATTTGCATCCAAACTCCTCCTACAGAGCATGAACATCTTGAAGGCAGGGACTGTTTGATTTTTGTGTCTTGTATGCCCAGCACCTTGGACAGTGCTTGGCATTTTGTTACTTAACTGACATTTGTAGATTTAGATCTGTTAATGAACCATGCATTGTCCTGTATTACCTCCTGTTTTTATTTAGCTTTTAATGTATCTTTGTACTCTCTTCTTGATTAGAATGGCCAAGTTACTTCTTAATTCCTTCTTCTCTGGGGATCAGAATAGATCAGTTCTAAGATCACTTTTTGCTTTTAAGGATTTTGAGAATTGTGAAGGCAATTGGATTCCCACCTTCAGCTACCCCTTTCATCATCCTCATCATCCTCATCATCCTCATTATCAGAAATTCCTTCCTCATGTCTGCCTTTTGCTCTGCTTGTTGTGTGCTTCTAGAGAAATTTGTCTTTATATCTGCCATTACTGAGCATAGGACCTTCCCTATATTTAATTAACACTTGATGAATGTTTACTTATTGAACTAACCTAAATCAATAGATTCTAGGATTTAGGATGGAAAACCGTAAGTATTGACTGGTCCTAGCCCAGGGATGCATTGATGAATGTTCAATAAGTGACTCTTTGCGGGGAAAATAAGCAATACAGACTTTTAAGTTTAGTCTACATTACTGATAGACTTTTTAAATCTCGATAATCAACAAACAATAAATCAAACCCTTATTTGTAGTTTATTTTCCTGAATGAAAATTTAGTAATCAACACTCTTGAAATTATCTATATTAAATCCTTAGAAATGAGAAAGCTGAAGCAGAGAGAGGGGAAGAAACTTGGTTTAGTGTCACCAGGAAGATCGTAGGATCATGAATTGAGAAGTGGAAAGGGCTTTAGAGATCATCTAATCTAACCCCCTCATTTTTTATCCTTTAAAAATTCTGAATGAACTAGGAATACATTGTATACAGTAAAAGCAAGATTGTGGGATGATCAATTATGACAGACTTGGTTCTTCTCAGCGGTGCAGTGACCCAAGGCAATCCTAATAAACTTTGGATGGGAAATGCCATTCACATCCAGATAAAAAAATATGGAGACTGAATGTAGATCAAATCATATTATGTTCACTTTTTTCCCCCTTTTCTTCTGTGTTATTTTCCTCTCATGGGTTTTCCTTTTTGTTCTGATTTTTCTCTCCCAACATGATTCATAAGGAAATATTTTTTAAATGAATGTATGGGGGGCAGCTAGATGGTACAGTAGAAAGAGCACCAGACCTGAAGTCAGGAGAACCTGAGGACAAATCTGGCCTCAGACACTTAACACTTCCTGGCTGTGTGACCCTGGGCAAGTCACTTAACCCCAATTGCCTCCACAGCAAAATAAATAAATAAATAAAGTAAAAAATGAATGTACATGCATAACCTCCAACAACTCTTCCAAAAGAGAGAAACAGAGAGAAAGGGAGGAGAACAGAGAGAAAGAAGGAGGGAGACAGAAGACAGAGACAGGGAAAGAGAGGCAGATGAAATGAAAGGGAAAGAGTGAGAGGGAGAGAAACAAACAAAAATAGAGAGATGGAGAGAGGTAGGAAAGGAAGAAGAGATAAAGGGAAAGAAACTGGAAGATGGAGAGAGAGATGGAGGGAAGAAGAGTCAAAGAAGGATAGAGAGAAGGAAAAGGAAAAAAGAGACAAAATGTGAGGGAAAGAGAGAGGGAAAGAGACATACAGAAATAGAGAAATGGAAAGAGAATGGAGATAAAAGGAGAGAGATAGAGAGATGAGACAGATAAAGGAAGGAAGGGAGAGATGGAGAGAGGAAAAGATAAAAGGAGATGGAAATAGAGACAGAAAGACATGAGAGAGAGGGAAGGGATGGAGAGAGGAGAGGGAGAAAAAAAGGAGGGAGGGAAGGAGAGAGAGAGAAAAGAGGAGGGGAGGGGAGAGAAGATGAAAAAAGAGGGGGAGAGGGGGGGATTTCTGTGTAAACAGTAGAACACAAAAGTGGATATTATATGAGATTATAGATTTCCACTTTTTACCATTTGTCTTTTTTTTCTTAAAAAATATATCATACAGCAGGATGATTTCAGAGAGGCCTGGAGGGACTTGCATGAACTGATGCTGAGTGAAACGAGCAGAACCAGGAGATCATCATACACAGCAACAACAGTATTACATGATGATCAATTCTGATGGACATGGCTCTCTGCAACAAAGAATTGTCTCAAACCAGTTCCAATTGTTCACTGAAGAAAACCATATACACCCAGAGAGAGGGATATGAAATATGGACCACAACGTAACATTTTCATGATCTCTATTGACATTTGCTTTCATTGTGTTGCCTTTCTTTGATTCTTTTTTTTTTCTTGTAGATAGGATTTTTCTTGCATAACTTCTCAAGCATGTCAACATTATTAACATGTAGTGGACTTCCTGCCATCTAGGGGAGGGGAGGGGACTGGGGCTAAAATTTGTAATGGAAAGCTTTGTAAAGATCAATGTTGGGAAACTACCCATATACATGTTATACAAATAAAAAGCTTTAATTAAAAAAATATATATATATATATATCATAAAGCACCAGCCCTGAAGTCAGGAGGACCTGAGTTCAAATCTGATCTCAGACACTTAACATTGCCTAGCTGTGTGACCCTGGGCAAGTCACTTAACCCCAATTGCCTCAGCAAAAAAAAAAAAGTATATCATAAATTCTATAGATTACTTTTAAAATCCTCCAGCTTATCTATGCTTCTTTTCAATTTTCCTTCTGCTGTTTTCTTCCAAATACTTACTGTAATGCTATAATAGCCTTGTTTCTTTATATTACTAATAATACTTCCCCACATTTAGTTCCCCCCACCTCAATTAAAAACTGAAAGAAAGAAAACCCTTATAATAAATAAACCCGATCAAGAAAATCAGATCTCCCTAGTGTCTGTGTCTGTATGTTTCTTTCTGTACTTTGTGTTCGTCCTGCCAGGAAATGCTTCATATCAGGACTTTTGAAGACACAGATGAAAAAACTGAGGTGCAGAGAGGTGGGTGACTTGCCTGTGGTCGGCCAGTGGTAGAGCCTTAGCTCCTTTGAGGACCACAATCCAAACTCAGGTCTTGACTTCCTCTCAAGCTCTTTCTCTATATAATGAATCAGGCTGAATCCAGTCTAACCTCTGCATTTTACAGGTGAGTAAACTGAGGCTCAGAGAGAGGAAGGGACACACAAGAAGTACCCCCAATTCTCTTTCAGAGATGACATGGCAAGCAGAAGGATGATCCTGTCATATCCACTGGATGCTTATCTGGGACAGACACTTTCCCAAAAAGCCTCTCTAAGTGCACTTGTGGAATGGAGACAGAAGGAACAGCAGCAGGGAAATGCAGCAGGCAGAGAATGAGCTGCAGACCCAGCCAGCTGGGGCCTGATTTTCCCAGAGTCGGACCCAGGGCCTCCCTAGCAGCTGCTTCCTGGAGCTGTGATCTCAGCAGCTCATCCTGGAGTCCTCGGGTACCAGAGGCTGACACTGCCTCACGGCCGGCCCTGTTTCCTGTGCCCAGAGCCTGCCCTTGCCTCCTTTCTCATGACCCGGTGGAGAGGCAGCTGTATCTCGGAAGTTTGAGATGCAATCCAACCTACAGTCCGGGGAGATAGATGAGGCCGGCCTCCCATCCTTCAGTAGTTCCTTGCAAGATGTTTCCTGTGTGACCTTCAATAAATCCCTTCCTCTCCCTGGGCCTCAGTTTTCTCATCTGTAAAATGAGGGGGTTGGAGCAAATTGGCAAAGATGACAAAAGACGGAAATAGTGTTGGAGTTGCTGTGGGAAGAGAGGCACCCTAATATTTTGGAATGGAATGGAATGGAATAGTGGAACTGAGAACAGGGCCAACTGCTCTGGAAAGAATTTGGAATTATATAAGAAAAGTGACTACGTTGTTCATATTCATTGAGGGAACACAAGGGAAATCAATGATAAAAAGAAAGGCCCTAAAAACAGTAAAACATTTATAGCAACACCTTTTGTGGAAAGAGACACATAGAAACAAGAAAGCTGCCCATTGATTAGGGAAAGGCAGAATAATTTGTGGCTTACAAGAAAGCTGCCCATTGATTAGGGAAAGGCAGAATAATTTGTGGCTTATGGATGGGATAATATATTATCAATGTGCTAGGAATGATGCAGAGGAATTAAGGGAACAGTGGGCAAATAAATAAACCAATGCTAGAACGAGTGAATGAAAGGAAAGGCATTTATTAAGCTTTTATTGCATGCCAGGCATAGGAGAATAATTTAACATATACAATAATATCAATGAAAATGACATCAAAATGAACCCCATGCAGAGGGATTATAATGATCATCAACTCCAGAAAAGAGAAGAAAAAGCATTTTTTTTAAATTAAAGCTTTTATTTTCAAAATACATGCATGGATAATTTTCAACATTCACCCTTGCAAGACCTTGTGTTCCAAATTTTTTCCCTTCCCTTCCCCCTATCTTCTTTCCTAAACAGGAAGTATCCAATATATGTTAAACATGTGCAGTTCTCCTATATGTATTTCCACAAATATGCTGCACAAGAAAAATCAGATCAAAAAGGGAAAAAATGAGAAAGAAAACAAAATGCCAGCAAACAACAACAAAAAGAGTAAAAATACTATGTTGTGATCCACACTCAGTTCCCATAGTCCTTTCTCTGGGTGCAGATGGTTCTCTCCATCATCTGAATCATCTCATTGTTGGAGAGAGTCCATCAGAATTGATCATCATATAGTATTGTTGTTGCCGTGTATAATGATCTCCTGGTTCTGTTCATTTCACTTAGCATCGGTTCATGTAAGTCTCTCCAGGCCTTTCTGAAATCATCCTATTGATCATTTCTTATAGAACAATCACATTCCACAACTTATTCAGCCATTCTCCAACTGATGGGCATGAAAGCTCTCCTTTCAGTGGAAAGTGAGAAGCTATGGATGCAGAATATGACATACAATGTCAGGCTAAGCATCTGTATCCATTGATTTTGCTTAACTGCCTTTCTTGATTGTAAACTTGGTTTAGTCATTTAAACCTGGCCCTTTTCCCAATTTTTCAATTTCTACTTATTTTAAGCCATTCGGGCTGGAAACTGCAGAATCATCGCTACTGCTCCTGGTCCTTCATCCCCATCAGTTACTAAATCCTAACAATTTTATCTCTACAATAATTTTCTTTTACTTCCACAAGTCATTATCCTAATCTAAGCCCTGGGTTTCTAAAATCACCTACTAGCTGGCTTCTCTATCATGGGTTTTTTTCTTCTGTTGGGGTTGGGGTCTGCCTAGAAGGAGAGGTGGGCTGGAGTTCTTAAAGACTGGGAGGTTGAAGAGTTGATTGAACAGATTGACTGGGATGTGGCTGGGATTAGAAAGAGGGGTACATATGAAGTTGGGTAAGATCAGGAAAACTGTTAGGGGATGAGAGGTGGGAGTAGGGAGACAGGATGTAGTGTGGGAATTTTTGAGGGACAAAATAGTCAAGGGAGGGGTAAATCATGGAATATTAGATGATCTAGGAGTAAGGGAATTAGGGATATGGGGTCAAGTGAAAGGCTGTGAGCACCTGAGGACCTGAGGATCTCTTTGGGATATAGGCCCAATAGAAACACTGCTGGGTCAAAGGGGATGCACAGTTTGATCACTTTTTGAGCGTAGTTCCAAATTGAAGCATTCTTAGAAACCTTTGTTACATAAGCAGAAAACTGAAAACCTGAGAGAAGTAACGCCACTTTACACTCAGCAGAAAGTCCATGACAGATCCCAGGGATCTTGGAGGAGGACCAGAGGAATAGAGAGAGACAAGAAGAGCTGAGAGGCTGTGAAAGGGTAGAGGATGGGTTCAGGAGGGTGATGAAGAACTGAAAAGTAGTTAGGATGAAGAAGATGGGTGGGGATGGAAAAAGGAGGGGAGGAGGGGAGATAAGGACACTAATAGTTTGTAAACTTGCAGGAACAAGAGATCTGGGTTTGGATTGAGGGGCTCAGAAATGAGATGGGACTGGACTCAGGGTGGAAAAAAGGGAGTTTTGAAGGGGAAATGTGATGGAAAGCTGAGAAGCAGGAATAGAGTGCCTTGTGTAGGCATGGGAAAGTGGGGTGCATGTCACAAGAAGGGAATGAGAGAGTGAATTTGGGGAGAGGAAGTGAGAAGACTGGGGCAAAAGGGGTTGAGGAGCTATGCTAAGGAACTGGGGAGACTTGAAGAATTTGTCAGAACTTGTGTGGAGAGCTCTCTGAATGCTGGGCTGAACTAAGCTACTGACACACTTTAAAAAAATGCACCCTTTTGTGGGGTGGGGTGAGAGAGAGTTTAAAATAGGTGACCTTTGCAAACAGATGTGTGAGGAAGGAAGGGTCTGTTGACATCACAGCTGGGATGCTCTTCGTCTCCGCCCTAAGCCTGGAGGCCAGAGGCCAGAGGAACAGGCCTGGGGCCCCTACAGCTGGCCCAGGACTGAGTCAGGCTCTCCCTGGCTTGCCATGGGCTTGGCCTGTGAGGATGGTCAGAGAGACCTTTGGCTCAGCGTCCTGGCCTGGCCATTGTCCATCTCCCCACCCTCATGGGGGTGAGTGGGGAGAGGGTAACTCTTAGCAAGATTAGGCCCAAATCTCATCTCTTATCTCACCCTGACTCGATGCCATGGGCAGGTCAATTTACTCTTGTGAAATTCATTTTTCTCATTTGTAAAAAAAAAAAAAAAAAAAAAGGGAGATAGCAGTACCTACTTCACCAGCTGTTAGGAGATTAAAACTGTGTGTAAAAGGCTTTGCAAACTTGAGAGCACTAGAGTAATGATTCTTGGGTAGCTAGCTGACCCAGTGGATAGAGTGGAGCCAGGAAGATCTGAATTCAAATGCGGCTTCAGATGTTCACTAGCTGTGTAACCTAGTCCCATTTGCCTCAGTTTATCCATCTGTAAAATGAGCTGGAGAGGGAATTGGCAAAACTTCTCCAGTTTCTTTGCCAAGAAAACCCCAAACAGAATCATAAAGAGTCAGACAAGACCGAACAATAACAATGATTGTGTCTGTATCACAGACTCTTTGCAGACCCTGTGACATCTACGTTGTTCAGCCTGTCATACAAGCCCCCTACAGACTATTCTACTCTCCCAGAATGCTTCACCAAGAATCTTCCACCTTAAGTCTGGCTCATTGTCTCAGGCTCATCCCTTTGTCCAAAGCTTCACTCAAACTGTCCCCAAATGTGACCCACTGTTCCCCTAAGCCCTTCTCTAACTGAATCTCCTCATCCCTTAAGGCCTGGCTCAGTGAAGCCCCCTCCCCTGGCCCTTGTAGCCCACCCTGATTCCCTAAGTCTCTGCGGCTCGCCCCCATGCACATCCTTGTGTGCAATACTGTAAGCACTGAGCTCATGGGGAGTAAATAGTGCGCTATTGGCTCCCTAATGAGACTGAGGAAGGGAGAACAAGCGTGGGGACTTATCTCGCCATGCATTTCTCTGAAAAGTCATGGAATTACGGCACCTTTGATGTCAGTGTCTAAAATGATCTTAAATGTTAACTGTTAAGGGCCAGAAGAAAAAGAAAAAGTCTGAGGATAAAGAGCCCTTAGAACCCAGAAGTCAAAGCTGGGAGAGCCCTTAGAACCCAAAATGTCAGAGCTGGGAGGGCCCTGAGAACCCAAAATGTCAGAGCTGGGAGGGCCCTTAGAACCCAGGATGTCAGAGCAGGGAGGGCCCTTAGAACCCAAAATGTCAGAGCTGGGAGGGCCCTTAGAACCCAGGAGGTCAGAGCTGGGAGGAACCTTAGAACCCAGGAGGTCAAAGCTAGGAGGGAGCTGAAAATGTTAGAATTTTACAACAGAAAATGTCAGTTGCAAGGAAATGTGGTTTTGGCAGAGCAGGGAGGGATCTTTTAGAAAATACCATGAAAAAACTCGGAAGGGATCTTAAAATGCTGAATGTTAGAACATACGATGTCAGAGCTGCAAGGGACAAAAACCATAGCCTGTCAAAGTAGGGAGGCCTACGATGCCAGAACATATAACATTATAATAATTTGGAGGGCATGGCGCACATGAATTATTAAAACTAGAAGCATTCTTTTTTTTCCCATTTGAGATTTTCTTTTTTGTTCTTTTTTTTATTAAAGCTTTTTATTTACAAAACATATGCATGGGTAATTTTTCAGCATCGAACCTTGCACAACTTTCTGTTCCAAATTTTTCCCTCCTTCCCCCATCTCCTCCCCTAGATGGCAGGAAGTCTAATACATGTTAACTATGTTAAAATATATGGCAAATCCAATATATGAATACATTTTTATACAGTTATCTTGTTGTACAAGAAAAATCAGATCTACAAGAAAAAAAATCGGAGAAGGAAAATAAAATGCAAGCAAACAACAACAAAAAGAGTGAAAATGTTATGTTGTGGTCCACATTTCACATCCCTCTCTCTTGGGTGTATATGGCTTTCTTTACTGAACAATTGGAAGTGGTTTGAAACATTTCATTGTTGAAGAGAGCCATGTCATCATCATATAGTCTTGTTGTTACCGTGTATAATGATCTCCTGGTTCTGCTCATTTCACTCAGCATCAGTTCATGCAAGGCTCTCCAGGCCTCTCTGAAATCGTCCTGCTGGTCGTTTCTTACAGAACAATAATATTCCATAACATTCATATACCATAATTTATTCAGCCACTCTCCAATTGATGGGCATCCCTTCAGTTTCCAGTTTCTAGCCACTACAAAAAGGGCTGCCACAAACATTCTTGCACATGTGGGGCCCTTTCCCTCCTCTAAGATCTCTTTGGGATATAGGCCCAGTAGAAACACTGCTGGGTCAAAGGGGATGCACAGTTTGATAACTTTTTGAGCGTAGCTCCAAATTGAAACATTCTTAGAAACCTTTGTTACATAAGCAGAAAACTGAAAACCTGAGAGAAGTAACGCCACTTTACACTCCGCAGAAAGTCCATGACAGATCCCAGATCTCGGGACCAGCAGTCGGGAGTTTTTAGTTAAAGCCACTTTCCAACAACCGGCTTTCGGAGAGCAGAAGAGTGAGGGATGTCCCACCTGGAAAGGGAGGGGCCCGATTTGGGAGGAAGCCCTGCTGGGCGGCCCGGAGGGTCCCTGGGCAGATTCTGGAGGTGGGGCATAGGAGGCGAGGGAGAGATGAGTAGCGTTGGGAGTCCCCGTGGAGGTGAGCCATTTTCCCAGGTGCAGTTTCCAGCCCCAGAGAAAGCGCCGACTGCGCCTGCGTGCGGAGCTTCCCATTGAGCCTTCTCCTCCCGGAGGGGGCTTCATCCCGAGCGGGCCCGCAGGTATGGGCCCAGGCTTAGGCCTCCTGTTTATTTCCAACTCTGCAGCCTGAGGTCAGGCGCAGGTGTGGGGCGGGTGACTCCCAGCAGAAGCAGAAAAGGGCGGTTCCGGCCCGGAGGCCGCTGAGAAGACACTGGGGGCACAGAGCTGCGCGGGCTTCCTTCGGGGTCCACATCCCTGGACCTCCTTCCCAGACCCAGAGATGGAGAATAGCCGGGCTGGTCTCCCAAGGAGCTCTGGGACAGCTGTTCTCCGTCCCCCCAGAAGGAACTGGACGACTCTGGAGTTCGCAGCCCTGACCTCCATCCCTTCCCTCTGGAGACGGCCTCCTGCCTCCTTTCCTCCCGAAGCCATTCCTTCCCAGGCCGCCAATGACCCCAGCCGTCCAGGACCAGAGCGCTAAGCGAGCCCAGCCAGCTCATCTCACACATCAGGAGCCCTTTGCTCACTTCTCAGCCTCCCGGTCCTCCCTCCAGTACTGATAGGGCCAAGACTCCAAATCTGCCCTTTGACATCTTAAAGATATCGGGGAGGGGATACCATGGCATGAAAGTGAATTGGATTGAAGTGTGGGCACGGTCACCTGCCTCCCTTTCCCCTCCAGAGCCATCTGGGTCCATCGGCCAGAGATAGATCAGGACTCCTGCAGATGGCCCTGGATGCCAGGGAGACCTTGGCCTTTTTAGCTAAAGGTCTCCATTTGCCCCATTCAGTGATGTAGGCTAGGTAGCAACTGAGGGAAACAATGAGTCCCTCTTTCACCTAATTAAAAAAAAAAGGACCCCAATCTAAATAAATAAATAAATTTGCCACTTACTAGTTGTGTAACTTTGCATGTGGATGAGATCCTTTACCTTCTTATTCTTATTTATTAAGTGACTTGCTCAGGGTCACACAATAAATACCCGAGGTTGGATTTGAACTCAGGTCCTACAGACCGAAGGCCATTGCTCTGTCTATAAGCAGCACTTAGCTGCTCCCTGCCCTTTACTATCTAATTTATCTAATTTACAAAAATGGACACAATGCTACTTGAGTTACCTAGCTCAGCATAGTTATGAGGAAAGTAGTTTTTAAACATTAAAATAGTCTGCAAAGTTTTAAATGTTCATGCTGTTTAGATAATTTTCATGTTATTTAATGTTTGTATTAATAAAATTATTTAAGACTCCTATTATGAGTATTATGAGGCAAAGTAAGGGAGAGCCAGCCTTGGAGTCAAGTCTTGTCTCTGGTTTTGTAACTCATATGTTTGGAAATTAGGGAATGTCCCCAAAAGTTTTTACAATTATAAACTGTTAAAGCTTAGTTAGAAGTTAATAGCTTTAATAGTTTAAACCACACAAAGACTTTTGAGACACTTTATATGCTGCAGAATAGTTGTGGAACTCCATCAAGGGGGACACCCAGGATTTGCCTGGAGCAATGAAATCTCAGATTCAGGTCAAAAAAAGAATATAATTAATGTTGACCTATACCTTCTTGGAGCCACAAGTGAGAGGTGGGTGAAAGTGGACGTTTATTGATTGTGTGATCTTGGACAAATCCTGCAATCTCTAAGGGCCCCGAGACTAAATTGTAAAGATGATTCTGGGATGCATCAGCAGAAGGGGTTTCCTTCTCAGAAACTAATCAAAACCAGTGAGATGACTGGTCTACATTACAAGTCTCTATCCCCTTCCTTATACTATCAGGAGAGTGCTGGAAGCTGGCTTTTGGCCTGAGTGTTCAATTTTCCTTGTGAGCATTTATACATCAGAAAAGATCAGCATTAGAGAACAGAGCTGTTGATTTATTGTTTGTTTATATTATTTGTATATGCCGTACTATTTGTTCAAGTTACACTGATGGCAGAGCTGGGGCTAGAACCCAGTGAAAATCCAGAGTTCCTGACTTGCAGTAGGGAGGCTGCTGTCACAATGAGTACCTGAATCTGGGAGATCCAGAATGCTCCTTGGTCCCACTTCTTTGGAACTATCTTCAATCTTTAAGTGTAAGTGTCCTCTGAGATCTGTTCCCAAGCCTCATTTGTCTTCTTTTCCTCTCTTCTCTTCTCTTTTCCTCTTCCTTTTCCTTCCCTTTCCCTTTCCTTTCCCTTCTCTTCCCTTCCCTTTCCCTTCCCTTCTCTTCCCTTTCCTTTCCCTTCCCTTCCCTTCCCTTCCCTTCCCTTTTCTCTACCCTTTCCCTCCCCTTCCCCTTCCCTT
This sequence comes from Myrmecobius fasciatus, assembly GCA_023553655.1. Lineage (NCBI taxonomy): Eukaryota > Metazoa > Chordata > Mammalia > Dasyuromorphia > Myrmecobiidae > Myrmecobius > Myrmecobius fasciatus. The sequence goes on from JAJPUD010001765.1 coordinate 112,119, forward strand.
TCCTTCCCTTTTCTCTTCCTTTTCTTTTTCCTTTCCCTTTCCCCTTCCCCTCCCTTCTCTTCCCTTTCCTTCCCTTCCCCTTCCTTTTCCTCTTATCTTCCCTTTCCCTTCCCCTTCCCTTCCTTTCCCTTCTCTTCCTTTTCCTTCCCTTCCTCTTCCCTTTCCTTCCTTTCCCCTTCCCTTTTCTCTTATCTTCCCTTTCCCTTCCCCTTTTCTCTACCCTTTCCTTCTCCTTCCCTTTCCCCTTCCCTTCCCTTTACCCTTTCCCTCCCCTTCCCCGTTCCCTTCCTTCCTTCCTTTTTCTCTTCCTTTTCCTTTCCCTTTCCCCTTCCCTTCCCTTCCCTTTTCTTCCCTTTCCTTCCCTTTCCTCTTACCCTTACCTTCCTCTTTCTTTTCTCTTTCCCTTCCCCTTCCCCTTCTTTCCTTTCCTTTTCTTCTCTTCCCTTTCCCTTCTCCTTCCTTATCCCTTTCCCTTCCTCTTCCTTTCCTTTCCCTTCTTTTCCCTCCCCTCTCTTCTCTTCTTTTCTCCCTCTTTCCCTCCCCTTCTCCTCTCCCTCCTTCCCTCCCTTCCTCTTTCATTTCTTCCCTTCCTCTCTCCTTCCCTTCCTTCCCCTCTCCTTCCCTCCCTTTCTTTCTTTCTTCCTCTCTCCTTCCCTCCCTTTCTCCCTTTCTCTCTCCTTCCCTCCCACTCTCTGTCTCTCTCTTTCTCTCTGTCTGTCTCATCTCTGTGTGTCTCTTTTGTCTCTCCTCTCTTTCTCTCTGTGTCTCTGTCTCTCTCTTTACCCTCAGGCATCTCATTTAGTCCCAAGGCTTCACTTAGCATCCCTATGCACATGACTCACAGATCTGGTTTCTTTGCAGTGTTCCAGTCCCATGGCTTCCAAACTGTCACTTGAACTTTCATTATTGCCTCAATCTCAACATGTCCAAAACTTAACTCATCAGAAATGTTGTCTTAATTGAAACCAAATTCCCTTTAAAATTTGCCCTTGAGTTCAGAGATTCATGGAAAGACTTCCATGAAGTGATGCAGAGTTCAGAGAGTGGAACTAAGAGTTCCAAGACTGGGACTACATGCCATGGCTACAGTGACATCAATAAGATAACCCTAAATTCCTGCTCAACTCAGATTAATTTCAATGACCAATCATGGTTTCAAAGAAATAAGGAGGAAATACATCTTCCTCTTTGTCTACAGTAGAGATGGGAGGTTGTAGGTGTGAGTGTGGAATGTTACACACATATCACCAATTGTAGTAACTTTACTGGTTATTTTTTTTCTCAAATTTTTGTTACCAGCAGGATTCAATTGGGGGTTATATACTGGGAAGTTATTCTGATAATTTTTTAAAAAGTAAACATAATTTGATTTAAAACTAAGTCATATTAATGTTTTCTTATTTATATGATCTATGTTTACCAATATATAAGACTCACCATCCCTTGGAATGCAAAACTGAAAATTAACATATCAAAGAAGTCTAATGTCTATTGAGGGTGTCACACCCCTTGTCTCCCACCTCTGCAAGGGAGCAGGGGGACATGCTGAGATTCACTCCCCTTTTGGGGGCCAAGCTTGGTCATTATCATTGCAAAGCATTCATTTTTGATTATCTTGTTTTCCTTTCGGTTCGGGGCCCAGTATTCTAAGAAGGATAATGATACACTGAAAATGATTCAGAATCATTTTATTTCTTTCTCCCACTTTTTTTTTTTTTTGAGACTGAGTCTCCCTAACTTGCCCAGGTTGGACATGCAGTAGCCATTCTCTGCTTGTTGCCTCTTTTTCTATCCCCAAAGTTTAACAGAGTGTCCACCACAGAGTAGAGGATTAATAACCTGGGCAGATTTGCCCCTCCTTATCTGGAAAGTGGGGGTATGTATGGTCACCTGCTCCAGGAAGTTCACAATATCAATACCAGTCTTAGTGTGGATACCCAATCAACTTTATGCTTGTTATGGCTCAGAACCCCAGAACTCAAAAGAGATCCATCAGCTCCAGTCTCCTCAACAAAAGGGATTCACCATAATGCCCCACCAAGCCAAGAGCAAGCATTTGTCTTGGACCCCTTTGGCAGCCACGCAAAGTCTATAGACCTCTTCTCAGGATGTTTTAAAATATACAAAATAAAATCTATAGCTTTACAAAGGAAATTGAGATATATGTTAAATTTCACAGATCTTCTGAAGAACTCTTGGTCCAAAGGAAGATGACCACAATAGTAAAGAAGTTGAAGATTAAGATGTTTAGGTTAGAGAGAACAGGGCTCTTTCTTTTTTTTTCCTTAATTTTAATTTTGTTTTTTCCTCAATTACGTATAGACAAAAATTTTTATCATTTTTTAAAAAGTTTTTGAGTTCTAAATTCTCTCCCTCCCTTCAAACCTTCCTAGAGAAAGCAAGCAATTTGATATAGATTATATGTGTGGAATATATTTTTATGTTAGTCCCATTGCAAATGAAAACGCAAACCAAAAAAAACCACAAAACAAAACAAAAAGAAACCAAGAATAATAAAGTATAAAAGAATAAAGAATAAAAACAAGTATGCTTCCAGTTACATTCAGATTCTATAAGTTCTTTGTGGGTAGGTAGCAGTTTTCATAAATTCTTTAGAATTTTCTTGGATCACTGTATTGCTAAGAATAGCTGAGTCATTCACAATTGATCATTGCACAATATTGCTGTTATGGTATACTGTATTCTCCTGGTTCTATTGGTTTTTGCATCAGTTTTGCATCAGTTATGTAAGTCTTCCTTCCCACCCCCCCACACCCCTGGTTTTTCTGAAAGTATTGTTTGTCATTTCTTAAACATAATAGTATTCCATTACATTCATATACCACAACTTATTCAGCCATTCTTCAATTTATGGGCATCTTCTCAACTTCCAATTCTCTGCCACCACAAAAAGAACTACTATAAATATTTTTGTACACATGAGTCTTTTTCCTAATAGTATTATTGCTGGGTCAAAAGGTCTGTCCAGTTTTAGAGCCCCTTGGACATAGTTTCAAAATGCTCTCCAGAATGGTTGGATCAGTTCAAAACTCAACCAACAATGTTAATGTCCCAATTTTTCCACATCCCCTCCCCTCCAACATTTGTCTCCTGTCATATTAATGAATCTGATAAGTATGAGGTGGTACCCAGAGCTGTCTTAATTTGCATTTCTCTAATTAATAGTGATTTAAAGCATTTTTTCATGGGACTATAGTTTGATTTTCTTCTTTGAAAACTGCCTGTTTATATCATTTGGGGAATGAATCATATTTTTATAAACTTGGCTCAGTTCTCTACATATTTGAGAAATGAGTCCTTTATCAAAGAAATTTGCTATAAAAATTTCCCTCCAGTTTTCTGCTTCCCTTCTAATTTTGGCTGCATTGGTTTTGTTTGTGCAAAACTTTTTTTTAATTTGATGTAATCAAAATAAAGCTCTCTATTTCTTATTTGGTCATAAATTCTTCAACAGGTTCTTTCTAAAGAGCCATTTTGTATAAGAAAGATTAGATTATTTCTGCTTGGCCCTGAAGTGCAGAACAGAGAGCTCTGGGTGGAGAAAGTTAAGAGATCCAGTTTTTAGTTTATTATAAAAGAAGAACTTTAACCAGAGGAGCTAAGTCCTCACAAGGAAGTTGGACAGTCATTTCTTAGGAAGGTTTTAGACTTTTGTTCTTGTGCATGTTAACATGAAACTTGTTGACCTCCCTTAAATCTTGAGCATCTGATGAATCTATTCTGGTAAGAACGATTCCTGGAGAATATGATCCAATTGAGGTTCACTCATTCTTTGTTTCATTCATTCTCTTCCAAATGAATGGATTAAAGTAGATAATTTCTAAGGTCCTTCTAGTCTAGTCTATTGGATGTTCTCCGAATGTAGCATTCCATTTCCTTAAACCATGCAGACTCTTCCCTCTCTCCATAATGAAGTCTCTCCTGGCCTTTTAGAATCCTTAACTTCTTTCAGAGTTTCTTTTCTCCTTCCTTCCTTCCTTCCTTCCTCTCTTCGTTCCTTCCTTTCTTCCTTCCTTCCTGTCTTTGTTCCTTCCTTCCTTCTTTCCTTCCTTCCCTCCCTTCTCCCTTCTTTCCTTCCTTCCCTCCTTCCTTCCTCCCTTCCTTCCTCCTTTCCTTCTTCACTTTCTTCCCTTCCTTCATCCTTTCCTCCTTTCCTTCATCCCTCCCTCCTTTCCTTCATCCCTCCCTCCTTTCCTTTATTCCTTTCTTTCTCCCTCCTTCCCTTCCTTTATGCATCCCTCCATCCATCCCTTTCTTCCTTCCTTCAGGTAATAGGGGTTCAATGACTCGCCCAGGATCACACAGCTAGTGAAGCTGGACTTGAATTCAAGTCCTCCTAACTTCAAGGCTGGTGCTCCAATGAATCACCCAGCTGCCTCTTTAGGATTTCTTTTGATTTTCTGAAGGATCCCTCTGGTTACTGGTATTTTCTCCTTCAGATTATCTGGCATTTATGCATCTGTGTAAACATTGCATGCTCTTGGTTGAATGTAAGCTCCCAGAGAACAAGGACTGATTCCCTCTGGCCTTTGCATCCTCTGCTTCTGTTATGGTGCCTTGCACTTAATAGATGCTTATTACCTTGAATTCCAAGGTTGATGATTTTGTACAGAGGTCATTGGATGTAGAATTCAGAGATCTGGGTTCAAGTCTCAGATCTGCTGGTAAGTCACCTTCTGGACCTTAGCTTCCTCATCTGTACAATGGGGGAAACAGATCAGAAAGTCTCTGAGGCTTCTCTAGATCTAAGTCCACCATGCTAGGTCATTTCCAACTTTAGTTTCCTCACCAGGAAAACAAAGAGTTTGGATGAGAAAGGCTCTGAAGGTCCCTTTCCACTTCTCTGGTACAGAGAGTCCTGTTGGCTACACTACTCTCCTCCAGGCCTCTGACTCATCCCTGTTCCTTAACTACTTCAGTCCTGGTTTTTCTCTCCAGTTCCTGACTCATCCCTTCCCCCTACACACCTGGGTCCAACTCTTCTTTCATCCATTGTCAGGGTTTCCGGCCCATCAATCTCCAGGCGGCTGGAGGGGCCATTGTGATTTACATATATAAACAGGCATTTACATTGAACATGTGAGGATGGGGGTGGGGAGCTGGAGAGGATGCAGATGCTTTGGGGAGGGAATGGGAATTATAATAATAGCAGCTTACATTCCTAGAGCAAAGCCAAAGAGGATTTACTGTCTTTAGGCCCCATTTTTCAGATGAAGAAATTAAGGCTCCCTCATTTATTTAAGGCCACAGAACTAATAAGTACTTAAATCAGTTCTTCTGACTCCTAGAATTTAAAACTAGGACTAATCTCCTCATTTTACAGATTGAGGAAACTGAGCCCCAGTTGGCCCAAAGATTGAGCTGGTAGTAAGAAGCTGTTGGGATTTGGATCCACATTCTCTGGCTCCAGATCTGATGATCTGACCAGTCCCTCAAGCTCTGTTTCTAGTTAGTCTATTAAGAGTTTACTAAGTGCCAGGCATTGTGTATAAAAAGGCCCAGAAAAAAAAAAAAAAAAAAAAAAAAGAGTTCCAATGGGGAAAACTGGTAATATTTTATCCTAGAGAAGAGAAGATGGAGGTGGGCCAAAGTCGCCATCTTAAATAACTGAATTTGTGATGTTGGAACATAGACTGTGGAAATCAGAGGCTGGTCTTCTTATAGCTCTTAGAACTAGGATTAATAAGTGAAAAATTCAAGGATTTCAGCTCAAAATGAGGCAGAATTTCTTATTAACAGAGAGCTGCCCGACAATGGAATGGCCAGCTTCCCAAAGTTTCAAGTTGCCCATCTTTACCAAGGAAAGAAGGGATGACCAATTGTTAGTAATATTATATCCATGGACTCAGTGACTGCCAAATATCTTCTAAGATCTAGAATTCTAGGATTGTTAATTACAAAGATGTTTTATAATCGGGAATGAATAGACAAATGGATGGAATAAATGAATGAAGCATTAACTGCTTACTATATGTCAAGCAGCAGACATCCCTGCTCTCAAGGAGAGAATTCTAACAGGGAAGACAACACATATGGAGAGCCAATCAGTCAATAAGCATTTATTAAGTGCCTACTATATACCAGGCACTGTTGAGCTCTATGAATAGAAAAATAAGGTAAAAATCAGTCAATAAGTATTTTTAAATGAATTAATTTATTTTAAGGTTGTATGTGCACATCTATTTTTTTTATTAAAGCTTTTTATTTTTCAAAACATATGCATGGACAATTATTCAACATTAGTCCTTGCAAAACTGTGTTCCAATTCTCACCCTCTTCCCCTAATGCCCTCCCCTAGATGGCAAGTAGTCCAATATATGTTAAACATGATAGAAATATATTGTACATTCATTTTTAATGTATTTTCATATGAGTCACGTTGTGGAAAAAAAATCAGAACAAAAGGGAAAAACGATGAGAAAGAAAAAAAAAACAGAAGAAAAGGTGAAAATAGTGTGCTTTGATCTGTATTCAGTCTCCATAGTTCTCTCTCTGGATGCAGATGGCATTTTTTCAACCAAAGCTTATGGGAATTGCCTTGGATCACTATTGCTGAGAAGAGTTAAGTCTATCATAGTTGACCATTATACAATCTTCTTGTTGCTATGTACAATGTTTTCCTGGTTCTGCTTATTTCACTCAGCATCAGTTCATGGAAGTCTTTCCAGGCTTTTCTAAAAGCAGCCTGTTCTCAATAAACATTTATTAAGTGCCTAGTATATACCAGGCACCATGTTAAGCTCTATGAATAATAAAATTAAGGTAAAAGATAGTCCTTACTCTTAAGGAGCCCCAGTCTAATAGGACAGACAACAAGCAGACAATTGCATTTTTTTTTAGTTATATACAGGATAGATAGGAAATATTTAACAGAAAATTGAATTTAATATTAATATATATAATATAATAATAATAATATTAACAGAAAATTTAATACTGGAATTGAAAGGTCAGGAAGGTTTCCTGTAAGAGATGGGATTTTATCTGGGATTTGAATGCAGCCAGGTAGGCTGAAGGAGGAAGGAGACCATTCCAGGTGTGGGGGACAGTTGGAGAAAATTCTGGAGTCAAAGAGATGGAGTATCTTGGTGAAGGAACATCTAGGACCAAGCCTAGATTCTGTAATGGGTCTTTACTGATTTAGGGAATCAAGGAAGGATACATGGAGGAGATAGCACTTCAGTTGAAGAGGAAGAGGAAGGAAATTTCAGCCCAGAGAACAGCATGAACCATGTCATCAAAGCTGAAGAGCACTGGATATGGAGACATGAAAGAATCATCCAGTTGAGATTGTATTATAGAGTACAAGCATGGGGATCAAGAAGATTGGAAGGGTAGCATGTTGGAAGAATAGTTTGGACTTCACCTTGTAATAATGATTCACGTTTAAGGGATGCTTCAAGTGCTGCAAGTAGCAGAAGACAGAAGGGTTGGGAAATCAAAATTTGCCCAGGATTCAAGGGCTTAGAACTGGAAGGGAAAGGAAAAAGCATTTATGTTTTATCTCCTAAACATCAGGTCCTGTACTAAGTACTTTATGAATATTATCATGATAACTTTGTGAGATGGCTACTGTTATTATTCCCATTTTACAGTAGAGAAAACTGAGGCAATAGTAAAGTGACTTGCCCAGAGTCACACAGTTAGTAAGTATCTGAGGTTGGATTTGAACTCATAGATTGCTGACTCCAGGCCTGGGACGCTACCTTCTGACTCACCAAACTGCCTCTGAAAGTGGCAGCCAGTGGCTAAAGCTGTATTGGAATAATAAAAAATAATAATTAATAAAGCTGTATTTGAACAACAAAATTCCTAGATATAAAAATATAATAAATAAACAATACACAAATATTTATAATATTATAATTTATAATAAATATACAATAAATAATAAAACTTCTAGATTTTCTGCAGGTGTGCTGTTGCCTAGACACACTGGTTGTTTTTTGTTTTTGTTTTTTTATCCAGTTGAGCTTTGGAACCAAAGTGTGTGACTTTCTACTGAACTTTCTACTGAACACCATTCAATTGGATCCAATTAGATTTGTCCCCATTAATCTACTCTTTTTTGGATCTTGACTCTCTTAACCCAGGTGCCAGTTATGTTTTCCAGGTTCAGATTATGTGTAAACTTGATAAACATGCTGGCTATGCCTTCATCCAAGTTACGGATACAAATATTAAATGAGACAAGACTATATCCTTGGGGAACTTCAGTATAAACCTCCCTCAAAACTGAGCTCAATCCATTAATGACAACACATGGAATCTAGTTGTTTAACTAGCTCTGAATCTACTTAAACTCTATTATCGTTACCTTTCTGTCTTGTCCAGAGGAGAAGATAAAAGACTTCTTTAAATGTTTTGCTGAAATAATCCAGCCCACTGTTCTATCTCCTGTGCTACCTGCTCCTATCAGTCTAGTTACTCAGTCATAAAAGAAAATTAGGTTATTCTTGCATGGTTTATTCCTGATAAAGCCATCTTTGTGATCACTGGTTCTCTTCCTAAATATTCATAAACCATCCTTTGAATAATGCATTCTAGATTTTTTTTTTTTTGCCAGGAAGCAAGGTCAATTTCTTTGTCAGAATGTAGTTTGCAAATTCTGACCTCTTTCCTTTTCTTGAAAATGGACACTATGTTCTCTTCTTTAGTCTTGGGCACTTCTCCCATTTGCCACCATCTTTTAAAGATCAGACCCTGACGGTAATTTGGTAATCCAGTTCTTTCAGTACCTTGGGACATAGCTACTGACCCATACCCATAGGAACCACTGGTTGGTAGTTGGTACTTTATTATTTATCTCACCTAAATAAGATAGCTAGGATGTATGATGGTTAGAGCAGTGAGCTTTGGCTCAGGGCCCAAATTTGAATCCAATTTCAGACACTTACTGGCTGTGTGATCCTAGGCAAGACACTTAACCCTGCAGGCCTTAGTTTCCTCATCAGTAAAATGTACCGGAAAAGGGAAAGGCAAGCCATTTCAGTATCTTTGTCAAGAAAACCCCGAGTGAGATCAAGAAGAACCTGACTCACCTGAAAATGAGTGAACAACAGTAATAATAGTACCTATCTCAGAGGGTTATTGGGAAATCAATTGATAATAATTACAAAATGCTTAGCACAATGCCTGGAACATACTTAAAAGAGGCTTATTTCCTTCCTTTCTCATCAGTTCCTTTCTCCCACTCCCAATCTATTTTTCTTGATTGAAAAAAGAGAAAGAAAATAAGAATTGAACAGTTTTGACTTTTCTCCATCATCTGTTATCACCATTCCATCTACCTGAGTGGAAGTCTCCTACCTTCTTGGATCTGCCTCGAGCTCTTAATATCAGTATCTCTATTTGGTCGAATATAGCAAAGCATGCCTATGATCCCTACTCCTGGAGAGGCAGAGGCTAGTGGAGCATGAGAACTCTGGAGTATACTAAGCTGATCAAAGTCTGGATCCAATATGGCAAGGAGTATGAAGGAGGGGACCAGCCTGTCTAAAACAAGTCAAGTCAGCCCAGGTAGGAAGCAGAATCGGTCCAAGTTCCCGTGCTGATCAGTTTGGCAAAGCAATGGACATTTATTAAATACTTACTATGTGCCAGGCACTGTGCTATGAGCTGAGGATATAAATACAAGAAAAAACAGTCTTTGCTCTTGAGGACCTTACATTCTAATGGGGGGAAGAAAGCACATGAAAGGGAACTGAGACGCCGAGGGGATGGTGGAAGAGATGCCTTCTGAGAGTCATAGGGGAAAAGTGCAGAATCCTATTGTTTTTTCCTTCAAAACATCTTGGGTATACAATTTCCTCTGACTCCAAGTCTCTCCCCATTCCACTCACCTAGTATATTCTTCTTCCTAAAGAGTAGTTCTGAAGATCTCACTTTCCCTCTCCATTCAAACTTCAATGGCTCCCTATTACCCTATCACAAATACAAAATCTGATATTCAAAGAACTGTATAACTAGGCTCCTCAAACCCTTCCAGCTTTATATATATACCTTACTGCCCTACTACACACTCTCTCTATGATGGTCTCTTCACAAGTTTTCTATTTCCCAGCTCCATGAATTTTCACCTGAAATTCTTCCCTCTCATCTCTGCCTCCTAGACTCTCTGGATTCCTTCAGATTTCAGCTAGAAGCCTTTCCCAGACCTCATTAATCTTGGTGCTTTCCCTTCTCTTTGTTATTTCTTATTTATCCTGTCCACACCTTGTTTGTACATAGTTGTTTGCATGTAGGCATCTCCCTCCCTTAGACTGTGAGCTCCTTGAGGACAGGGATTGGTTTTTGCCTTTCTTAGAATAGTGCTTGGAACATAGTAAGTGCTTAATAAATGCCTGGTGACTGACTGATCTCTAGCACAGATTTCTGTTTCTACTTGGTCTTCTTTAGCAACTTTTCCCATTTTTGTGTTCTTTAGTGGTATTTCCACTTCCTCCTCTTGTACATCTGGGTCTGTGTTGTTACAGTGCAAATGTAATAGTTCCACCAATCTTGGTGGTAAGAATAGTTTGTTATGATATCTTTTATTGGATTTTTCATCTGTTTTTATTCTCCTTCTTAAGTTTCATCCATAAATGACTTTGGGATGACTTTGCTTGGTTGGGACCCTTACCAAGCTTGTTTTAAACTCATTTTTCCTTTTACTGTTTTCTTAACTTTTTATAAAGTGATAATTCTCATATATTTTGCATGTGACAGATAGTTAACATTTGGTGAGTTTCATTGGTAAGAGCTTCCTATCCTTAGACTGATTTCTATTATGGAATTTTTTAAATTTTAATTTTTTTCATTGGACAAATATTTATTTTGTATCCCTTCCAACTCTCCAAAACTTTGTAACAAATATGCATAGTCAAGCAAAACAAATGTCCACATTGGCCATGTCCAAAAAATAGGTCTTGTGCCCTCAGAATAGATCACCTCTCGGTCATGAGATTGGTGGTATATTTTATCATCCCTTCTCTGAAATCATGTTTTGTGATTTGCATTGATCACAGTTCTTCAGTCTTTTAAAGTTGTTTGTCTTTGCCCAAGTCTGTTCACTTCATTCTGCATCAGTTATCACAAGTCTTCCCAGTTTTTTTTTTTTTTTTTTTTTTCCTGAAACCAGCTCTTTTACCACTTCTGGTATAACAGTATTCCAACCCACTCATATACCATAATTTGTTCAGCTATTTTCCCAATGGATGTATTTCCTTAGTTTTCAGTTCTTTGACACTACAATAAGAAAGACTATAAATATTTGCACAAATGGGCCCTTTTCCTCTTTCTTTGATTTCTTTTGGAAATAAGACCCACTTGAAGTATACCAGGGTCAAAGAGCATTTCTGACTCTGGGGACATCGCAGAATTTTAGTTCATGGAATCCTACCTATCCTTTCCTCAAAACCCTTCCTAACCCACTCTTCCAAAGACTGGAGCGTGTGTCCAACTGAGGCTGATATTACTTGTCTTCTCTGTCACAGGTTCTAAGATAGAGCCAAAACTTAGCATCATTTCTACTTCAACTCGTTCCTCCTTGTTGGTCAGAATGAGGTCCAAAATAACAGTTCCCCTTGTTGCTTCCTCTGCATTTTGAAGAACACAATTTTCATTAGGAATTTATCAGCTGCTCTGCTTTTGGCAGAAAAAGCACTCCAGCAGATGTCCAAATAATGAAGTCCTCCCCCCACACCCCTATCACTACTACATTATGCCTTCTGCATGCCAGTTTGGAGATGTGTTTCCTGAATTTATTGTCTATTTCCTTCTCTGTCCAGGTGGTCTATAGTATACTACTGCCACAATATTGCTTCTGTTTTTCCCTCTGTTGACCCTCACTCAAATGCTTTCCACCATGCTTCCCCTCTCTAATTTTTGGATTTCCTCTTAAAATTTATCTTTTTTGATATATAAGGTCCTTGAACCTCTGCTTTTTATCTACATATTCTATTTTCTGTTGAATGAAGCAAACATTTCTGAGTTTTTATTCTAATTATTCGTGCTATCCCATCAAGCCTCCCCAAGAGCTTTGCCCTCAAATTTACTTCATTGTGTTAGAATTATCCTATTTATTTCCCATATTTTGTACATTTTAAAAATGTGTGTTCCGCTATTTTTTTTTCATCTAAATTATGTATGTCCATATGGGTCTGGATAGATGTGGCTCACAGTGAGAAAATAATCAATGTTTCTAGATATCTCCTTTCCTCCACCCTTCTCTAAGGGAGAATTTGATTCCTGCCAGGCAGGGGAGAAGGAGGTTGGGGCCAGAGACTGGCTGCTTGACTCTCCCCATAGAGAGGAGATATTGGGCTAGAATTATGTCTATGTACTCCCTTAAATATTGTTAGTCTAAAGGAAGCAATATTTTTGTTCAAGCTATACTCTGGATCCCTATCCCTTAATGGGAAAGGAATATCCCAAGCTACATATCCACAGCTTGACTACCTTTCCATAAATGTCAGTTCCATAGTGTACACATAGAGCAAATATGAAATAAACTTATTTATCCAAACAGCTAGAAAGCATAAATCAGAGAAAGTATCCTTTTGAGAATATATACCAGATAATAAAAGGGATGAACTCTCCCAGTGGGAGTGAGATAATTCAGTTCAACTGGGAGTCCAAGAATTCACGCAAGGGGAAATTCCCCAAAGTATCTAAAGACTACAGCTTGGAATAAGGAAGAACGTGATTGTAGGGCTGTCTCCTCTACATGTTGGCTTCTTCCCAGTCTTTCTCCCCATCTAGGGACCTGAAGAGAAGATAGAATATATATATATATATATATATATTTTTTTTTCTTCTTCTTCTTCAAAGCTGGAAGCCTGATGATCAATATCTCTCTTCTCTTTTCACCAGCTCTGCCCTTCATGTATTCCCTTATGAATTCATTAGTCTGTATTGATATTCGTTTTCTGTTGCATTCTCTGTGATGTCTAGTATGGCAGATATATGTAGTCAGCTTTTTCCTCTCATCTCCTCATTATCCTTTTCAGTTTAAAGACTTGTTGACTAAATTTGCAAGTCTATGGGCAAATATATATATATATATATATATATATCTTTTTTTTACCAGTTGGGTTTACTCCATCTCTGACAAAAAGTATATTATTTCTATATTTTAGATTGTCGTATAGAAGTCTAAATTCTCTTTTCAGATACTATCTTCTTATTCTGATGTTAACTCCTCAAATGTAGCCTTCACTTTTGAAGCTCCTACTTTTAACTGATAGTAATGATGATAACACTATCTGTATTCCTGAAGGTCTTCCTTCTTGTCCAGACTTGATGATATCGGGAATGACTTTCTCAGGGGTAACTAGGTAGCAAAATGGATAAAGTGCTGAACCTGGATTCAGTAGAACCTGATTTTGAATCTGGCCTCAAATACTAACTGTTGGATGTTGAGCAAGTCACTTAATTTTTGCCTTAATTTCCTCACTTTTAAAATGGGGATAATAGCACCTTGTAGTAAGATCAAATGAGATAATGTTTGTAAAGTTTTTAGCATAGTAGATAAATTTTTACTCCCTTCCCATTTAAAAAAAATTAAATTTTTATTGACAAAAATCAGCCTTCTCTTTCTCCTACCTTCTCCCACCCCCACTAACAAAGAAAGAACAAAATTCCCATTTCAAACATATACTTAAAGTCAAGCAAAACACATTGACATGACCAAAATATTTGTCTTAATTGATGCTCTGTGTCCATTACCACTAGGACAGGATGTGAGTAGCATGTGTCATCATGAGTCCTCTGGAGTCTTGGTGGAGATTTAAGTTGAACAGAATTCCTAAGTCTTTTGTCATTACGGTATTATTGTTTATTATATAACAACACTTCATTCTGTATCAATTCATATAGGTCTTCCAGGGTTTTCTGAAATTGTCCCTTTCATCATTTTGACCAGCACAATAGAATTCTAGCAAATTTATACACCATACTTCCCTAATTGATAGTATTTCTTCAGCTTCCAATTCTTTGCCACTGGCAAAAGAGCTTCATTGGTGCTTGTCTTGGAGAAATTAAGCAATATTGCTGTCTTATGAATGTAATACCTATGTTGGACTGCTCTGCTAATTTGTATGGACACTCATATTTGAGTCCCTAGAAGAGTAAATAGTCTCAGAGTTCAAGGATATAAGGAAGTATTCAAGCAAGATGTAGTTGATGGATGGATCACTGAGCTTGGAATCAGGAAGACTCGTCTCCATGAGTTCAAATCCAGCCTCAGATACTTGCTAGCTGTAAGACCCTGGACAAGTCACTTATCCTTGCTTACCTCAGTTTCCTCATCTATAAAATGAGCTGGAGAAGAAACTGGCAAATCACTCCAGTTTCTTTGCTGAAAAAGCCCCAGATGGGGTCATGAGAGCCAGCCACAACAAAAACAGCTCAACAACAATAAAGAGCATCGAGAGTTGTAGATAGCTCATGTGTCCCCATCAGTGTGCTCATCATTAACAATCCACCAGTAGACTAAATTATCTCTTAGCAAAAGTATTTAGCAAGAAAAGTAGTTACAAAAATATTCTAATCATAAAGCAGGGACACTCTCTGCCACAAATACATACTGTGTCTGTGGGGAAGTGGGCACAGATTTAAATGGCACAATGGTAATGAGGCATACATGTAGTGAACAGGGGACTGAGGCAAGTCATAACTCCAGAACTGACAAGTCTGGATTTTTTCCTCTTTTACTATACTTCTGATGAACTTTAGGACAAAATGTAAGACCTGAATCAGATGGGCTGCTCAGCTGGGCTCGTCCCTTACAGGGCCTGGCCTTTCTGTGGGGGGCTTTACTCTTTTTTTCAGGTGGTCTTGATCCTCAGTGGACAGCTGCAATCACCACTCCCTTTAGCTTCAGACATCCATCCTTAGCTTAGGTGCTATGATGCTCTTTCATAATGAGTTGAGACTCTTTCATCCTTAGGATGCTGATTGTGGTTTTTCCACTTTATGTCCTGGCCCTAACATATGGTGACCATTGAGGACATCTCCTAAATCTTTACCTTTACTGACTATAAACAGGCAAAACCCTTTGCCTAATAATCACCAAACTGAGCTTCGAGCCTCCCAGTTTTTTAAAAAATCTAATTCTTATGTTCTCTTGTTATAGTATAACTATATAGTGTACATATATATATGCATATACACACATACATATATATCATTATATATATGCATATATATACTTAGTATATATAGCATTATAACTATAATATAACTACAACTATATATAACCATAAATAAGTGTCCTAGAGATATAATATAATAAGTAAAACAATAAAGTTTTATACTATTTTAAAATATAAAAACTGTTCTTAATTCTCTTACCTTACATTATCAACAGTGGGTCAGATTTGGCCCTTGGGCCAAGTAGTTTGCCTGTTTCTGATCTATATACTATCTTTCTTCAAACTTTTTGGACTCTTAAAAATTATTAAGAATCTCCCAAAGAATTTTTGCTATCAATATGTACCCTATTAGAAATTAAAATTTAGTTGTATGATAAAAATAGTTTGGACTTTACAGAAATCCCAAAAGACACTTGGTCCCCATATCACATCCTGAGAACCACTGGTCTATACAAATGAGTCTTGGGTGGGAGAAAGGCATACTGAGAGAAAATCTATGGCAGGGGCAAGTTCAGTGGGTTTCTGCAGGCCTTTTCCTATACAAGCAAGCTCCTCAGAGCTTCATCTTTTTTTTATTAAATGCATCATGATTCACTCACACTTGAAAGGCTCTCACCCTGTACTGGGGATAAATGCAAATTGAAGGGGAGACAGAATCCACTCACTTCTGTAGAGGAGCCCACCCATTATAAAGTGCAAGGACACACCTTTCCTTCTTATCTCCCCTGATCTGAACATATGTTAGCCTGTGACAGGGCACACCTTGACACCAACAAACAGCTGAATGGGCCTCCTTCTTCCCCGGGGAATCCCTTTTTGTCTCTTCTTTCTCTGATCCTCACTGAAATGACTTTTCTGAAGGCCACCTTTGGACCCACATCCTGATTCCTTGGAGAACAAACAGCTGCTTCCTCCTGAGGAGGCTCAGCTCCCTTCTCTATAGGAAGAAACGTTAATCCCCAGGCCTCAGCTGCTAGCATTTGGTGGTTCTCCACCCTTCCTCTGGGTCACATTCTTCTACCCTCCAATCTCCTGACACAGGCCAGGATTTCCGTCTTCAGATGCTTTTCTCCTTTCTCTCTTTCTTTCTTTCTTTTTTTTTTTTTTTAATTTTTAAAATTTAAAAAGAATTTTTTTACCCTTGAAATACTTTTATTTTTTCCAGGAAGGTTTAATTTTCCCTGATAACCTGGAGAATGAAGAGACATTTCTTTCTAGCTTTTTCACTTTCTCCAAAAGAAAAGAGAGCAGACCAGCTCTTTCTTCATGCAAAGCCATGACTTGGCACCCGGCAGAAGCCTAAACATAACACAGTCTTAAAAAACCATTAGGAAATTCTCTTTGTTCTCCATACTTCCAAAAGATGGAGGAGGAGATTGAAGAAGGGAGAGCAAAAACCTTTGTCCCATGTACATTTTAGAAGCTTTAATATCCGATGGTTGAGAGGGTGAATGGTGTAGTAAATAGAGAGCCAGCCTCAAAGGTGGGAAGACCTGACTTCAGGTCTTTCCTCTGACACATATTCTGGGCAAATTATCCAACCTCTTGGTGCTTCCAGCACTTCTGTAAGATGCTGAGAAAGTGCTGATCATCAGTGGTGGAGAGAACATCCTCATCTGGAAGTTCTCTGTCAGTGAAATCCAATCCAGTCCAGTCCAGTCCAGTCCAGTCCAGTCCCTATTCTAGCAGGAAAGCCATGTTTTAGAGCTAAAAGCTCTAAGTAGAGATAATCGAGCCCTTTTCCTTCCTGCTTTCCAGATAAGGAATCCAAAACCCTGAGAAAAGACTTTTTGAACTTCACGCAGGTACCTTGGCAATAGTCACAGAGCCATATCCCAACCTAAGCAACCAGATTCCAAATCCAGTCTTTTTCCCATTAACCCCATAGCTTGGTAGGTGGCCTAAGTACCTGTATTAGGGTAGTGGGACTAGAGAAGAGGGGCCAGAAGTGAAAGATGTGGCAGTGATAAGAGCAAGGAGGCTTGGTCACTGCTTGGATAGGAGAACTAAGGGCAGGTCTGAATGTAAGGGGAGGGTGATCCATGGTGCCCCTGGTGGTTAGAGGATCGTTAGATTTTCAGGTGGTAAAATAACATGAGTCTATTGTTGGATGTGTTGAGTTGGAGTTGCAGTAGTTGAGGTGGAGAGCTGTCTCGTAGGCAGATGGAAATGCTGGTCTAAAATTCTGGAGAGAGAGGTTAATATAAGTCTGAAAGTCACTGGTACGAAAGGGACAGGTAAAGCTCTGTGAGAAGATGAGGTTGTCAAGGGAGACAGTTAAAGATTCAGATCTCGGACTCCAGAGCTTCTGTTTCTTTGTGCTTCATCACAGCATGGAATCTGGGAAATGAGCAACTTCTCAGAGTGTCAGCTTTGGCATCTGCAAAATGGGGACAAAACTAGTCCTCCTATAGGACTGTTGAAAGGAAAATGACATAAATCCTAAAGCAACCTTCCCTTCCTCTTTCCCTTCCTTCCTCCCTTCCTTTCTTTTTTTTTCTTCTTCTTCTTTTTCCTTCCTTCCTTCCTTCCTTCCTTCCTTCCTTCCTTCCTTCCTTCCTTCCTTCCTCCCTTCCTTCCTTCCTTCCTTCCTTCCTTCCTCCTTCCTTCCTTCCTCTCTTTCTTTCTTCTCTTTCCTTTCTTCTTTTCTTTCTTTCTCTTCCATCCTTTCCTTTCTTCTACAAACATTTATATTATATATTATTACATATAATATATAATATAAATGTTTGTAGAAGAAAGGAAAGTAGTATATAATAAAAAAGTAGGTATATAATATTGTATAATATATAATACATTGCATAATAATATATAATATAATATACAATAATACTATATATATTATATACCTACTATATGGCACACCTTGTGTTCTATACTAGGGATACAAAAATAGATATGCTACATGACTTTCTCTCAAATAATTTACAGTCTAATGGGGGAAGGCACACTGCCAAAGGTGGGAGATTGAGGAAACATGACACACACAAAAAGAGTTAAAGGCTCCTGATTTGGTCTAATATTGTATTTTTACAGGTGGGGAAACTGAGACCGGGAGGGTATAAACCACCTGTTTATGGTCTACTAGCAGGTAAAGAGAGAAGACTTTACGAAAGAGAAATAATCTGAATTTGAAGGAGGGATGAAAACTCTAAAAGGAGGAGATGTGATGATTGTTGGCTATTCTCCTGGGTCCCACTTACTCAGTGGATCCCCTGTGGCATTCCCCTACCTCTATTTCTGTTGAGGTAAAAAACGTGGTCATGACTCCTTACCCACCTCAGTGGAAAAATTGTGGCCTATCTTGGCACTCATCAGCCTCTAATAAGCTGCTGTATTTTTAGCTAAGGTGGCAGCCAATATTCTCCCATCTCTGACACTGTTTTCCGCTCCCATCTGTGTCTGAGTTTTTGGTTTCCTGTGGTGGTTTTACAGGCCCCAAACCAACCTGTAGTGTTATTCTGGGGTTGAGAGGAGGCCTTTGAAAAAAAAAACAAAAACAAAAACAAAACATCTCACCTGGGGGTCGACCTCCCCACCTATATGGCTTCTGCTGTGGGGGGAATCTGGAACCAAGCCCTGAGGAAAACGAGATGGTAGAGCTGGGAAGCTCTGCTGCTCACCAATGTTGTGACTTTGGGTCCCATCTTCCTTATCTGTCAAAGGGACTAAATATCCCCAATGTCTCCCTTCTAGCTCCAAATCCAGTAAGATCTGGGTTTATTCCACACCAGTAACTGTTTTAGTTACTCCCTTTGTGGGCAAGGTCAAGGCACTTATAGAATCCTAGAATATGAAAGATGGAAAGGGCCTTAGAAATAAGGGAAGGGAACAATATTTATTAAGCACTTATTATGTGCCAGGTATTTTACAAATATTTTTGTCTGATAATAGATTATCAGAACATAAAGATCTTAAATCACAAAATGTCTGAACTTAAAGTTGTCTCCGAGAGGCAATGTGGCAGAATAAATGGAGTGGCTGTCTCAGAGAGCATCCAAGGCAACTTATGGACCAAATCACTGCAAGAGACCTTTGAATTCATCAAGCATTGCTATTATTATTATTTTTTTTGCTAAGGCAATTGGGGTTAAGTGATGCTATTTTGATAATAAGTTAATTGATCTAGAATTAGAAGGGACCTTATAATTTATTTTGTCCAATACCTTCATTGTACAGATAAAGAGACTAAATCCCATAATTGGAGGAAATACACACGTTGATAAGATCCTATATAAATGGCACAGTGGATACAACATGAGGGCTGGAGTCAGGAACACCTGAGTTTAAATCTGTTTTTAGATATTAGCTGAGTGACCCTGGGCAAGTCCCTTTATCCTGTTTGCCTCAGTTTCCTCATTTGTAAAATGAGCTGAAGAAGGAAATGGCAAAGAAATAGGTCACAGAGAATTGGACAGGACTGAAATGACTCAACAGCAACAATATGAATGGCTAGTCATCTAGGCCTCTATTTTCTCACCTATAAAAAGTAAAGATTTGGCAAGGAAATATGGCAGAGTTAATAGAGTGACTGGCCTGAGAGTCAGAAAAACCTAGATACAAGTCCTGATTTTAACACATACTAGCTGTGTGACTTTAGGCAAGTCACTTTACCTCTGCCTGTCTGTTTCCCCATCTATAAAATAATAAAAGAATAGCACCTACCTACCTACAAGGGCTGTTGAAAGCCTCAAATATTTGTAAAGTGTTTTGCAAACTTTAAAGCATCATAATGTATAAATTATTACTATTATTAGCTATTGTATTATTAATGTATCTGGCACCTCAGTTTTCTCATTGATGGTTCCTAGGAGACATCTTAAGAATGAAAATTCTACAATTTATCCAGTTACATTTTTTTATCATTGTCATTTATTTTGGTGGTAACAAACACGGAGAGATTGCCAAGGCTGACCTTGCATAAATTGCAACCTATTTGCACCTGCTCATTTGGTGGAACTCTAAGCCATGTCTTCACTTAAGTCAGCCAAGGGAGTTTGTCCCACATGCTTGGATCTTCATGACTTTCTCTCAATGGCACAATGCGATTAATGGAGCATCAAAGCTGCCCTTTGTTCCTCCCTGCCCTTTGCCACATGACACTTTTTGCCCACCATATTTTTGCCCATACATTTCCATACATCCTACTCTAAGTCTTTTGCTAGTTCTATATTGCAGCTTGATTATCTCCACCATGTTCCTCTCTTTGCCTTCTGTTTTATGCTTATTTTAAATTCTTTGGAGATGGTAGTATTCCATGCCTTGCAACCATATGACACAAGTAGAATATTGGGGCTTTTGTTTCAAGATTTGAGGTCATGAATTTTCCTGAAGTCAATCCTGCCAATTCTCGTCCTATTTAATTGAGGGTCCACCTGTATTTCTGTTGAAGATACATATGGCTGTACACCCAGGGAGAGGCCTGTGGGAACTGAGTGTGGACCACAACATAGCATTTTCACGCTCTCTGTTGATGTTTGCTTGCATTTTGTTTTCCTTTTCAGGTTTTTTTCTTGTAGATAAAATATTCTTGTATAGCAAGATAACTGAATAAATATGTATACATATATTTGATTTATCATGTATTTTAACATAATTAACATACCTGCCATCTAGGGGAGGGGATGTGGGGAAGGAGAGGAAAAATTTGTAACAGAAGGCTTTGCAAGGGTCAATGTTGAAAAATTACCCATGCGTATGTTTTGCAAATAAAAAGCTTTAATAAAAAAATACATATGGCTGGATGACATTGTACATTCAACATCATGTTAGCATGTGGACACTACATGTTCTTTATCCACTTGATTTTTATTCGGTGGATGATTAAGGCAAACAGATTTTGAGAACTATTCCAGGAAATTCTGCAATGTACTGGTTGATGTGGCCAACTCCAAGTCATCTGGAAACAGTAACATCTTAAGGACCTTATCATCCCTAGGTTATCCTTTTTCAATTTAGCCTCTGTATTAAATCCCTACCATTCCTGTAGCAAAAGCCTTTGGTGAGGATATGTCTACCTGCTTTATATCAAACCACACACTGATGACCAGAAGGACTTTGAAGGGGTTATCTGTGCTATTGTAGCTTTCAAAGAATCCTGATTCATTTTGATACCTGGATAAGCATCACCTTGTTGCAAGAGAGATTCAGGCATTATTTTTGGCTGTTGAAACAAATGCTTTATATATATAATCAATGAACAATAAAGCCAGTGGGATTTTGTATTTTCTATATTTTTGTCAATTGTACAGTATTAAAAAAGCATTGTACTGGAGATAAATCACCTAGAAAAACCTTCCTTTTTCCTACAGAGATTTTCAGCCAGAAGACATGTGCAGGTGGGTCTCATAAAAATTATATGTAGACAAGAAGGTAGAAATAAAGGTTATTAGTCATTGATCTTCACTCAGTCACTTTTTTTAGTATTAATACAGTTTTATTTTTTTCCATGCTTTTCCTAAGTTCCTCTCCTTAAAGATTTCTTGTGAATTGATCCTTTGATTGCATCACCTGCAGCATAGATCTCTGTGTGTGCTTGGCTTGAGCCATCTGCTTTTCCTATCTTTGTTCTATTTAGTGCCATTTCTATGTCTTCTCTGAGTAAATCTGGGACTCAAATGTGGTGCTAATGTCCTTGATGGTAAATAAAATGTGTAGTAAAAGCTTTTGCAGATCTTTTCCATCTTTCTTCTCTTTGTTGCATTTTCTTTTTTATTCTCAAATGTCCTTGGGGTGACTTTGTTAAGTTAGGTTTCTGGCCATACTTCCTTTGTATTGGTTTTACTCTCTACTTCTTTTTTGTTTTATGAAGCAATACTGATCATAACTTCCCAGCATTCTTCTCTGTGAGATTTTTGCAAATAAGCTTATATTTTAAAGTGGCGTTGCCTTTGGCTGCCAAATCTCTATTTGGTATTTAAGCTAAATACTTGTTTCTCAGCCCTTTTGATCTCCTTGTTTTGGCAATTGGTATACATGGATTAAACTTGTGTATGAAATTATTTTAGTTTGTGTCTATATCCTTTCTTCTATCATATCCCATTCTTATCATTAATAATTTCTTTAGACCATAATTGAATTGTTTTAATTATATTCCAAATCTTTTCCTCATTTTTATCTTGTTTTGTGTAGTAAATTTACTAATTTTGAACTTTCCTCTAAGAAGTTAATGATCTAACTATACATAGGCAGTTGATCTAGGAATGACTCCCACATCAGTTAACAACTCATTTCCTGTCAAAATACGCTCCATTTTCATTTTTGTCTTGTTCTTTGATGTGCTTAGGGCCTGCTGATTCTTTTCTCTAAGAAAATATCTGTGATATATGGGTGTGAGGTTTCTGTGTAATCTCCAAGTCTTTGGTGCATCTTATTCCTTATTCTTAATTCACATTTTCCAATGTATTTGTATTTGTATTCTTGCCACGCTCATCTGTTTCCACCTTTGCATTGAAGGCACTGAGTGCTCATATGTTGATTTTATCTGAACAGTTTTACCAATTCTGTAAAGAATTTTCCCTCTTTTCATCCTTTGAATTGAGGCATAAGCTAAAGTTTGCTTTTTAGCATATATTTATCATAAGCACAGCAAAATGGGAAAACAAGATCTGACAAAAGGGTATTTGATAACACCTATATTTTGGGGGCCCTCCCGGCTCTGACATCCTGGATTCTCAGGCCCTCCCAGCTCTGACATCCTGGGTTCTAAGGGCCTTCCCAGCTCTGACAGTTTCTATTTTGAGAGCCTTTCTGTCTCTGACATTCTGTGTCCTGGCTGTTCCTTGAACAACACCCTCCATCTTTTGGCTCCAGGCATTTTTTCTGTTTGCCCCCCACACCTGTAATGTTCTTTTTAATCTCCATCTCCTACTTTCCTGGCATCCTTTAACTCCCAATTAAAATCCAATATTCTGCCTTCCCTTTCTTAACTAGTTCCTATTTATCCCATATAATGGCTTGTTTCTGCTTGTTTGCTGTCTTCCCCCATAATGGTGTGAGCTTCTTGAGCGAAGAGCCAGTCTTTTGCCTCTCTTTTACATCCCTAGATCCTACTGGAGTGCCTGGCACATAGTTAAGTGCTTAATAAATGCTTATTGATTGACTTTGCACCAGCTGTTCCCCATGACTGAAATGCATTTAACAAGCAAAGGGAAAGATGGGAAAGAATCCAGAAGAAGTTTGAGCCAAAGCACAAAGAAAAATCATAGTTTAACAAGAGACATTTGTAGAGCATGATTATGGAAGAATATTCCCCCAGGAAGCTTGATCTCTTACTCAAAGATGAAAGGTTCTAATCAATCCCAGGTCCCTAATTCCTATGAGGAAAGTCATATCTTCTGAGCTTTTTCTGTTGTTGTGAGGCAACTGAGTTTAAGTGACGAGCCCAGGGTCACACAGCTAGTGTCTCAGGCTAGATTTGAACTCAAGTCCTCCTGACTCTAGGAACTATTCTCTATGTATTGTGCTACCCAGCTCCCTATTCTGGTAGCTTATTTAGGACTAGAGTCTCTCCCTCTGAAAAAGAAAGCGATTTTTCTTTTTTCCCTTGAGTTTTCCAAGTACTTGGTTGGGACAGGCTTTTTTAAGTAGCCTTGCAGAAAGTAACTGAGAAGCTTTTAAAATGTCTTTTGTTGTTTAATTTGTACAATTTTGTTTTGAGGAGGTGATTGTGATCTCCAAGCCTACCATCTGTGATAGACCTGGGCTTTCATTAAAGATGGTTTCTAAATTGTGCCCTGTAGACTGTTGGAGACTTTTAGTGAAATATTCGTTTAAAAGGACAATGTTCAAGCCATACTCCAGGATCACAATCATGGATACACAGGCAAATATGCCAAATGCAACTGAGGAGAGCAATAACTTTTTTTAAATTGTAGCTTTTTTTTTTTCAAAACATATGCACCCTTGCAAAACCTTGTGTTCCAATTTTCTCCCCCTTTCTCCCATTCCCTCCCCTAGATGGTAATTCAATATATGTTAAATATATTTAATACATTTCATGTTTAATATGTTTATGTTTATATGTTTAATATATGTTTGTATTATATTATATATAAAATATGTTTAATATAACAAATATATTTAATTCTGTAAAAATATATGCAGATCCATTATAGCAATACATATTTATGAAATTATTTTACAGCAATAATTTAGCTAGGGGAAGAGTATTATCAAAGGCTCCCATGGAGCATGAGCCCAGTTACCTTGGTTCTGGTCAACTATATTCATATTTTGACCATGTGTTGCCCAGAGCTGAAAGTGTTTTGTTATAATGTGACAAATGTTGAGTGGTCCTTTGGTTATCTCTGGTCCATGACCATGGCAAGGAAGCAGTAAACAGTGCTAGTTCAAAGAAGTCTCTTCTTTCATCCCATTAACTCTATCATGTAACTCTAAGACTTCCATTGAGGGATGGAGAAAGGCTAGCCTTTCTCTGCCTCAGGATCAACCAGACAAATTAGGCCTGTGGCTGCCTTTTCTGATTTTATGTCTGTTCTTTCCCGATTATAGATCATCAGTATCCATCCCAAGATCAACCATGTCCAGGCTTGGAGGCAACCTTATGAGTCTGAGAGGTCTACAGATCCTGGTACTCTTGGAATTGGAACTTTAGGGTGGCAGGGGAAACCATCCCCAGCATCCACTCCATTCCTCTTAAGGATGGCCACCAACAAGAGGACTAACCTAAACCTGGACCTTTTACCAGACAATAGAGACATATTAGAAATGGCTTGGAAAAATGCATAGTCACAGTAAAATGTATAATATCCAATTAGCAATTCTGCTTTATGTTCCAATGAGATTGAAGTATCTGTTTCCTAACAGATTACAATAGTAATGATAAATTAAATTATTTAATCCTGTCTTAAAGCATTCTGTTAATGTTAGCTGAGGTTTTTTTTTAATTTACATTTCTTTTTTACATAGGAATAAATTTGTTGTGTTGTTGAGTCATTTTGGTTGTATCTGATTCTTTTTGGGGGTTTTCTTGGCAGAAATACTAGAGTGGTTTGCCATTTCCTTCTCTGGTTTGTTTTACAGATGAGGAAACTGAGGCAAACATTGTGAAATGACTTGCCCAGCATCATATAACTAGTGTCTCAGACTAGATTTGACTCAGAAAGATGAGTCTTCCTAACTCTAGGCCCTGTGCTTTATCCACTGTATTACCTAGCAGCCCCATAGGAATAAGTTACTTGTCCCATATCAATTTCACATTATGCATTATATATCTTCTTAACTTTTCTCTTTTTTGCAAACCCTAGATATGAGCCAGAATTTAAGCCATAATTAAATTTGTCCCCATTGTACCTAAAAAGGAGTTAATGAACCAACGAATATAAGAAAAGAGATCCTAACTACCGTGTCATTGAAAACCAGATTTCCTGGGACCGAAACTAGTCTAAAATAGGGAGTAAATTCAGTACTCCTACTCCTGGGGATCCAGGAAAAATTGCTTGATATTAGAATGAGAACTGATAGGAATCTAGAACATCATCAAATTCAACTCTTTTATTTTACAGATGGGGAAATACGGACCCAGAAAAAATGCTTATCCAAGCTGGGAAAACTTGGGTCTTTTTCCTCCAAATGAAGCATTCTTTATACTACACTATGTTACAAAAAAAGATGAATTGGAGGGAAGAGAATAGTCTAGTTCCTAGCTTCTTAATAATCATGACCCCATATGGGGTCTCAACTGAATATAGGGGTTGCAAAATTATAATTTATTATCAGTAAGTCTGGTTTATATTCCTATTTTATATATCTATATATCCAGGATCTTATAAAATTTCTTGGGCAAAAAGGAGTTGCAAGTAGAAAACGTTTAAATAGACCTGATCTAGTTCAAAATATGTTGGGAGAAATAGAGAATAGAGCAGAAAAAGTAGAAGGGCATCAGATTCTGTGAAACCTTAATATCAAGCAGAGAAATCACTAGTTTTGTGACAGCTTCACCAGGAGAGACCCTGTTTTGCATGGAGTTTGCATATATTTTGCATGCAAGAGGTGCTAATTTTAATCATGAATTAAGAACCCACAATTCATTTATCTCTGTAGAATCCCAAAATGGCAATGCTGAAATAGTCTTAGAATGTAGAATGTCAAAGTTGAGAGAGTCTGATTAAGTCGCTCCCCTACTCAATAAACTCCTGTTACTCCCTACTGTCTCTAGGATGAAATACAAAATGCTGTGGTTGGTGTTCCAAACCCTTTGTAACCTAATCAATCCCTCCTTCCTTTCTAGCCTCTTACATCTTACTATTTGCTACATAACCTTTAATCCAGTGACACTGGCCTCCTGGCTGTTCCACAAACAATATACTCTCTCTCAGCTCTAGGTATTTTCTCTGTTTTTTGCACCTAGAACTCCTTTCCTACCTCCACTTACTGACTTTCTTGGCTTTCTTCAAGTCCCAATTAAAACCCCACTTTCTACAGGAAACTTTTCTCAACCCATCTTAATTTTAGTATCTTCCCTCTGTTAATTATTTCCTATCTATCCTGTATCTAGGTTACTTTATATATATATTTGTTTGCACATTGTCTCTTTCATTAGATTGTAAGCTCCTTGAGGGTAAAGGTTGCCATTTGTCTCTTTTTGTATTCCTAGAACATAGCAGTGAGTGGCTCTAGGAGGTACCTAATAAATATTATATAAATGTCAGTATGTCTGTATATATACATATATATAATTTGTAATAAAATATATAATAAATGTTTTATAGAATGATCGACCTTAGAGCACAGAAAGGTGAACCTGTAAGGCACCTTAGAGAACAGAATGTAAGAGCTGGGAGGGTCCTTGAAAAAGAAGGTAAGAGTGATTGGTACAATGGACTGATTGCTAAGGTTTGAGTTCTAATGCTACTACTTACTGGCTCTTGCCTTCCTTAATTCTTCTACCATGTTCCCAGGGTAATAGCCCATTAAAAAAACATATATGCACATATATATATATATAATTTATCTATGTACACACATATATACATATATACACATATAGATTTGTGTGTATATATATACATATATACACATACAGATTTGTGTCTGTGTATATATATATATACATATATTTCATCAATCAGACATGTATTTTCTCTCTCTCTCATTTTCCATCCCATCTGCCTCCAATTTTAAAAAAACAGAAAAATAAAACCCTTATGAGAAATATTCCTAATCAAGCAAAATAAATTCTTACATTGGCTAGCCATAAACATATGTCTCTTTCTACCCTTTAAGCCCATCACTTCTCTCATGGAGGTGAGCATCCTGCTTTATCTTCAGGCTTATGGGCTCATATTTAACTATGGTATTAGTCAGTTCTAGAGAGTTTTCATATTATTTGTCTTTCCTGTGTTGTGATTATTGTATAATTGGTTCTGGACTTGTTCTCTGCAGCTATCCATACAGGGATTCCCAGTTTCCCATGAAACCATCTATTTCACCATTGTTTACAAATTCCATTTCATTTGGCCCCTGTCCAATGCATAGGCCCTGATTCCCTTCAGTTCCTGGTTTTTTCCCACTACAAAAAGAACCACTATAGATATCCTTATACCTACAGGTCCTTTTCTTTTTTCTTTGATCCTTTTGGGGGATAGACCTAAGACTTCTGGGTCAAAGAGGAAATGGGCAGTTTTATGACTGGAGGGAAGGAGAGGCTAGTTTTAAATTGCCTTCCCAAATGACTGGATCAATTCATGGCTCCTTGCTTTCCTACTACCTTTCCAATAATCATCATTTCCTTCTTTTGTCAACTTTGCCGACATGATGATATGAGATACAGCTTCTGTGTTATTTTAATTTGCATTCCTCTTAATAGTAATGATTTGGATAGTTTTTTGTTTTTTTTTTAAAATATGATTGTTGTGACTTCTATTGAAAACTGCCTGTTTTCATATCCTTTAACCATTTGTCTGTTGAGGAATGGCTCTTGTTCTTATGAAACTGAATCAGTTCCTTATACATCTTGGAAACAAGACTTTTATCAGACAAACTTGCTGCCAAGATTTTGCCTCCAGTTGCCTGTTTCCCTTCTAAATTTAACTAATTTTGTTCCTACAAACACCTTTTAATTTTACATGATCAAAACTGTCCACTTTAGCTACTATAATCCTCTTTAATCCTCATGGGGTCCTAAATTCTTGCCTTATCCATTGATCAAAAAGGTAATTTCTTTCTTGTTCCTCTAATTTGAAGATAATGTGACTTTTTGTAACAGTAATAGCTAACATTTTTCAGTCTAAATGTTGTATCCATTTGGAGCTTATCTTTGTTCTAAAGGCTGCTGCTGCTGCCTTTTTTTTTTTTTTTAATCACTTATCTTATCAGATCCTCCCACTACTCTGGTAAGGTGGGTCCAACAGGTGTCTGTTCAGCAGATAAGAAAGCCGAGAGAGTTTAAGGCAATCCAATTGCCCAAAGCTATTCAATTATTTAGTGATAGAACCTGGGCTAGGACCCAGCTCTCCCAGCTTTTGCTCCTAAAGAAAAGTTTTCATGTATTTGGTTTAGCTTCTGAAGAGCCCATTTCCAGATGGAGACAGGTTTTGGGGGGTAAAATGAGAGGGGGGCTTGAGACTGATGGATGAAAAGATGAATGATTACAATTCCCAAGGAGGAAATGGAGTCCACGGTGTGTTTGGCAGTCTTATCAGCCTTTTATATACACAAATTATCTCATTTGATCCTCAGGACAATTCTGGAAGGTGGAAACTATTAAGATACCTCCCTGAGGTTAGGTGTCTATAGGGAGACATAAGGTTCCCCCTCCATCACCATATTTGCTCAGAATGCTCTCCCTCTGAAAAGTCCTCAAGGGTCCTAAACCCTTCTATCCATCTTGACCCACTGAAATCCTACCCACATACCAAGGCTCGGCTCAGATTCCAGCTCCAGGTTGCTGTCTAATTACTCTGGCCACTCCTGGCTTTTCCTTCCTCTGTAGAGCCATTTGAATTGTCTTGGGAAGATTCTGAAGATCACCTGGAAGGATAAGAGACCAGACACTGAGGTCCTTTCTCAAACTAAACTGGTGAGCACTCGGACTCCACTGCAGGAAACTTAATTCCATTGGGCTGGCCACATTGGTCAAATGCCAAATGGACACTTAACAAAATAATTATTTGATGGAGAATTCTCACAGGGCAAGCGCTGTCAAGGTGGTCAGAAAAAGTGACAAAAGGGAACTCTTGAGTTATCTCTTAAGAACTTTAGATTCAATTATATGACACGGGAGACACTGGCACGGTACCACCCACCCTGGTGTGCCCTCATCGAAGAAGGAGCTGTGCCCTATGAGCAAAGCGGAAGTGAATTAGCCCAGAAGAAGTGGAAGATGTGCAAAGTTAGAGAATCCACCCCAAATGTTCACAAGGGCTATTTGTGTTGGACCTATGGCAGAGCTCCTATGGGTCTGATCAGCCACAGTCGGATGCAACTGGACTCCAATATAAGTCATGTCATTTTGGGTCTCTGAGAACAAAGAACAAACAACTAACCATACCCACAGTGTTATTTTATTATTGTTGTTGCTAATTTTTTTTAACACTCTCCTCATTGGATTGATAACATTTGCCATAAAATATAGTGTAATGCAGTAACCTTTTTGCTATTTTGTCATTTTTTCAGTTGTGTCCAACTCTTCGTGATCCCATTTGGGGTTTTCTTGGCAAAGATACTGGATGGTTTGTCATTTCCTTCTCCAGCTCATTTTATAGATGAGGAAGCTGAGGCAAACAGGGGGAAATGACTTGCCCAGGATCGCACAACTAGGTCTGAGATCAGATTTGAACTCATGAAGATGAGTCTTCCTGATTCCAGGCCCAGCATTTTATCCAGTGAGTCATCTAGATGTATACTGTAGGTACTTAATAAATGCTTGCTTCCTTCTAGGGTATCTAGAACTTTAAATGTCTCTCAAGGCATATGGGGGTATTCAGAATCTTGGACATAGTATACCATGGAGTATTAATACCTAATTAATAATTAATTAGTATAATAACTAATAATAAAATAGATATAGTTAATGTTAAATATATCTGACTTGTGATCTAATGGGTAGATAGAAATTGTTTGCTGACTAGAATATACTAGAATATGCCGACCCTACTTTTAGCACATAGAGTCCTCTGGTGGGACTTTGTAAGGGAAATTTGTCTTTACCATGACTCCATGGTCCCTGTTGAAGGCTAATGGGGGCAGCACAGCTGGTATCTAATAGCTCACATTTCTTTATCAGTCCTGTGAAGCAGGTAATAATACTAATATTATTACTAATACTAGCATTTTATATTACTTTAAGATTTGCAAATTATATCTTGATTTATCCTCACAACAGCACTGTCTGGAGGGTGTTATTATGATCCCCATTTTACAGATGGGGAAACTTGCCTGGAGCCACACAACTAGTTAATGTCTGATGTAAAATTTGAATTCGGGCCTTGAATTCTCATTCCAGATCTAAGGCTCTACATGAAAGGAATATCTGTTGCCTAGAGGTGCTGCAGCTGTGATGGCCTCTATTAACAGGGGAGGGGTATTTGAAAAGAAAATTGAAATGGGACTAAAAGTACCACCTTTGTCTCTAATTAGCCTCATCCTGTTCTCTAAGATTTCTTTCAGCTCCAGAATTCTGTTAGGAAACATGTGCAATGTTTCCTAATATTCTGTGTTGAAGGTTCCTCCCTCCACTTACATTCTATATTCTAAGATCTCTCCCAGTTCCTATATTTTCTGTTCTAAGGATCCTCCTATCTCACATTCTCTTTTCTAAAGTCCCTCCCAGATTTAAGATTCTATATTCTAAGATTCCTCCCCAGCTCTGGTTTCTGTGTTCCAAGGACCCCCCAAGCTCTGACATTCTCTATTCTAAGATCTCTTCCAATTCTGATATTCTGTGTTCTAAAAGCCTTTCCCAGTTCTCACATTTTGTATTTTAAATCTCCAGCTCTGAAATTGTCTGTTCTAAGGGTCCTCCCAACTCTGAACATTCTGTGTTCTAAGTTCTCTTCCCAGCTTTGACATTCTGTGTTCTAAGTTCCCTTTCCAGCTCTGACATTCTGTGTTCTAAGTTCCCTTCCCAGCTCTGACATTCTGTGTTCTAAGTTCCCTTTCTATATCTGACATTCTGTGTTCTAAGTTCCCTTCCCAGATCTGACATCCTGTGTTCTAAGTTCCTTTTCCGACTCTGACATTCTATGTTCTAAGTTCCCTTCCAAGATCTGACATCCTGTGTTCTAAGCTCCTTTTCAGCCCTGACCTTCTGTGTTCCAAGGGCCCTAGCATTCAGAGAAATGACCCCCCCCCTTGTCCATGACTCTCTGGCCTGTTCCCCATATCCCAGCTCCTATCCCTCCAGCACACACCATTTATTGAAGGCACCCCCTCCCACACACGTGCTTTGCTCCCCAGTCTGCAGCTTCCTCTGACAAACATTTTCCATCACTGTTCTGGTGCAAAGCAGGTTACAGGTGAAAACAATCTCAGAGGTTTCCGTTCCCTGGGTCCTCCCACTGTCTGGTTATTTACTGCCCCTGCCCCTGAGTATGTTCCCTGCCCAAGATGTAGACTTTCAAGAGTTCAGCAAACCCTGGAGCTGCCGTTCCATGGCAGGCCAGTTCTAGCTTGAGTGGTCTGGACGGCCTAAGGCTGGTCTTCTCTTCCCCCAGTCTTAGAGTTCTGCTCTCCGACCCATCCAGCTCTCCAAAGTCAGGAGCACAGTACAGTCCAAAGAACACTGACTTAAATCAGATGATCTGGATTTGAATCCTATCTCTGATACTTCCTGGATGATCCAGGATCATTTCTTAACCCTTCTGGATATCCCCTTCCTATATGTACGATAAAGGCGCTGGACTAAATGGTGTTTGGGGAAGATCCTTCTGGTTCTAGAGCTGTGAATCTCTGATTCTTTCCCTAGGGAGCCTATATCAGTTCCCAGCACCACCTACTCCTGTTGTCAGAGCAGAGAACTTAGCCTGGTACTACTACTTTTGGCATATGGACCCCTGACCCTGATCTAAAACATGCACCATTATCAACATCAATTATCTTCCATTTAACAAACTTTCTAAGGCAAATCACTCTCCATGAACCTCAGTTTCCCCATCTATGAAATTAGAAAGTTGGATCAGGAGCTCTCTAAAGAGCCATTTCATCTCTAAATCCACATTAAGTTTTTAGGTCTTACCTGGTCCAAACATCTCTCACTTCTGGGCATTTCCTCTGGATGTCTCTCATACCTTCAACACTTTCCTCCCTCCTCTCTGACTTCTGACCTCATGGCTTTCTTTGAGTCCAAGCTAAAATTCCACCCTCTCCAGGAAGTCTTCTCCAATCCCTCTATGTCCTGGTACCTTCTCTCTGGTAATTATTTTCTATTTTTTCTGTTTATAGCTTGCTTTGTATATATTTGTTTGCTTCTTCTCTCCCCTATTAGATGGTAAGTTTCTTGAAGGCAGGGACTGCCTTTTGGGTTTTTTTTTTCTGCATTTTAACACATTTGGCACATAGTAGGTGCTTAATAGATATTGATTAATTTGTTCTATGTTCTGAGATGCTTTCCAGCTCTGACCTCCTGTGTTCTAAGAGCCCTCCCAGCTCTGACCTCCTGGGTTCTAAGGGCCCTCCCAGCTCTGAC